>JARQOC010000002.1:561578694-561672018 GCA_033576535.1 Allobates femoralis | reverse complement strand
TAGTTCCAGTGATAACCCATGTTTTGAATGCGGCCATTAGAGCTTAGCAAGGCACTGGAGGGAAGCTTCTACTCCCACACAGGAAGAACTCATGGTAGGAAAATTCTCATTATCTACATGAACATTGTTTGGTTCACTCGATAAAGCAAAAAGAATGAGTCAGTCCCAGTGGGAGATTTGGGAGACTTTCTGGATTGGCGATAGCTCACACTTAGGATGGTTTTAATATTTTTCCTGGTTGATTCTGGTCTTCTCATACTTAGATTGGTATACAAAAATATTTAAAACAAAGCTCCTGAAGCTTATTCCTCCCCCCTCCCACTCCCCTTCACTATCCATTAATTTACCTCTTGTGTCGAATCCTGGCTGCCCCCTTCCTTCTATGTGGTATTTTCCCTTCCCTCTCCTATAATATCCAGTTTGGAATTGGTTTACATGGTGATGATTATTTGGACATAACTGTTATAATGATATAATTGTGTAAACAAGTCATATATGTTGTTAAAACATTTATTTGAATAAAAAATGTATTATTTAAAAAAAAGAAATGATTTTGCTAGTTTGAAGGCACTGTACATAAATATATTCATTTCATATCTATGGCACTCCAGTGGTAATTCTTTAACAAGACTCTATATTTCCATGTCACATGCCATTGATTGTTTTCTCCACTCATTTGTTAACAACAAAAGAGATTGTTGCTGCCATTATCAGTGCACTCTGTGGCACTTTACCCCTGCTAACATTGCATTGTGCGCCTGAGAATGTTGTATCTATATTTGGTTTGTTTTTCTATGTAGTTAATTGTCTTCCTTTTCGCTCCATGTTTTCTCCTCCTCACTCCTACACAGTGTTTTTTACCAAGAGGCAAGGATTTTGATGGCTACAAGAAGTCTATGGAAATTACAATGAAAAGCTACATGCAGAAAAATTACTTTTTTTTATAGTATGCAAGATATGCCAGGAATTCAGCCAAGAGCATAGTGTACATACTAAAGACAGTGTAAAATCTATTCAAGTTAGAAACGAAGTTTGAATGTCCTAGCTAATAAACAAAATGACTAAGGGATAATTAAAGCTAGATTGATTTCACACATAGGAGTGTTGAATATTATTGTCGCATGAAATGAAGTGACTTTCTATAATATTTATAAATGATTTATGCTTTGTAACAAGACAAAAAGTCTCCAGTTACAGGGATTTTCCCAAAGATAAAGGATTACTAGAGATAAGTGGTTCAATCCTCAAATGATTGAGTTTGAGTTGAATTCCTTGGAATTCATGAATCACAATCTCCTGCACTCTTGAACATTTGAAATTTGATCCAGGTTCTCAAAGCAAAAAACATGTAAAGTTTGGAAAAGCCGGCAATTGAACAGTTCAAAATATCTGCTCAACTCTATTTATCATCTATCAATGCAAAAATTATAGAGATGACCCAAAGATTTGTGCTACCCTGGTTTGACATTCAGTCTGGTGCTCTGTGCCAGCTGGACCACGGGGAATCTTTACTTCTGTGGCTGGTATACAACTCCTGACATCCTGGACACCTTTGTGTGACTAGGACCTTTGATATCATAATGTAATGGGGACAACATGTAATGATGTTGCAAAACACCCTTGGATTAGATTTCACACAATGCAATGATGTCCTAGGGCCTAGAAAATTTGATAGGTACCCAGGATATTTGCTCATGGAAATAAAGGTCAAATATTAAGGCCCATACTTATTACGGTGTCCTAAATTATGACATAGTGAATGGCTGATTTGTGACAGTACTCCCTTTTCTGGGGGAGCCACTGGATAACCAGGATTCCCAAGAAACCTTGACTCAAAGGCCAGAAAAGAAAGGATCAGCCTTCACATCTTGAGCTGGTGCCCAAGATCTCTCCTCAGGTTCTTATCCTCTCCAATGAACAAGATACTGGATAGAAATTTGGTCCTTCTGACAATCCACAATCTCCTGTATCTTGTACTCCGGACATCCATTGATTGACACCAAAGAAGGCAGAGACAAGGGCAATATTACCAAAGAGATAAACTTCTTTAATATAGATCTATAGAACACATTAGGGATGCAACTGTGGCACCCTGCCCTAACAGGCAGCCACAGGACAACCTAGTACATGAAGGGATTTCCACAACAGGTAACCTACACACTCAACACCTTCCACCCCAGGCCTGTAGGGGGAGCTCCACTTGCTGGCTTTAAGCAAGATGCCCTATAAATACCGGTGCTGGGGGCGGAGTTAGGCAGTTCAGGAGCAGTACTGAGGAAGACTACCTGGTGACGGAGCCGCGCTAGGCCGAACCAAAGGACACCTAGCCAGAGTGAGGTACCTGAGAGTGAGGGTCGGAGGCAGGGCTAGTGAGAAAGGAGCAGATTTGGGGCAGAGAGAGCCATACCGGTTCACACCAAGGAAGCAACCCAGACACCGGAGTCCAAGTCTGCTAAGGAGCACTTAGCCCAGCAGAAGGACACTGGTACGACCAAGGAACTTCGGTTTCCCGGTCACCAGCAACAATAACCACTCAAAGACCCAGGACCCGCAGGAATCGATCAGGAGTTAGCGGCAATCCAGAGAAGGTTCTTACCCAAGTTCACAATTACAGAGGAAAGAGAGAGAGACACACAGTAGGCCAGGCCAGGTTTTATACAGGTCAGGGTTTCAACACAAGTAAGAGAAGGGACACGGAGGCCTTGCAAATCACTCACTGTGGAAATCCTGGAGTGCTTCCCGACCACCTGGCGTGTGCCCTGGACAGTTGATGATTTAACAACAGTAAAGGTATGGAAAACTACTCCCATTTTGTGTGTCAGTTCTTACAGCCCTGATCCTGTCCAGCACAGAGACTGTAAATATCTCCCGCCTGCAAAGCCACCTCTTTGTGCCCAAATCCTATCCTACATCACTGCCCCAGGGAGTCCACTCCACCTACGGGGAGTTACACCATCAGGCTACCCAACCATCATCCCGGAGGTCTGCAGCAGCGCTGGTGTCATCAACAGACACCGTAGGTGGGGTCACAATTTCTTCAATCAAACTCATGTACATAAACCCCTCTTTTCAAAGAGACCCCCAGGGCACGGTTGCGGGCAACGACGACCTAGTGACATCCCCTGTAACCAATGCTCGGGATCCGTGTACCCCAGCCTTGGGGGGGTCACAACCAGAAGGTGGAAGTTTCAACTTAGAATCCACCAGATTGACGACTTCCAGAAACTCAAAGGGGCCAATAAACCTCGGACCCAACTTTGTCAATAGTACTTTAAGTTTAATATTCTTGGATGACAACCAAACCTTATTGCCTACTTTAAAGGTAGGAGTAGTAAAACATTTTCTATAAGCCTTCTGGTTTTGGCAAATCTGAGCAGTCCCAATACTATTTTGAACCTCCATCCAGCTTATGTATGGCCACCTCCACCAATGGATATTCAAAACTTGTCCTAGAAAATTCCCCATAATATGATGAAAACAATAATTTGAAATGAGCAAAGAGGTTATAGTGAACTGATTGACAGGACTGTTAAAGGCGAACTCAGCATAAGGTAAAAATGAAGACCAGTCTTCCTGCTGAGCAATAACAAAACATCTCAAATTTGTTCTAAAGACTGATTTGTCCTTTCTGTCTGACTATTGGTTTCAGGGTGGTAGCTGAGGAAAATGACAAAGTCAATTCCCGGTTACTTACAAAAGACTGTCCAGAATTTGGAAACAAAATGCAATTCATTATCAGATACGCTGTTGAGAGGAATTTCATGCAATTTTACAACATAATATATAAACAATTTGAGAGAGTTTCTCCACATTAGGCAACCCTGACAAAGGAGTAAAATGAGCTGTTTGCTGAATCTGTCAACAAAACCACACAAGTAAATGTTTTCCAGACAGAGGCAAATTAGTGATGAAATCCATGGATCCATGGACATATGAATCCCTAGCCTTTTTGGAATTGGCAATGTATTCAATTCTCTTGGAGGTCGGTTATTACAGAACTTAAGCGCAAACTTCACAAGCGGATAATAAATTCTTTATTATTATTATTCATAGATGATCACAAAAGAGCCTGGAAACAGTTCTCTACATAGTCATGACCCCTGGATACCCACTCAACACAAATCATAAAACTCCTTCAACGGAAACAATTTCAGGTACACCAGTACAAATAATTTGGATCCTGGTCTTTGCAGATCTTCCCTTTCAGCTCTGAGGATATCGCAGAAATCACAATGCACAGAGGAGAAAATGGAGGATAAGATTGAGGAAAAACTGAATTAAAACCGCATGATTATGCGTCAGCCTTCACATTTTTAAGCTCCCGTCACACACAACGACGCTCCAGCGATCCCGACAACAATAACGTCCTGTAGGGATCGTTGGTGCGTCGTTACCTGGTCGCTGGGGAGCTGTCAACCAGGCAGATCTCCCCAGCGACCAGGGACCAGGGAGCCACCTCCACATCGCTGGTAACTTTTTGATAAACAGCAGGTATCCAGGCAGCGCACCATGCCTAGATGTCCGATGTTTATCATATTTACCAGTGTCCTCCCTGCTTACAAGCAGTGCTAAGCATGAAGGAAGCTGGTAACTATGATAAACACCGGGAATCTAGGCAGCGTGCGCTGCCTGGATACCGGTGTTTATCATAGTTGCCAGCGTCCTCCCTGCTTAGCGCTGGTAACCATGATAAACACCGGGTATCTAGGCAGTGCGCGCTGCCTAGATACCCAGTGTTTACCATGGTTACCAGCCTGTCAGATCGCTGATCACTGGTCTCTTGCTGTCACACACAGCAATGCGTGCTGACCAGCGGGAGACCAACGATCAAAAATCGACCCAGAGCACTTTGTAACAATCAGCGATCTCACAGCAGGGGCCTGATTGCTACTAAGTGTCACACTTAGCGAGATCGCTGTTACGTCACAAAACCTGTGACGTTACAACGATCTCGCTATCAATCTCGTTATGTGTGACGTGGCTTTAAACCTCAGCAATAATAAAACTGAGAATTATTTCTATGAAATAGACAAATGTAATCTAGCAACAAACAATGACCATTTGGTCCTTTTGGTGAATTATTACGGTATTTAGGTATAAGTTGAATTATTATGGATGGTGTTGTGGTGATGTGACCGGCATGTGACCCATGGCCGGGTGCATCACATGGGTTATCAGGACAGGAGACTGTTCACATTAGCCTGTTTTACTGTGTGAGTATGCTGTGTTGAACCTGACCGGTGGACAAGGGGTTAACAGCTGAAGGGTTTCATGAGCTGAGTGAGAGGCCAAGAGAAAGCAATGTGTGCTGATTGCTAACAGCCCAGGTGTGTGGGTGTGTTAGGTGGGTGTGGCGAGCAGGACTTAACCTGCCAGGTGTCGGTGTGAGAGGCAGACTGGAGATGGGAACTAGACCAGACATATCCTGCAAGATGTGAGGATGTGAGACGAGAAGCTGGGCTCTCCACGCCGGAGATGCCTGACCCTCTGACCCGGGAGCGAGGTAGTCCATGCTGGGCTGTGTGTGTATTTGTATGGGCCCTGTGATAGGCTGGAGTTCATGAAGGTGATGTGGAGACCAAGGACGGCTCAAGGGCCAAGCGTTCATAGCCGCAATTGGAACTGACTGTGAAGTCGTGATATGGTCCTAGTGATAGATGTGTAATCATAATGGTGTATGCAAAAGTACCATGTATGATATGTGACTTGGTGACTCATAGAGGTGTATGCAAAAGTACCATATGATGGATCCAAGTGTGAAGGAAGGCCAGATGGCTGTAACCGCCATTACAACCAGACTGAGGTCTGCAAGGGTCGGTGAAGAACGCCTTGAGGTTCTGTTGATGTATGTGATGGATCACCAGGGCATATGCAAAAGTACCCTGGGTGATGATTGTGAAGTGTAACGTGGGTGAGTCATGATGGCAGATGCAGAAAGGGCTATGCATGAGGTATCTGCGGGGTAACGGGTTGAGCTCCCTGTAAGAGGTAGAGATTCTCCATAATAGTGGGTGATGTAACATGTAACGTGAGACTGGCTGTTCGGTCGAGTAGGGTCCCGGGGATAAGCGTTCATGGTACAATGTAGGTGGAGACTCCCTAGGGTAGGTTGAGGATCACTACAATAATGCATAAAGTGTATAATGTGAAATGTAAATATAGTGTAAATAATATGATGGAATGTCCTGTAATGTACAGATTGTTATGTTATGGGAAATGTAAATACTATGTAATGTAAGTGCCTTTTCGTCCTTGTTTATGCCGTTCAGTATAAACCGATAGACACTTTATGCACTGAAACCCTTGTAGTGTGGTGTTATTCTGCTGCCAAGTGAGTCCCCCAGGGGTGCTTCCTCACAGTATCCACTGTAACTTGATGAACTGCCCCCTCAAAAAATGCCTCCATTCTTTTAAGACTAATTTAACAGCAAGTAGCTCACGATTTGCCACATCATAATTTCTTTCAGCAGATGAAAGTTTAAAAAAAATGCACATGGCAGCAAATTGGCCAAAGATTTTGGGACCCTGAAATAAAATGCCCCTATTGCAACTTCCAAAGCATCTACCTCCATAATGAAAAGAAGATGAGTTTGTATTAAACAGGAGCAGACATAAAATGCTCTTTCAATACCTCAAAAACCCTAATAGCATCTGGTGACGAAACCTTGAGGTCTGCCCTCTAATGTGTGAGGTGAGTGAGAGACTCAAAAGTCTGGGAAAAATCTCAAATGAATTTCCTAAAATTATTGGTCAATTCTAGAAAATGTTCCAATGCTTTAGATCACCTGGTCAGGGGCATAACGATAGCGGTCGAAGGGATCGCTACTGCGACGGGGCCCGGACACCTAGGGACCTCCACCTCCGCCATCCTGCGACCGCCAATCGCTGCATTGGGCTCCCACTTCACGTGGATGTGCGGCACTGCATGGCAACGCGCTGCACACAGCTATGGGACCCGTGTGTCAGCCAGGGAGAGGAGGGGAGGGGTGGAGAGGGGAGCCTCCCTGTTCCTACTGCAGCTGCTCCACCCCTAGCTTCCTCTTACTAGGCTGGGCTTTCCATCTGCGTTCCACTGTGGAATGCATTTAGCAGCCTGGTGCCGCCTCCTCACACCTCCTCCTCCTGAGTCTTCTCTTCAGTTTTTGGGAAATGGAGCAGCGGGTGAACCAGGAGAGGTAAGTACAGATCTTTTTTTTTTTAATAAGTGAATACAAGGTGGCCAGAGGACTATGGGGGGAAGAGGGGGGTGCATGATGCTATATGGAGAGGCTATGAGGCCACACTATATGCAGAGTTATGAGGCTGCACTATATGATGAGCTATGAGGCTGCATTTATGAGGTTGCACTATATGGAGAGATATAAGGCTGCACTATATGGAGAACTGACCCTGCATTATACATTTAGAGGGCTATGAGGCTAAATTATACTAAATGGAGAACTATGAGGCTGCATTATACTATATGGAGAGATATGAGGTTACATTATACTATATGGAGGGATATGAGGCAGCATTATACTGTATAGAGGGCTATGAGGCTGCATTATACTGTATAGAGGGCTATGAGGCTGCATTATACTATATGTAGGGTTGTGACGCTGCATTACATTAAATGGAGGACTATGAGGCTGCATTACACTACATGGAGGTATGTCAGGCTGAGTTATAATATATGGAGGGTTGTGAGGCTGTATTATACTATATGGAGGGGCTATGAGGCTGTATTATACTATATGGAGAGCTATGAGGCTGCATTATACTATATGGAGAGCTATGAGGCTGCATTATACTGTACGGAGAGATATATGATTACATTATACTATATAGAGGGATATGAGGCTGCATTATACTATACATAGGATAATGGGGGTGCATTATAATAATTGGATGACTATGGTGGCGGGAGGAGGAAGAATATATATACCAGGATGGGGGACATATATACCACGATAAGGGCCATATTCCAGTAGGAGGACCATATATTACAGGATGAAGGACATTAATACATAATGAAGGGATGAGGGGTCAATCTGTGAGTCTTTATAGAATTTAGAACTTTACACGGGGCCAATACATTTGACTAACATGTGCACAGGGGGAAGCCAGGCCTACATTTTACACCCAGCCCACCAGACTCTAGTTATGCCACTGCACCTGGTTGAACCCAATCTATTATGGCCTGCACCTTCCCAATATCCATCTTAAACCCATAAAATGAACCTTAAGAATGCAATTTCCTGAATAGGAGAATCCATTTCTGAACTTTAGCAAACAAAGAATTCTCCCTCAATAGCTGTAATAGTACTCGGACATGTTCCTGGTGAAAATCCAAATTAGGTGAAAAAATTAAATTAGAATGTCATCAGGGTAAACCATGAAAAACTCCCCAATAATTTATAAAGTTTTGAAAAACTGCTGGAGCATTTGTTAACCCAAAAGTTATTACAAGATTCTCGAATAAATCCTCAAACATAGGAAACGCTGTTTTGAACTGAACCTTGTTGAATCTCCAGATATTCCTGAACCATTCTCTTCAGTCGTTCACAAGGTGTCAGACTTGTAGTCAGGTGGCCGGTGGACGAGATGGTTTAAAAAATTGGTCAAACGACTCCCAGAAATTGCTTCTGACAGTTAACTGGTTCCCTACCTGTGACGTTGTGGAACATCATAGAAGTCGGTGACTTCCCATCCTGTGACATTCCACAACGTCATGGTGGAATCGTGGCACCATTGCCGCGGTAACCGCCATTGGGCCCCTGTATTCTGTGATTTGGTGTCAGGGGGTGGATTCCCCTCACTGTCCCCACGATCATTGTGATTGGCTGTTGAACAGTGATCACTCCTATCAGCTGAAGTATGGTGGCGGTGCAGGCTGCGTGTGCCCATGCACCACCTGTTCTGGTCCCCTGCTCTGTGTGCTCCCCTCTGGTCCTGATCCTCCTCCTGTGCCTGCCACTGCCACCTCTCCTGTGTTCTCTGCCCGCCCGCCACCTGTTCCGGTCCCTGGCTCTGTTCGCTCCCTTCCGGTCCTGATCCACCTCCTGTGCCTGCCACCATCAGCCCTCCTGTGCCCACCGCCAACCTGCCCACTGCTCCACCACAGCCGGATCTCCCAACATGGATCAGGCTGCAGTGAAGCGATGTGACAGCCAGAGCACAGTGATCTGTGTAACCGCTGTGCCCTGGGCTCTGTGTCACCCCCCTAAGTACTGCGATCTCAGCAATCACAGCACTAATGGTGGCTTCACACCTGGCGACGTCGTTAGCGACATCGCCGAAAAAGTGACGTATCAGCAATGTCGCTAGCGACGTCGCGCTTTGCAAACGAGCGGTGCGACCGCGTTTTAATCGCCGGTCGCAGGTTGACAGGTTTACGGGAAGAACCGTAAACCTGTCAACCTGCGATAAGGCTGGATCGCGCCGTGTGACATCGCCAGAGCGATGACGGCGGCGATCCAGCCTATACCGCAGCGTTGCTGCGGATCGCTCGCTGGGCTAAGCCCAGCCCAGCGAGCGATGTCACCGCCCGCATCGCTGCGGTGTCGCCGGCCGCAACGATGCTGTGTGACAGCTGGCCAGCGATGTCGGAACCGAGCGGGCACCCGCGCATCGCTTACGACATCGCTGGCCAGATCGCCAGGTGTGAAGGCACCATTAGGATCCAGGGAGAGGGAGCGCATGGTCTTTTACCTCTCCCTGCGGTGATCGGCTAATCGTAATGTAATTACAATGAGCCAATCGCCATAGCAACCCAACGTTTCCATGATAGCATCCAGTCACCTGACCTAAGCCTTAGAGATCATGTGAACTCTAAAACTTGATATTGCCACAGTGATGGCAATGATCTGCCATACAGTGCACAATCACTGTGACCCCAGAGACTACAAGAGGATGCTTGATCCTTTTTTTAGTCACTGGGGTCATAATGATGGTGTACTGTATGGCAATGATGTGCCATACAGTGCACCATCACTGTGATCCCAGAGACTGCAGCAAGGGGTCAAGCGTCCTCTTGTTGTAGTCTCTGCGGTCATTGTTATGGTGCACTACATGGGCGGACCCTAGAGATTGTAAGATGACACTTGATCCCTTGTTGTAGTCTCTGGAGTCACAGTAATGGTGCTCTGTTTGGCCATGATCTGCCATACAGTGCACAATCAGTGTGACCCCAGGGACTGCAGCAAGGGATCAAGTTTCCTCTGGGATCACGGTCATAGTGCACTGTATGGCAGATCATTGCCATAAAATGCACAATCCGTGTGACCCCAGGGGCTGCAGCAAGGGATCAAGTATCCTCTTGTAGTCTCTGGGGTCACGGTGATTGTTTACTGTATGGCAGATCATTTCCATACAGTGCACAATCCGTGTGACCCCAAAGGCTACAGCAAAGGGTCAAGTGTCCTCTTGTTGTAGTCTCTGGGGTCATGGTGATTGTACACTGTATGGCAGATCAGTTCCATACTGTGCACCATCATTGTGATCCCAGAGACTACAACAAGAGGACACTTGATCCCTCGCTGCAGTCTCTGGATGTTGCAGGAGCGATCAAGCATCATGGGACCATCGTTTTGGACTACATCAGAGAGTATGCAGTAATAAAGTTGGAGTCTGAATTTGTGTTTTTTTTTTCTAATAAAAAGATTTTTCTGTGTCGGTCTATTTTATTTTACTATTTATTAAAGATTTCTAAAGGCCGAGTCTAACATTGGCCCGACATTATGAATCTCAGGTTTAGTGCCAGCTGCCAATAACATAGCTGGCATTAACCTCTTTATAACCCAGTTTGCCACTGGCACCAGGGCAACTGGAAGAGTCTGGGCACAGCACCAGAAAATTGTGCTTTAATGAAATCGCCATTTTCTGGGGCACTGCAGGCTGCAATTTGCAGAATTGGGGACCCAGAATGTGGAAAAAAAAGTACTTTTTAATTTTTGCTGCTCAATGTATGAAGCACCTGGGGGTTCAAAGTGCTCACCATGCATCTAGATAAGTTCCTTGGGGGGTCTAATTTCCAAAATGGGGTCACTTGTGGGGGAGCTCCATTGTTTAGGCACACAAAGGCTCTCCATACACGACATGGTGTCCAGTAACAATTGCAGCTAATTTTCCACTTGAAACATCAAATGTCGATCATTCCTTTCTCAGCCCTGTCGCGCGCCCAAACATTGGTTTTCCACCACATATGAGGTATCAGTGTACTCAGGAGAAATTGGCCAACAAATTTTAGGATCCATTTTATCTTGTTGCCATGTGAAAATGAAAAAATTAAAGCTAAAAGAACATTTTTGTGGAATAAAAACTTTTTCATTTTCACGGCTCAATGTATTAACCTGGAGGCTCAAAGTGCTCACCATGCATCTAGATAAGTTCCTTGGGAGATCTAATTTCCAAAATGGAGTCAATTGTAAGGGGTTTCCAATGTTTAGGCACATCAGGTGCTTTCCAAAAATGACATGTTAGTCCGCTAACGATAGCAGCTAATTTTCCATTCAAAAAGTTAAATGGTGCTCCTTCCCTTCTGAGCCCTGCCATACACCAAATAGTGGTTTCTGACCACGTATTGGCATATTTAGCAGGAATTGCACAACAAATTTCAGGGTCCTTTTACCTTTGTGAAAATGCAATAATTGAGGCTAAAATAACATTTTTTTTTTTTTGAGAAATCAAAATGTTCATTTTTTCTTCCACGTTTCTTTAGTTCCTGTGAAGCACGTGAAGGGTTATTAATCTCTTAAATGTAGTTTTGAATTGCTTGGGGGGTGCAGTTTTGGAGTGGTTTCACTTTTGGGTGTTTTCTGTCATGTACACCCCTCAAAAGGACTTCAAATGTGATGTGGTCACTAAAAAAATGGTTTTGTAAATTTGCTGGAAAAATAAATTTGAACTCTTCTAACTTCCTAACAAACAAATTTTGTTTCCAAAATTGTGCTGATGTAAAGTAAGGCAATGTTATTTATTAACTATTTTGTGTCACATAAATCTCTGGTTTAACAAAATAATATTTCAAAATTTTAAAATTGCAAACTTTTCACCAAATTTTCAATTTTTTTTTCACAAATAAAAGCAAAATTTATTGACCTAAATTTACCACTAGCATGAAGCCCACAAAATATGTCACGAAAAACATTCTCAGAATCACTAGGATCCGCTGAGGTGTTCCAGAGTTATTAAGTCATAAAGGGACACTGGTCAAGATAGCAAAAAATGGCCTGGTCAGTAAGGTCAAAACAGGCTGGGTGGTGGAGGGGTTAAACTGCTGCTAGTAATGTCTCTGCAATGATAACCCCACGTCCCCCAGGTTGGAAGTGTAGATCTGCAATGCATACTGTGTCCCTCACTACTGTCTTGGGGAAAACCAGTACTAAAATTGCCTACAAGTGTTTTTTGACACTCTAGCATACGCATCTCATTGTCTAGGGTGGGAAGCATCTGGCTAAATTTACTCTTGTACCATAGATCTAAAAGTGTGGCAAGCTAGTAGTAATTGCTTATTCGAATCCTAACAATATGGGCATCATGTTGCAGATAAGGCTCCCGTATCTACTTGAGAAGTATCCTTCCAGTTTTCTGATTAACATATTAGCATTTTAATGTATATGAATACATTTTTGGGGATATTATTGGAATTTATTTCATTGTGTTAACCCTGACCTCAGAATTCCTCCTATACTTTTTTTTTTTTGCTAGACTAAAATCCTTAATAATTTGCACCAGATTCATCATCTGATCACAAAAAACGTGAAGTGGATCCATGCTGGTAAAAAATTCACGGGCTAGCTTGGAGACTTGAAAGTCAAGAGGACCATGGCCATATACCCGTTGGCCTTATATTAATCAAAAGGGCTAAGATAAAGGTGTAGCCAGGTCATTGTCCGACGTCAAAATTGTAGGAAGGTAGTAGATTAAGATAAAGTGGCTAGGCAAACAAGTAGTGAGAAGTGAGGTCAGCGTTTGGTCAACAACAGATCCGATGCAAGAAATCCCATCACTCACATAAAGTTGTTTCCTTGCACTACCATAAAAGCTAAGTATATGTGCAACAGGTGGGCTCATCTGACAAGCTATGCAACTGTACCCCATAGAAAGGAAAACAATTCTAGCAATATCAGCGCTGCTGTTCACATTGAGTGATGTGACAGTGTTGTGTCATGTGACCACTGCAGCCAGTCAGAGGCTTCTGACCAGCTGCAACCTGTATTATTCTGTCAAAGCCGACATCCACTCTGAAAGAATGTTGATGAGCGGCCATGGGACACAACAATGTCACATCACCCAATGTGAGGAGCAAGTGCTCACATCACTGGAAAAACACGACTGTGGAAGATGAGTATATATAGTTTGTATTTTCTATGGGATCCTGAAATTATTAAGCAAGGGCTGTCTAGTAGAGGAGAGCAATTTAGAAAAAGAAAAAAATGTTTCGTTCTTAACCTTTAACGAAACATAGAAAAGGGAGTGTGAGTGTTCAGGATGGTAATCTGACAAACCTTATCACTTTATACTCATAGCGGAGGCTTCATATCTACGGACAAAATCTAATAAGAGGATTAATCAAATATATTTTCCAATCAAGGTTTAATTTCATACTGTGACCTTCAAGGTTTCATTTCACACTCTCACCTTCAACATGTCGGCTTTGTAACATCAGCAATTTCTTTTCCAGTAACTTCAACACAGCAAAACCTGTCAATTTCTATTTTGTATAGACCAGAGCATGAAATCCTATTTATTCACGGAAAGGTTAATGTCTACCGATGTGATCAAACATAAATAATACAAAATGCTCTGCCATAGCACAAAAGAGTTCTTGGGAAGCATTTATTTACAGCACAGGTTAATTGCTTAGATCTTGATGTATGCTGCTGATCAATGGTGTAAGCACAAAACCAAATTCAGATTGGCACAAGAGCAATGTTTTAATTTTCACTGGCATAATCAAAATGCATGACATTTACTCTTTAAAGGGTAGGATCATAGTACAGAAAATAACAGATGAGCCAGAAAGGTTAAAAGGCAAGTCCAAATAGAGACGACAACCATAGTAGTAAGTAAGCAGCAGATGTAACATGCAGCATGAATAAAATCTTTTCATGGCCAGCCCGCATCAATTAAAGATGCGAGCTTTCATGGGAAAATACGCATCTGTAGCCATGATATTTATTTATTGTAGAATATACTGTTATTTGTTAAATAATCCACTGTGAGGTATCCTCACAGTTGAAGCCCCTAAGTTATACAGGGAGATTGTATTCAGAGTCCGGGCGTGCTGTGTGCGGCCGCCCGGACTGCTGTGATTTGCGTGGCAGCATTTTGATTGGCTGCCTTGGTTTGGGCACACGTAGCCCCACTGTTTAAGCTCCAGCTGACTGAAGGAGCTTCAGTCAGCTGTTCAAGGTAAGAATTTCCTCACAATGGACGAGCTTTTGCTATCCCTTAAGGACAGATTGAATGCTGAGGGAGGCATTGCTTGGCTAAAATCATGCCTTGCTTCTGCCCCTCTACTCAAACAGCACCAGCTGCATCCTCTGCAGCTGCTTCTTTATTTACCTCAGCTGAAGAGGCTGGTCTGGAGGGAGCTACTGCACCTGTGGGACCCTCAGTGAGCAGCGCTCCCTGCCCCCCTCAAGAAGAAGCTCTCAGCCTGCAAAGCCCGACAAGCAGGAGGAGGAGAGTGGCGACTCCGAGGTTCTCCCCCAGCCAGTCTTTTGCACGCCGGCTGGTATAAAATTGGCACTGCTGCCAAACGATATAATCCAAAGACATTAGTAAAACATATGGTGGTTTATTCTATGCATTTCAAAGCAAGTCAATTTAAAGCAAAAAACAATGGGAGGGAAAAATAGAAAAACCTAAACCTTGGTATTGGACCCTTTACATTAAATTAGTATGGAAACACATTTTGATAAACCTGTGGTAAATCACAAATGAGAATCACCTGTGATAAATTGTTGGTGCCCATTTGACATGAATTATCCAATGAATGATTGATTTCAGTGTTTTAAAAGCCACATGTTAGGCCCTTAGGTTCCTTTGTTACATTGGTGAAGACAAGTGCTGTCTCAGGACTTCAGAACTGCCATTATTAGCAAACACATGACTTCCAAAGGGTATAAAACAATCTCCAAAGACCTTGTATATTAGTTTCATCAGTGTGCAATATTATTAAGAAATTTGCCAAGCGTGGAACCATCAAGAACCTCTCTGTATGTGGAGGAAAGAGGAAAATCGACAAGAGATGTCTTCGAAGGTTGGCGCAAAAGGTGGAAAAAACACCATGTCAAACATCCAAAGACCTAAAGGCCAACCTGGAACAGTCTGGGGTCATGGTTTTAAAAATTACCATATGCCGCACATTAAACTAAGCAGAGCTTTATGAGTGAAGTCCAAGGAAGAAACAATTGCTGAAGAAAAGATTTAAAAAGGAACAACTGACCTTTGCCAAAAAGTACCCTGATAAACTACAATCCTTCTGGGAACATGTTCTGTGGACAGATGAAACAAAATAGACCTTTTTCCCAATGCAAAGCAACAGTTTGTTTACAAATAGTGCAATAAAGCTTTTAACCCCTTAGTGACGAAGCCAATTTCCACCTTAATGACCAGACTGTTTTTTGTAATTCTGACCAGTGTCCCTTTATGAGGTAATATCTCTGGAACGCTTCAACGGATCCTAGCGATTCTGAGATTGTTTTTTCGTGACATATTGGGCTTCATGTTATTGGTAAATTTAGGTCGATAATTTTTGTGTTTATTTGTGAAAATATAAAAAAAATTTGCAAAAATTTTGAAAATTTGACAATTTTCAAATTTGTCATTTTTATTCTGTTGAACCGGAGCGTTATGTGACACAAAATAGTTAATAAATAACATTTCCCACATGTCTACTTTACATCAGCACAATTTTGGAAAAAAAAAATGTTTTGGTTAGGACGTTATAAAGGTTCAAAGTTCATCAGCAATTTTTCATTTTTCCAGCAAAATTTACAAAACCATTTTTTTAGTGACCACATCACATTTGAAGTCCATTTGAGGGGTGTACATGACAGAAAACACCCAAAAGTGACACCATTCCGAAAACTGCACCCCTCAAGCTACTCAAAACTACATTCAAGAAAATGATTAACCCTTCAGGTGCTTCACAGCAACTAAAGCAAAGTGGAAACAAAAAATGGACATTTTAATTTTTCCAACAAAAATGTTTTTTAGCCTCGATTTTTTCATTTTCACATGGGCAACAGGAAAAAAATGCATCCTAAAATTTGTTGGGCAATTCCTCCTGAGTACATCAATACCTCATATGTGGTCATAGACCACTGTTTGGGCGCACGGCAGGGCTCAGAATGGAAGGAGCGCGATTTGACTTTTGGAGCTAATTTACCATTCAAAAAGTCAAATGGCGCTCCTTCTCTTTCGAGCCCTGCGGTGCGCCCAAACAGTGGTTTATGACTACATATGAGGTATCGGTGTACTCAGGAGAAATTGGCCAACAAATTTTAGGATGCGTTTTATCCTGTTGCCCATGTGAAAATGAAAAAAATCGAGGACAAAAGAAAATTTTTGTGGAAAAGAAAGTACTTTTTCATTTTTATGGATCCATTTGTGAAGTACCTGAGGGTTCAAAGTGCTCACTATGCATCTATATAAATTCCTTGGGGTGTCTAGTTTCCAAAATGGGGTCACTTGTGGGGGAGCTCCAATGTTTAGGCACACAGGGGCTCTCCGTATGCAACATGGTGTCCGCTAACAATTTGAATGGAAAATTAGCTCCAATTGCTAGCGGACACCATGTTGCGTATGGAGAGCCCCTGTGTGCCTAAACATTGGAGCTCCCCCATAAGTGACCCATTTTGAAAACTAGACCCCCCAAGGAACTTATCTAGATGGGTGGTGAGCACTTTGAACCCCCAGGTGCTTCACAAATGAATCCGTAAAAATGAAAAAAGAACATTTTTGTGGAAAAGAAAGTACTTTTTCATTTTTATGGATCCATTTGTGAAGTACCTGAGGGTTCAAAGTGCTCACTATGCATCTATATAAATTCCTTGGGGTGTCTAGTTTCCAAAATGGGGTCACTTGTGGGGGAGCTCCAATGTTTAGGCACACAGGGGCTCTCCGTATGCAACATGGTGTCCGCTAACAATTTGAATGGAAAATTAGCTCCAATTGCTAGCGGACACCATGTTGCGTATGGAGAGCCCCTGTGTGCCTAAACATTGGAGCTCCCCCACAAGTGACCCCATTTTGAAAACTAGACCCCCCAAGGAACTTATCTAGATGGGTGGTGAGCACTTTGAACCCCCAGGTGCTTCACAAATGAATCCGTAAAAATGAAAAAAGAAATTTTTTGTGGAAAAGAAAGTACTTTTTCATTTTTATGGATCCATTTGTGAAGTACCTGAGGGTTCAAAGTGCTCACTATGCATCTATATAAATTCCTTGGGGTGTCTAGTTTCCAAAATGGGGTCACTTGTGGGGGAGTTCTAATGTTTAGGCACACAGGGGCTCGCCATACACGACATGGTATCCACTTACAATTCCAATTGCTAGTGGACACCATGTCATGTATGGAGAGCTCCTATGTGCCTAAATATTGGAGCTCCCCCACAAGTGACCTCATTTTGGAAACTAGACACCCCAAGGAACGTATTTAGATGCGTAGTGAGCACTTTGAACCCCCAGGTGCTTCACAAACTGATCCGTAAAAATGAAAAAGTACTTTTTTTCACAAAAATCTTCTTTTTTTTCCTTTTTACAGACTAATTTGTGAAGCACTTGGGGGTTGAAAGTGCTCACTATGCATCTAGATTTTTTCCTTGGGGGGTCTAGTTTCCAAAATGGGGTCACTTGTTGGGGAGCTCCAATGTTTAGGCACACAGGGGCTCTCCATATGCGACATGGTGTCCGCTAACAAATTGAATGGAAAATTAGCTCTAATAGTTAGCGGACACCATGTCGCATATGGGGAGCCCCTATGTGCCTAAACATTGGAGCTCCCGCACAAGTCACCCCATTTTGGAAACTAGACACCTCAAGGATTCTATCTAGGGGTATAGTGAGCATTTGGAATCTACAGCTACTTCACAGAATTTGATAATGTCATTATGAACATTTTCTTTTTTTCACACAATTTCTCACTTTTAGGGCCCTTTCACATCAGCGTTTTTTGAAATTTGCAGCAGATGCGGTGAAAAAAAACGCATCTGCCGCAATTACCGCATACCGGCTGCACTTGCGGGCGGTTGCGGTAAACGCCATGCAAAGTATAGGCGTACTTGCGGCAGGTGCGGCAAGTGCGGTTTTGCACTTGCGGCAGGTGCGGCCGCGAAAAAACCGAGGCTGACTGCGGTTTTTTTTCGCGGCCGCACCTGCCGCAAGTGTAAAACCGCACTTGTCGCAAGTACGCCTATACTTTGCATGGCGTTTACCGCAACCGCGCCGCAAGTGCAGCCGGTATGCGGTAATTGCGGCAGATGCGGTTTTTTCACCGCATCTGCCGCAAATTTCAAAAAACGCTGATGTGAAAGGGCCCTTAGAGCATGTGCACAAGATACGGACACACCGTGTCCTGGTTGTCTCCTCCCCTGCATTTTTTTTTAGTATTACTTATATTAAATTTTTAAAAAAAAATGACGTAGGGCTTCGCCATATTTTTGGTCCAGCCAGGTACAACAGGCAGCTACGGGCTGCCACGAACCCCTTCTGCCTAGTTTTACCTAGCTGGAAACCAAAAATATAGGGAAGCTCCTTTTTTTTTATATTTCATGAAATAATTTTAAAAAAAAAATGGCGTGGGCTTCGCCATATTTTTGGGCCAGCCAGGTACAACTAGGCAGCTGGGGGCTGGAATCCTCAGCGTAGGGAGGCCCAAGCTTTCTGGGCCCCCCCCGCTGCGAATTGCAGCCCGCAGCCGCCCCAGAAAATGGCGCATTCATAGAAGCGCCATTTTCTGGCGCTGTATCCAGCTCTTCCAGCTGCCGTGTAGCGGTGGCAGACTGGGTAATAAGGGGTTAATGCCAGCTTTTTGGCAGCTGGCACTAAGCCCGAGATTCATAACGTCTGGCCAATATTAGACCGGACCATTAGGAATCTCTAATAGATTGTAAAGAAAACACAACACAGAGAAAAATATTTTTATTGGAAAAAAAACACAAACACATATTTAGACCCCATCTTTATTACAGTGAAGTCCGACGTAGTCCAGTGGCATGGTCCGACGTAGTCCATTGGGAAGGTCCGACGTAGTCCAGTGGGAGGTCCCGCGACGATTCTCATTCAGATGATGATCTGAAGTTAACCCCTTGTGTGGTCACAAGGAGTTAACTGCAGGTCATCATCCCTGTGTGGTCACAAGGGGTTAACTGCAGATCCGGTAACCCCTTGTGACCACACAGGGATGATGACCTGCAGTTAACCCGTTGTGACCACACAAGGGGTTAACTGCAGGTCATCATCCCTGTGTGGTCACAAGGGGTTACCTGCAGATCCAGTAACCCCTTGTGACCACACAGGGATGATGACCTGCATTTAACCCCTTGTGACCACACAAGGGGTTAACTGCAGGTCATCATCCCTGTGTGGTCACAAGGGGTTACCTGCAGATCCAGTAACCCCTTGTGACCACACAGGGATGATGACCTGCATTTAACCCCTTGTGACCACACAAGGGGTTAACTGCAGGTCATCATCCCTGTGTGGTCACAAGGGGTTACCTGCAGATCCAGTAACCCCTTGTGACCACACAGGGATGATGACCTGCAGTTAACCCCTTGTGAAAACACAAGGGGTTAACTGCAGGTCATCATCCCTGTGTGGTAACAAGGGGTTAACTGCAGATCCAGTAACCCCCTGTGATCACACAGGGATAATGATCTGCAGCTAACCCCTTGTGACCACACAGGGGGTTAACTGCAGAAGACCCCTGTGTGGTCGTTGATGGGTTAACTCTGCCTCTGTTCCGGCGCACGCAGAGCAGCGGCGCCGGGACAGAGGCAGAGAGAAGACGGCCGGCGACGCTGCAGGACGGGTAAGTATGAGAGGAGCAGGGAAGGGGGCCCGGGGGGAGAGCGGAGCGAACCGGGGGGCTGCAGATCGGAGGAGGGGGTCGGGGATCGAGGGGACAGCATGGGGAAGACCTGGGGAAGGAGGGGGGGCTCTGATGACCGGAGGGGAGCCGCGCATGGAGGAGGGGAGGCCGGGGACTCAGGGAGCCGCGCAGGGAAGAGGGGGAGCTGGGGAGCCGCGCAGGGAGCAGGGGAGATCAGGGGTGAGACCAGGGGTGAGGGGGATGGCATTGGGGGGCCACTGAGGGGACCAGTGGCCCCCAGGAATGGCGGCATCTCTATGCGATCTGACAGATCGCATAGAGATGCAGCGGAGGCGGCGGGTTTGGCGCCGGCCGCCGCCATTTTCAGATGGTTAGGGGGTGGGGTGGGGGGGGGGGGATGATGATCCCCAGTACTGGGGGTCTTGGTGGGCTAGGGGGTTAATGCTTTCACTTTGTTCCGACATGTGTTTTCATGTCGGATCAAAGTGAAAGCATTTTTCCCGGCACTTTCACTTTGTGCAATGTGATGATCGGTAAACGGTGTTTACCGGCCATCACATTACAGGTGCCGGTAAAAAACTAGCTAATTACTAATCTCTAGGGTCTCAGCTACAATCGGTACGCTGACACCCTAGAGATTTTTGCTACAGGGGCTGTGCTACAGGGCATTTTCTAGCCATACGTCTACAGACGTATGGCTGGGCTTTAGTACCCTTTTTTTTGGACGTCTGTAGACGTTAGGCTGTCGTCTACGGGTTAAGGAAAAGAACACCCTACCAACAGGGAAGCATGGCGGAGGATCCATAATGCTGTGGGGTTGCTTTACTGAAGGCCTTGATTATATTACAGGAATCATGAAATCAGAGAATTAACATGAGATTTTAGAGCAAAATGTCCTACCCGGTGTAAGAAAACTTGGTTTGAGTTGAAGATCATGGATCCTCCAGCAAGACAATGTCCCAAAGCAGATATCCAAAAGTACACAGGAATGGTTAAAAAAAATAAAAATGGACTGTTTTAAAATGGCCAGCAATGAGTCCTGACCTCTGTCTGTACCACTGAAAATCTTTGGGGTGAGCTGAAATC
Organism: Allobates femoralis; assembly: GCA_033576535.1. Taxonomy (NCBI): domain Eukaryota; kingdom Metazoa; phylum Chordata; class Amphibia; order Anura; family Aromobatidae; genus Allobates; species Allobates femoralis. The sequence continues at coordinate 561,650,888 of JARQOC010000002.1, read as the reverse complement.
TGATGTTTGGAAAAAGAACCATGAAAACATTCAAGAGCTTGAACAACCTGCAAAGGAAAAGTGGGAGAAAATATCAGCTGAAAAGTGCAAGAAACTTATAGATGGCTACAAGAAATGTTTGGAGACTGTAATCAATGCCAAAGGGTGTGCAACCAAGTGTTAATTAGGGAACTTTATTGCTGCCCATGCTGTTTATTCAGTTTCTTCTTTGAAATTGCAACATGTAAGTTGATAAACAATGTTTTATTGTATTACTCTGAACCACTAATTAAAAACTCCTGAGGATATAACTTTGGTACATTTCCATTTATTTCTGAAGATATTGTACAGTTTATGAAAGAAATGAAGGGGTGCCAATAAATGTGAGCAGCTCTGTATCCCACCAATAACTACAAGGAGTTTGTGTGTTCTCCTGTGTTTGTGTGAGTTTTATCTGTGTTTTTTGGTTTTCTCCCACACTCCAAAGACATACTAATAGGGAATTTAGATTGTGAGCCCCATTGGGGACAGTGACGATCACATTTGTAAAGCCCTGTGGAATTAATAGCACTACATAAGAGAGTAGAGTAAATAAATATATGCCCCTCACAGTGCTTTTAAATCTGAATAGATCCCTAAAGAAACAGGTTTTGTACAATTCTTGAAAAAATGAGAGATTGCTACTATATTTTTAAGCCTTCTAACACCCTGACAAACAACATGTTTAAAAAATGATGCAGCTGTAAACTAGACACATGGGAAATGTTATTTATTCATTATTTTGAAAAGAATGACTAACAATTTTAAAGATACAAACATTGAAATTTGGAAAATTGCTAACACTAGCCAATAGCTCAAAGGGCACCGTCACACCTGGACATATCGCTGGCGATTTCACAGGCGGCGCTGAGGCGTGGCCTGTCGCACGCGACATCGCCAATGCGTCGCCCAATGTAAATGGGCGAGGGCGACACGTCTGAGTGGTCGCCTGGTTTCACATTAGAGCTCTGAAACCAGGCGACCATTCTTGGGCGATGTGTGCGGATCGTCCTGTGTAACATCTCATGAGCGATGTCAAGGGCGACAGCACACATCGCCTATACCATTCTGGTAGGCGGTTCAGGGAGTATTTACTACCTCTGCCGGTGTGCGTGGATTGGTGGCAGCTTGAGCGTTCCGATTGGTTGTCTTGTTCCACGGCGCCATATTTGATGATGTGTGCGTCCAAAGGTGTATTACCCAGGAGCGTACGTACTGTACAGTAGGGCATTGATGTCGCCTCTGTGTTTGCGGCTGTGTTCAAAAGTGCAGCGATGTGCGACGGCCACAAATGTGTGTTAACATAAAACGCAATTGTCATTACATCTCAACTAATGTCTGCATGAGCGCTGTAGTGGCAGCCTTTCTGTGTAAAGTACATGACGCACAAGCATACAGTGAATCCTGTTGCTTTTGCGGTGCCTCTGGGCCCTCGTCAACATGTGACATATCTCACGTGCATTCATTCGCCAGAATGTTGTCAATCTTTTGGCGCCGCCTTTCTGGTGCTTTCCCTTCCCCTGCAGAATAGGAAAAATGGCGGCACTCAGGCGAGCTGCACTGTAGGGAGAGCCTGAGCTCCTTATTTTAATTGATATATGTGACACCAGGGATTACTGGTGTCACCAGCACCACACCCATCCATGCCTACACAAGCAGCCTGTCCTGCGGAGGGTGCAGAGGCGGCTGGAGAGGAGGTTGGGGGTTGTGCGCAGCCCTAAGCAGATCTGCAAGAAGATCGCAGATCTTAAATTCAAAACGCCTGGGCGCATCAACAGACTGTGTGACAGGATTGCCCAGATGAGTGGTGAGTAGCATGACAACATACACATACCCTTCTGTGTAAAGAAAGACATATGAAGGCCAGCACATGCCACTGTACACCCCAACATATATAGGGGCAATGTATGTGAGAGCTTCGTCATGACTCTGCAGCTGCAGGATCATCTTCCTGCCACATCTACATACTCCCTATATTCCCCTGTAACCTATATGTGTACTTTACATAGCCACATAGTCATATGTTTACCCTACCCAGATATCACATTATTATGTTGGCCTATCCTGCCCTTCTTTCAATCTCAACCATCCTGACCTAATGAACTGCAAACAGCACTGTTTATTAAGTCCCCACATATGTGGCCATGTTGTTATTGAGATTAACTATGTTGTTGCCTCAACAGGTAGGGACAGAGCATCCCCCATCCCCCCCTGTAGGACCACAACCAAGCCAACCAGGCTCGCCGGCCGAACCGCCACCTGGAACGCCACCAAATCCACAAGGGCCTACATCACCCCACAGACCATCAGGATCAGAAGGGACCCCCAGGGCTGCACCCACCCCACCCTTTGAAGGCGAGTTCTTGAGTGGTGGGAATTCTGCTCAGTGGTCCCCTCAGGACTCCACAAACGGCCAAGAAGGTGTGTGGAATGTGAATATTACTCGTATATACTGTGCACTATATCTGTCTTTCTGTTGTTTTTGGGCGTGATTTTGAATGTAGGGACCTTTGTTATGGGCAAATCAAAAACACATATGCTGATCTCATTACAGATGACCCAAGGCAAGGGGTGGACTGGGCAATAAGCCCATCACCATCCCCACCCCCCCAAATGGTGGGTCCACACCCCCTGGTAAGTGCAAACACTTCTTATTCAAATGATTTTATTGGTTTTAGACAGGGTGCAATTGAAACAAGTATTGAACTTACAAACTTAGTGATAATTTTCTGAAGTTCAAAATGGGGTTACATTAATAAGATAAGACAATTTGTAGTATTAACTTAGACGACTAAACGTAACAAGAAGTATGAGTTAGTTTGATTTAAGTTTGGTAGTAGTCGTATATATCTACTTAATGTGGTATTTTGACTACTAAAGTTCAGTAGAGGGTAACATTAATAAGATAAAACAATATGTAGCATTAACTTAATCAACTAAACGTAACAAGAGGGGTGAGTTAGTTTGGTTTGAAGTTTTAGTAGATGTCGTATGTGTCTGCTTAATGTAGTATTTTAAACCAAAATCAAAGTTCGGAGTAATTAATAAGAAAGAAATGTGGGGGGAAGAGGAAGTGGGGAACGGGGATACAAGTAGAGTCAGACATTAATTATCCGCTACTTTTCTTCCTAGTATGTAGTGGGGTAGGAAAGAGTTCGTTCCAAGGACTCCATTTCTTGTTATATTTGCCCATAATGTTGTTCCGTAGTGCGTAGGTTAGTTCATACGTATTATGGAGGGCAATCTTTTCCAGTAAAGCTGAGAATGTGGGTGGTTTAGGGTCTCTCCATAGTGCTGCAATCATAGTTTTTGCCGAGAGGATGACGTGGACTGCTAGAGGTCTTAGTTGAGGTGGTATTTGCGCAGTGTTTGTGAGTAAGTTTACAAATTCAGGCGTGAGTGTTAGGGAGTTATTTGATAGGTCGTAGATTAAGAGTTGAATTTTGTTCCAAAGGTCCGTCAAAATTGTACAGGACCAGAAGATATGTGATATGGTTCCAATTTCTTGGTTGCACCTCCAACACATAGGTGAGCTTTCCTCCTTCATCTGGTGGAGTCGGAGGGGGGTGAAATACCACCTTGAGAGTGATTTATAGTGGGTTTCGATCAGTGTAGTGCAGGAGATGGTTTTCTGTATGCATGCAAGTGTTTGAGACAGAGAGTCCACTTCTATTGAGACACCTAGTTCTTTCTCCCATGCTAATATGTTGGGCGTTTTGACTATAGATGAGTCTAGGTTTATCTCTTTGCAGAGACTCTTGGTGGACCAGAAAATGGGACTATGAGGGGATTTGAACATTTGCGCTATTGTTAATGGCAAGTGGAAGTTTAATTTTCTTTTTGAGAGATAGGCGTTCATTTTCTCCCATTTCTTATGTTCTTGGTCATGTAAACAGAAGATGGATTGAAGGCGGGGGAAGGGGATCAATTTGCTAGAGTCGTCGAGGATGTCAGAGAGGAAGTGTATGTTCTTGTTTTTTCACGAGTCAATATTGAGGTATGAAATAAGTAGGTTTAGAGTATCTATTGGGATCCAGTCCGGCGAGGTGGAGATGGAATTTTCAGATGCTCTGGCAGAGAGAAGTTTCCACGATTGAACTGTAGCTTTGGTTGTTAAGTTTTTTGGTAGGGACTTTTTCTTGTCGCATAGGTGCGCCAGGAGTAATAGATTAAGTTTGACTTTCTGATGGCTATTTTCTTCAAGTGAGACCCAGCTTGGTCTTGTAGAGTCATCCAACCATGGTTTGCTAAGGTTAATGATAGTTGCTTGGTAGTAGGTTGTGATATTGGGAACTGCTAGACCTCCATTGATTCTGGTTTTCTCTAGAGTCGACTTTGCTGTTCTAGGCTTCTTGTTTCTCCATATGGAGGACAGTTGTCTCTGTAGTTTCTTAAGCCAAACGTGTTTGAGTGGGATTGTAAGGGATCTAAATACATATAGAATTTTGGGAAGTGTAAACATCTTGAAGGCTTCTATTCTTCCTATCCAGGATAGGTCTGCTTTGGATAAGTAGGCAAGGTCTCCTTGGGTGGTTTTGGATAATAAGTCTAGGTTATGGTCCATTAGGGTAGATGTGTGGTGCGTGATTTTGATGCCCAAAAAATCTAGATCTTTTCTGTCTTGGTCAAGGTTATGTTCGCTTTTAAGTAAGGCTAGAGATTCAGGATCAAGATTATAGTGGAGCACTTGGGTTTTCCTCAGATTAATTTTATAAGATGAGATAGCAGAGAATTCTTTGATGGTTGTAAATAGGTGTCTTAGAGAGTTAATAGGGTCAGATAAAGTTAGTAAGACGTCGGCGGCGAATAAGCTTATTTTAAATTCTCTGTGGTTGGCGTGGATACCTCTAATGCAATTATTCATTCGTATTTTCTCTGCTAGCGGTTCTATTTATAGAACGAACAGTGACGGGGAGAGTGGACAGCCCTGTCTGGTTCCGTTAGATAGACTGAAGGTGTTTGAGAGAGTGTCATTGGTTAGAATGTTAGCTGTTGGGGTGGAGTACAGAGATTCAAGGGCGTGGATGATGTTGCCCCTAAAGCTGAATTTCCTTAGTGTTTCGAACATATATCCCCAATGGACCCTGTCGAATGCTTTCTCTGCATCGACAGAGACCATTAGGGTGGGAGTCTTGTGTTTCTCTATGCGAGAGAGCAGGTTAATTGTTCGTCGTGTTGCATCTGCAGAGCCTCTATTTTTTACAAATCCAACCTGGTCGCTGTGGATTAATTTGGGGATAATTTTCTGAATCCTGGAATTAATTGTTTTGGTCAGTATCTTGCGGTCGGTGTTGAGAAGGGAGATTTTAGAAATTAGTTACATCGTCCGGGTCACCCTTGTTTTTTGCAATCAGTGTAATGGTGGCTTGTAATAGATCTTTGGATGGTTGGTGGTTCGGGCAAGTTAAGGCGTTTAGTAGTCTCGTCAGATATGGGGAGAGTAAATTATGGTATGTAGCGTAATATTCATTTTGAAGACCGTCTGGTCCCTGGGATTTAAGTTTCTTCAGAGTTTTAATGGTGTCGGTGATCTCCTTTTCGGTGAATGGGGAGTTGATAAAGTCAAGGTCGTCTTTAGTTATTGAGGGGAGGTTAATTGAGTTGAGGAATTTGGAAATTTGCTCAGCAGAAGGGTCAGGATTTGTGTGAGATTTTTTTAAATTATAAAGGTTTTCGCAATACTCTGCAAAAGTGTGTGATATGTCTTCTGGGTGTTTCTGTAGGGTGCCGTGTTTGTTTTTTATTTGATGAATTGCAGTTTTAGTTCTACGAATTTTTATCAGATTTGCAAACATTTTGTTTGGTTTATTAGATTGAGTATAGAAATTAGATTTGGAGATACGTATCATTTTATCAAAGTCTGAGACTAAGGGTACCTTTACACGCCGCGACGGCAGGCTGGATACATCGCGCTACTTCGCGTGCACGAGCACGCTCAAACGGCTACAAACGGTCAACGCACCCTCTTTACACGCCGAGACAAGGTGCGCTACGCCACGCTACATCTATAGCTAGCTACATCGCCGGGTGTCTCAAGTAGCCAGCTGTAGCGTAGCGTACCATGTTTACACACCGCTCCAACAAGCTACTATGGGCGGACCCGGTGCAGCAGGGATAGCACATAGGCGTGCAACAATCTTGGATTACGAGCCGTCCGTACGATGATAGAACAGCGCAATATCATCAGGATTGGCCAGGCATCGCAGTAGGCTGATTAATACAGCACGCTCGAGTAATTGTGTAGTGTGACTGGTCAGCTCCTTAAATATCCCGCCCTATGCTGCGACTACCAATCATAAAGCAGGAGCGACCTCCAATGATCGCAGATGGGGCGCGGTAACATGGCGACTGTGTCACGCCTTAGATACATGGCAGCCACATCGCCGGGTGTCCAGAGTTGCCTTCCGTTGCTTCTTTACACGCCGATACAGCTCGCTACAATCGGCGATGTTGCCTTAAGTTTATGAGCAGAGACCATAAACAGATGTATCTGTCGCCGGCTGTAGCGTCGCCTCTTCAGACGCCGCTACTACAGGCGATATGGACGCTACAAGCTACAATTGTAGCTTGTAGCGCGATGTATCCAGCCTTCCGTCGCGGCGTGTAAAGGTACCATAAGAGTGATTTAAGTTCTATCCTTAGTTTTAAAATTTCCTTCATGGTTGTGTCAGAGGGGTTGTTTACGACTGTCGTTTCTAAGTCTTTGATTTGCTTTATTATGTTAGCTGTGGTAGATGTTAGTGATTTTTTGTGTCTTGCGTTGATTTGGATTAGGTGTCCTCTTATTACCGCCTTGTGGGCGGACCACAAAGTTGAAATTGTAGTTCCTTCCAAATCGTTTTCAGCAAAATATAATTTTAAGGAGTTTTCAATCTCTGTTTTGTATTTCGGGTGTTGGAAAAGGAAGGAATTTGCTCTCCAGATTTTTTTTCTGCTTTTGGTGGGGCCCTGTGATGTAGTAAATAAAATGGGTGAATGATCTGACCACGATTTGGGTAGGATGGTTACATTTTTGATAATTCTGAGTGAATGTCCGTCAATATTAGGTCTATGCGCGCCAGGGATTTATGTACGTTTGAGAAGTGCGTATATACTAGAAACGGATCTAGTTGTGTGTTTACATTTCTGTTTTTGTTGGAGGAATCAAGATTTGCGTTAGGAACTGCATTGAAGTCCCCGAACAAAAAGAGAACACCCTCCTGACAGTCTCTGACTCTTCTCATTAATTTTTTTAGAAATGTTATTTGGCCTGAGTTGGGGGCGTACACGTTGACTAACGTGTCCATAACGTCATCAAGGAGGCATTTCAATATGATGTATCTACCTTCAGGATCTAGAATGGTTTCTTTTTCCACAAATTTAACTGTCCCTTTGATGAGGATAGCTACTCCCACTTTTTTTTTCTTATTTGATGAGAGGAATATGTTAGGATAGAGTTTGTTTGAGAATTTTGGGGGGTTCTCAGCGCTAAAGCGTGTCTCCTGGAGGCCTGCTATATCTATCTTCTGAAGTTTTAATTCCTTCCATACGTGGAATCTTTTCTGCGGTGAGTTGAGGCCATTGGTGTTTAGCGTTAAATAGTTATATGACATTTTCGTTTGGGTATGGATGTCCAAGGTTGGAGTGGCTGGCTCTACAGGGGAAGTGGGAGAGGGGGGGGTAAATGGAACTGGAAGAGGGTTCTGGGGTTAAAAGGGGGGGGGGGATGGAGCTTGAAAGTAATTAAGTGTCAAGAAAGTTGAGGGAAGAAGTCAGTCTGGAGACTGAGTATTGTTTGCGGAAGGGTTCAGGGAACCGTTGTTTGTCTTCCGAAGGGCTAAAGTTTTGGCCTTCGGTGCCTTCAATGGCGTGAATTGAAGTCCACTTTTTTAGATGGGTGGTCAGCCAGAGTCTCCTATACGGAAGTTTTTTAAAGTAGATAGTCCGGATTCGACCTCGTCTATGCTGTAGAATTTGCTGTTGAAAGTGAAGGTGACGTCCGAGGAAGGATGGCTCCATCTGTATAGTATATTTTGGTCTCTCAGGATGGATGTAACTGGTCTGAGGGATCTTCTTTTTTCCAATGTCTCTAGAAAAATCCTGAAAGATCTTGATGTTCTGGTAAGGTGCTGGCAATGTCTTGTGTTTTCTCATATATTCATTTATTTGTTCTTTTAGTGGGAAAAAGAGGAATTTTGCGATTGCGTCTCTGGGTATGTCTTCAGCGAGACTTTTGGGTTTAAAGAGTCTGTGGGCTCTTTCGATAGAGTACTCTAGCTCATGTTTCCCAGGAACAATTTTTTTGGCCAAGTTTCTGATATAGTCAGTGAGTTCTGCATTTCTAACGGTTTCTGGGATTCCTCTAAACTTTAAATTTGACCTCCGGTCTCTGTCCTCTCTATCTATTTGTTTGATTCTTAAGAATTCCATATCTTCTTGCATTTTTTGTTGTTCGTTCCTTAGATTTAGTGATGTTGACGTAATCTTGGCTAGGGAGTTATCATGATCGTCTACTCTTTTGACTACCGATGTCACGGTAGCTTTGATTTCTTCCAAGTGGGAGGATAAATTTTCCTCAATTTTGTTTTGAAATGACGTGAATAATTCTATCATGAATGATTTATCTATTTGTTGATTTGGGCTTATTTGAAGAATTGGGTCTAGTGCCGCTGAGCTGGTTTTGAGTCTCTGTCTGGCTGGGCTCCTAGTTCTGATGTCTTGACCTCCACTTTCCGTGTCTGATTTAGCGTAAGACCCTATACGGTTTTTAGAGGGGGTGCCTATCTCTTTTCTTTTTGACGAGATGTGAGTCAACTCCATCAAGGTGGTATTATCACTTTCTTCGATCGTTGTAGTTCAATCTTTTCCTCTAGGGTCTCTGGAGCTTTGGTTCCCCTCTTTCAAGTTTTTTATAGACTGCGAGGTTTGTGATGGAGTGGGGAGTCTACTTTTTAGGGGTGATTTTTGCAGGTTCTCCCGCCGCCTCTATTTCCTGGGGTGAGGAATTTTGTTTTGATTTGGTTGGCATAGTGATCAGGGTTTGCTGGAGAGATTTGAGGATTGGTGCTGTCTAGTTTAGGTTATCGTAGGGGGGAGTTTAAGTCAAGTATGCAAAGTCCCCTAGTTGTAAGTCACTGCAGCGGTGTTTGATAGAAGAGTAACGTAAGAAATTAACGGCGTCACAAAGAGGATTCATATACGACAATACTATGAGAGTTTAAACAAGTTAACAGAGTTAAATAGGTAGCAGAAGTTGATCCTAAGTCTTAAGATAGGTGATCTGCTAGGAGTTGTTAGTAGCGTTAACTTAAAATTATTCAAAAACTTTTCTATTTAACATTAATATGCATGGCACAAAATAATTGCATTAATAAGGACGAAGGTTCAGTTCAGGATCAGTTCAAGTGTTCTAAATTTCACCACAGCGTTAGGTTAAATTATCAAAACATCAATAGTAAGGTTTGTAGAGATACGTTCAGTATAAGATATGCTTCAAAGTTATCAATGGGGGAGTTCACACAGAGCTATGTGAGCTTATAACAAAGTGAGGTACACTCAGTGTAAGAAATGCTTTAGGATATTCAATGGGGAGAATCACACAGTACAATATGAGTTCAGAACCAAGTGAGGCACATTCAGTGTACGTTATGCTTAGGAAAGTCAATGGAGAGAGACACACAGTGCTGTATGAGTTCAGAACGAAGTGAGGTACATTCAATATAGGATATGCTGCAGGGAAATCATAGGGAAAAACACACTGTGCTATATGAGTTCAGAACGGAGTGGATGTACACTCAATATAAGATATGCTTCAGAATTATCAATGGGTAGAGTCAAACGGTGCTGTTTGAGTTCAAAAGAAAGTAAAGTACTTTCAGTACAAGTTATGCCTCAGAGAAATCAATGGGGAGAAACACTCTGTGCTATATGAGATCAGGACGGAGTGGATTTTCATTCAATATAAGATATTCTCCAGAATTATCAAATGGAAGAGTAGCACTATGCTGTTTGGGTTCAGAACAGAAGAATGAGAATCTTTGATGACTATTGTAGAGAAAGAACTGTGAGGGAGTATAAAGTTAATGGAGCCAATTTGCAGCTCAAAATAGGCTGGGGATGTGGGTTGTTATGTCAGGGCTCACACTTCCCACTAATGTAGAAACAAGGGTACAGTACTTTAGATGTGGTTTACTGTGGTGAATGAGAGCATCACTGCTTCTTTCAAGGGTGGTAAAACAAGAAGGGGATGTTAGTTCTGTGTTGCAGTACTAGTTAGCTTAGTGATATGGATGGCAGATCAGATTACCTGCACAGATGCAGACTTAAGCCTTATCTAGTCTGTTTATGTAGACTGTAATTAGTCTGCAATAATAGAGAGAGGTGGGGGAGGGCCCGAGAATGCAGCCAGGGTGGCTGGTCCTCTCCTAGTAAGCGCTGGCTGTGTGTATGCCTGCACAAAACTGTAATGTTGTTATATCTTCTGTAGTTTGCTTGTGTCTCCCCTGTTTGTGTTCTGCCTAGTAACAGTGATGTAAGATAGAGGAGGAGCTGTGGCAGGAGAAGGGGGAGCTGGGAAAGGGAAGAGAGTCATTAAAGTATGGCCGCTCGACTGAGCAGTTCAGCATATCTGTGTGTGCTTCTGGATTCATCGTCATCTGCACTACAACACTACAATTGGCGACGAGGAAGCGTTCATTCATCAGCTAAAGGTATTTCAGTACCCCTCCCCCCGCGAGAAGGGGAGTGGATACGGCAGTCACGGCCGGATCTTCTTTTTAGGGGAGAGCTGCAGATCCCTCCGCCCACGTGCTTGCCGCCTCAGCGTGTATGCTAGTGAGGAAGCAGAAGAAAAAAAAAGTCCCACCGGAATTCTCCCTGTTCCTCTTCTCCGGTCCCAGGGATCCCGCTGGTGGTAAGGAGGTCACTTTCTGGGTGCCCGGAGTGATGAGTGCTGCAGTGGCGATGTTGGTGGTGGGTCTCCCTCTGGGGGGAAAAAAGCGAGAGCTATGCAACAGAGATGCGGCGAAGCAGGAGGTAGTGAGGAGACGGGTATGGGGAGCTCAATAACGGCTTTGTTGTTAGAAGCCAGTGGATCCTCCGGCGTCAGAGGAAGCTTCGGATCTGATGCTGAGGGTGCTCTAATGGCCGCCAGCCCGGCTCCAGCGTTGTCCCAGGTTGCACGGTCACGGTTATACACTGCTCGGACCTCCGGAGTAGTAATGGGGCTGACCAGTTGACTCCCGCTTATTCTGCAGTCTGGTGGACTAGCTTTGAGTGGGTTTTCAGTCCTTAGAAGGACTTAGAAACCCTTGTAGCTTCAGTGGGCACCGGAGCTCTGCAGAATGCGACTACTCCATGAGCCACAGGCCACGCCTCTCAAGTGCAAACACTTCTAAGAAAACACACCTGCTATGTGTTCCAAACATGTTGCTGATGTTGATGTTTTGTATACTTTGTAGGTGACCCATCCCTGCAGGACCTGGAGGCGGCCCATGAGGAAGCGGTGTTGAAGCTGAGCCAATTACGCCACCTTATAGAGGAATATAAACGGGCTCATCCCACCTCTGCCCCTCAAGAAGCCCAGCCTCTTCCTCATGTTTGAGGGTTTTTAAAATTATTTTACCCATGTTTCTGGGATTTTGGATACTGATGTTTTGATGTTATTGACCATGTTGGTCATGTGTTTAAATAAAAATACTGTTTTTATAACCATGAACCCTTGTTAAGTGTTTTTGTGAATGTATGTATATATTTAATATTTGTTACCCCTGTAAATGGGGTTTAACCCCATACCATTATACGTAAGAAAGGTTGACACGATACAAGTACATATTGTTGTCCTCAAATGTGTTTATTTGTCCCAGGAAAGAGATGCATGTCCCAGTATGGTGTACCACAAACGTATGGTGACATAATGTCTGATTTATAAGGGTACATAAGCATTGGGGACATATGTACGGGACGCAGGGACAGGCCTTTGTGGTGACACTGTATGGTGCCTGTGTGTGTTTGCCTCCACATACATGTATTTCATTACACATATTCTGTACACACACACATGGACAAGGAAATGTTAGCTGATCAAAACATATGTCAGACATCACTGCAAACACACAAATATCTGTGCACACACATACTTGGTCATGGCTCCAATATTATCCTGAACAAGAACGCAAGAGTGAGTTTATTAGCCAACCCAGTAGCACAACACATATTAGATCAAAGCGCCATATGGCTTCACTATACAATTACTCGACATGAGAGCACCGTGTTTTGCCTTGTTGCCAATGCGTCTAGCAATAATCCGCGACACATCATACGAGAGTTGAATGAGCACCGAGCCAATACGCACATTCATGCTTACATTTAATGATGTAGCGCTGCGAAGGACACTAATTGGTGCTTGTTTGCAACCAATCACATGTCTTCGAGGCGTCACAAAACATAATGTGAACGCCTACCTCCGAGACGCGGGACAAAACAACGCCCACGTCGCTAATGTGGTTGCTCTGTGTGACGTCCAAGCGGCCACCAGCAACATGATTGCCCGTTGGCCTTGGGCGACGCTCAGGCAATTTCCAGTCAGGTCGTCGCCTGAGCGTCGCCTGAGTTGTCGCCCCGTGTAAATGGTTGTCAGTGACCTTGGGCGACACGCAAAAACGATGCGCGTGCGTCACCTGTGGAATCGCCGGCGATATGTCCAGGTGTGACGTTATCCAAAGAAACTTTTTGAGACACATTTCACTCTCTCCTCAGTCCGAAAGTGCAGGCCGTTATCACTGACCTCTGTGCTGATGATCTGGCCTCTTACTTAACAGAGAAAATAGAAAACATCCGTCAGGAAATCAGCTCCCAACCTTCAAGTGTTGTTACTCCCATCTGTCCCTACATCCCCTCTGGCTCACTCTCCATTTTTGACCCAGTCACAGAAGAAGGCTCCTCTCGTCCTCAAGTCCCACTACATGCACCACTGACCCCGTTCCCTCGCACCTACTCCAGACCCTCTCTCCAGTGTTCACCACTCACAATCTTCAATCTCTCCCTCTCTACTGGCATCTTCCCCTCCTCCTTCAAACACTCTATTAGTACTCCACTACTAAAGAAAACATCCCTTGACCCATCCTCACAAATAACTACAGACCTGTCTCCAATCTCCCCTTCATCTCAAAACTCCTGGAGCGCCTGGTCTACACCCGCCTCACCCATTACCTTGCCACTCACTCTCTTTTAGATCCATTGCAGTCTGGATTCTGCCCCTTACACTCTACAGAAACTGCCCTTATCAAAGTGACTAATGACCTTCTGACAGCAAAACATAATGGTGACCACTCTCTCCTTATCCTTCTTGATCTCTCTGCAGCTTTTGACACTGTTGACCACCATCTCCTACTCTCTATGCTGCACTTCATTGGCATCAAGGATACGGCTCTCTCCTGGTTCTCTTCCTATCTTTCTGACCGCTCTTTCAGTGTATCATTCTCTGGCTCCACTTCCTCCCCTCTTCCCCTCATTATTGGGGTCCCTCAGGGTTCATTCCTTGGACCTCTTCTCTTCTCTCTCTACACAGCCCCAATCGAACAGACCATCAGCAGATTTGGCTTCTGGTACCATCTTTACGCTGATGACACACAACTATACACTTCCTCCCCTGACCTTACTCCTGCTCTAATACAGAACACCAATGACTGTCTAACCGCAGTCTCCAATATCATGTCCGCTCTCTATCTCAAACTCAACCTTTCCAAAACTAAACTTCTTCTGCTCCCACCCTCTACCAACCTCCCTAAACCTGACATCTCTCTCGATGTGCGGCACCACGATAACGCCCAGTCAGCAGGCTCGCTGTCTCAGTGTTATCTTGGACACTGATCTCTCCTTCACCCCATATATACAATCTCTCACCCGCTCCTGTCGCTTGCACCTGAAAAATATCTCCAGAATTCGCCCTTTCCTCACCATGGAAACAACTAAAACCCTCACCGTGGCCCTGATTCATTCCCGCCTTGACTAATGTAATTCTTTATTAGCTGGCCTGCCACACAGTAAGCTTCTCCCCTCTCCAGTCTATCCTGAATGCAGCAGCCAGGATCACCTATCTAGCAAACCGTTACTCAGATGTTTCTGCTCTATGATAGTCACTGCATTGGCTACCCGTACACTATAGAATCCAATTAAAACTGCTTGTTGTCACCCACAAAGCTACTCATGGTGCGGGACCTCCCTACCTCTCTACCCTCATCTCTGTCTACCACCCCACCTGTCCCCTTCGCTCTGAATGCAACCTCAGACTAACATCGGCATTAATCCGAACCTCCCATTCCCGACTCTAAGACTTCTCTCGAGCTGCACCAACCCTCTGGAATATTCTACCCCAAGAAATTAGGACCATCCACAACTTGCATAGCTTCAGATGCTCCCTAAAAACACACCTCTTCGGGCGGCCTATCCTTCTCCCTGACAGTAGTCATTTAGATATAAGATATTCATTGTTATAAGCCCCTGTACTTTGTGTTCCCATCCCGTCTTAGATTGTAAGCTCCTTCGAGCAGGGTCACCTTTATTTTTTGCCTTTTTATTGTATTTCCTACGTTGATTCTATGTTTATTGTATGTAACTACTGTTCTGAATTACCTACCATTCTGTATCGAATATTTTTCTTGTACATACCATTGTACTGTAAAGCGCTGCAGAATATGTTGGCGCTATACAAATAAAGTTTTATTATTATTATATTCCACCAAAATTCTGATATTTTCGCAAGTAATCACATAAAAATATCGATCTAAATTTACTATTAACATAAAATACAATTTGTCATGAAAAAAAGTCTAGAAATCACTCAGATCTGTTGAAGCATTCCAGAGTTACAATCTCATAAAGTGACACTGTTCAGATTTTAACCCATTCACCACCTGGCGATTTTCCATTTTTCATTTTCCATTTTTCCTCCTCTTCTTCCAAGAGCCATAACTTTTTATTTTTCCGTCAGTATAGGCATATGAGGGTTTGCTTTTGCAAGACGAGATGTTCTTTCAGATTAAATTATTTATTTTACCATACAGTGTGCAGTAAAATAGGTAAAAAAAATTCCAAGTGCGGTGAAATTGCAAAACAAACTGCAATTACATGTTTGTTTTTTGGGTTTTTTATTCACCATGTTCCTCATATGGTAAAACAGATGAGTTGGTATGATGCCTCAGGTCGGTACGAGTTCGTACATACCAAACATGTATACTTTTATCTAAGTGGTGAAAAACAATTCTGAAGTCTTTAACTCCTTCCTGACTTTTGACATTGGAGGACGCCATGGGCCGGTAAGGGGTGTTTGATGTGAGCTCCGGCGCGAAGCTCACATCAAAGCCCTGACATCTCAGCTGATCTCATCAGCTGAGATGTCAGGATAACAGCACCGATCGGATCCGAGATGTGATCGGCGCTGTTAACCCCTTGGATCCCGCTGTCAGTCACTGACAGCAGGATCCAAAGCGGTCACGGCAGGGAACATGCTGTTCCCCGCCTGCTCCGGAGATACTATCGGGGGATCTCCAGCGCTCATGTGACAGCCCGGGGTCCTGGCTAGACCCCGGGCTGTCACTGAGCAGTTCCGTGTTGTGGTTGGCAGGTATACATGTTAGGTGTCTACAAACTTGTACCGACCAGAAGCATCACCCCGTCACGTCGGTTTTACCATATAGTGAACATGACGACTAAAATACCCAAAAAACAAATGTGTTATTGCATTTTTTTTGCAATTTTACTGCACTTAGAATTTTGTTGCAATTTCCCTGTACACTATATGGTAAAATAAATTATTGCATATGAAAGTACAACTCGTTCCGCAAAAAACAAGCCATCATATGTCTATATTGATGGAAAAATAAAAAAGTTATGGCTCTTGAAAGCAGGGGAGCAAAAAACGAAAATGAAAAATGA
Organism: Allobates femoralis; assembly: GCA_033576535.1. Classification (NCBI taxonomy): domain Eukaryota; kingdom Metazoa; phylum Chordata; class Amphibia; order Anura; family Aromobatidae; genus Allobates; species Allobates femoralis. Next base: position 561,634,958 of record JARQOC010000002.1, on the reverse strand, counting down.
AAAATTCCAAGGTCTTGAAGGGGTTTTAAAGAAAAAGAATCGCACTTTTTGCGCCATGTTCTGTGACCCATAGCGTTCTCATTTTTTGGGATCTGGGGCTGTGTGATGGCTTATTTATTGCATCTTGAGCTGACGTTTCTACCGATACCATTTTTGGGTAGATCTGATGTTTTGTTAGCCCATTATTGCATTTTATTGGAATGTTGCGGCGACCAAAAATATGTAATTTTGGCATTTGGACTTTACTTTTCCATCACACAGTTTACCGATCTGATTAACTGATTTTACATCTTGATAGATCGGGCATTTCTGAACGCGGCGACACCAAATATGTGGGTTTTTTTTTCATTTTTTAATAGTTTTATTTTCAATGGGGCAAAAGAAGGGTGTTCTGCGGTACTTTAGATCACGCTGTCAGTGAATGGCAGCACGTCCAAAGGGTCAATGGCAGCGATCAGATCACGGATCTGATCACCGCTGTTAGTGATGAGATCAGCTAAGATGTGCAGGGGATGAAGCGAGCTTACAGTGTTATAGGTCGTGAAGGGGGTTAAACATTTAAACTAGTTGTGTTGTTACGGTCAAAATTGTCTTGGTCACTAACAGGGGTGGATTAAGGGTAGCCAGGGCCCCAGGCTGTTTAGACCCTGAGGGCCCCCCTGTCATGTGACGTGTCATGTGACTTTACAAATACTGAGGTAAAACCTCACTAAAGACTCAGCGTGTGCACGAGAACTTACAAATACTGAGGTAAAACCTCAGTAAACCCTCAGCGTGTGCAAAAGGCCTTGCAAATACTGAGGTAAAACCTCTCCAAATATCCAGCGTGTGCACAAGGCCTTATAGATACTGAGGTAAAAAGTCACCAAATACTCAGTGTGTGCACAAGGCCTTAGGGTGCGTGCACACGATAAAACCTCCCTAAAGACTCAGCGTGTGCACAAGAACTTACAAATACTGAGGTAAAACCTCACCAAATGCTCAGCGTGTGCACAAGGCCTTACAAATACTGAGGTAAAACCTCACCAAATGCTCAGCGTGTGCACAAGGCCTTACAAATACTGAGGTAAAACCTCACCAAATGCTCAGCATGTGCACAAGGCCTTACAAATACTGAGGTAAAACCTCACCAAATACTCAGCGTGTGCACAAGGCCTTACAAATACTGAGGTAAAAAGTCACCAAATACTGAGTGTGTGCACAAGAACTTACAAATACGGAGATAAAACCTCACCATATACTCAGCGTGTGCACGAGGCCTTAGGGTGCGTGTACACGATCAGTGTACGCAGCGTTTTGGACGCAGCGTCTTGCCGCTGCATCCAAAATGCTGCATAGTACAGTGATAGCATAGTGGATGAGATTTCAAGAAATCCCATCCTCACTATGCGTAACCCACCCGCAGTGTGTTTGGAGCCGCGGTGCGGGTTGCCGGGAGTCCGCTCCTCCGCAGCATGTTCATTTCATGCTGTGGAGTCGGATGCGGCTCCCATCGGGTGACTGCAGGGGGAAGCCACCCTGCACCCACAGCACATGGTGAGTACAGGGCGGCTGTGGTCTCCCTGCGGCTACCCGCGGCTTTCCTCAGGTCCGGAGGAGCTGCGTCCAACACGCAGCTCCTCCGGACTGTGTGCACGCACTCTTACAAATACTGAGGTAAAACCTCAGCATATACTCAGCATGTGCGCAAGGCCTTACAAATGTGTGCCCCTCTATCTGGATAATTTGCTTGAATCATGTATGTATGGACTCCATACATACATGATCCAAGAAAAATATCCACATATAGGGAAAGGACACACATAGCATGTAGAGGCATTTCACATGTCTCTATCATGTTAATCAAGATGGTGGGGCACAGTTTATATGGGGCAAATCTGGCAGACTGGCATAGACACAGCACAACAGCAGGAAAAATCAGCAACATATCACTCATATTCACTGACACAGCAAGCCCAGGCACGTTCCCTTTTCTGTGTTGTGACTGTTGGACTAGGCGGTGAACGCTGGTCTCTCTTTAAGTAGCCCAGCCTGGAGGTGGTGGACGGCGGCCGATAACAGACTCAGTCAGGAGGACTGAAGTCTGAAGAGCTGGCGCAGCTGCCACAGAATGAGCAGGCCGCTCTGCTCGGACTGCTCCTCTTTGGCAGTGTAAGAAGGTGGGACGCGTGAGTGCTCTCCTCCAGCACCCGTGGTGTCTTGCAACGTCCTTCACGTCTATGTCATGATGTGCGGGCGGAAGAGGGAGGTAGCGCAGCTGTCATAGTGCGGCAGGCGGCAGCGGTGGGGATAGTCTGTCACAACAGTGGTGGATTATAATGGGGCAATTTACCCAAGGCTGCAGGGCCCCCCCACAGCACTGGGTCTAGGGCTACCGCCCAGATTGACCATTGGTCACTAAGGGGTTACAGCAGAGCACCAATCTAGTGAACACATACCTAACTCCAATGGTGGAAATTACTTATATAGGTTTTCAAATTAATTTTAGATAAAATTCTAAGAAATGGAGAAAATGTGATCACAACAAGATGTTTTCTTTGCTATTAAAATTAAAAGTGTTAAACCTGCTTGTTGCCATCACGCCAAGCTCTTACAGGCTAAATCCATTATTTGGCTGTAGAAATTTCTGGCGGATAAATATGGAAATACATTGTATAGTGCATGTGGATAGGCATTCAGAGAGGATATATTTCATTCTTGGCCATTAATTCATCTCAGTGGATATGTCTGCATAAACGTAGCATCCTTTAAGCCAAATAAACTATGGTTACTTCTCGTAGGACTGTCTAATCTGTGAGTTTGAGATGCATGTTCAATGTGAATGTATTATGAATTGTTCTTTTAGTGCTTGTCCTTGTGTATAAATACTGCCATCTGGTGGACTATCTATGTATGGCAGTAACACTCATTTTTGTTAGTACCTTAGTTAGGATTTTAATGCATGGTGTAAAATTTTAGTGGATGTACCTGAAATTAACGAACAGCTACAGATTTAAAGTTTTGGCATCCCACGTAACTATGTCACAGTGTACGTCTGACTAATCTATCAGCTCACTGCTGTTTGCCAACAATAACTAAAGTGTTTTTAGTAAATATGATTTTTCAGAATATGCATAGACACAAAATAATATTAGATCAAAATATCCAGATATGGCATAGCTATAGGAGTGCGGAGGTAGCAGTCACACACAGGTTGTGTTGCTTGAAGGGATCTAGTACCCCCTTCTCCTACAATATATAACAGCACCATGATTATAAATGGTACATGGTAGCTAGAGGCCCAGTTACAAATATTGCATTAAAGCCTATGAGCTATGACTGTATCCAAAAGGGCATTATTAACCCCATGCTGGATAGGTCAAACCTTGTATCTACAGAGCCTGGAGATAAGGGCTATATTAATGAGCAGAATAATATTTGTGTGTGCTACAATTAACTTTAACAAAACTATTGATTTACCCCATAAAATATCCAGTTCCACAAAGGTAATACTTAGTCACAATGGATTTTTGAAACTTTTGAAAAAGGGCCTTAAATAAAATGACATGCCTACCATATGACATGATTCACACAATCGCTATCACTTCAATACCAAGTTTACTTGCACTATTATATTGGAGGAGCAAATGGTAATGAATTCGCAACCCATCGACTTGACTTGAACGTTACTAGTGTCGCAGAGCTATATGTCTACTTGTCACCAGTAAATCATGGCAGAATCAAGCATTATATCGGGTTGGTTATGTAAAAGGCTCATCTAGAAATGTTGATGGATAAAGAGAACTTGAAAATGCTGAAAATTACATATTGTATACAATTCTGGAATATATAGATGGGCTCACAAAGGTTACTTTTAATACACCATTCCTCTATCATTACCTTAGTGCAGCATTATGCCACACTATAATTTAGCCAATATGCCAACACTTCAGTCCTATAATGTTCCCTCCAATGACAGATGATGCCAATGGATGCAAAATCACATATCAGAGAATTCTCTGCATCTACAATGGCTGATTTTCTTCATTTCTTTTGAAACATTGAGAACATAAAACTACAGAGCTTTTATCCTACACATCATGAGTCAGAAATGTGACATTTCTATATATAACCTGCTTTACAATGAGAACTTCAACTGAACAATACAGCATTCACATCTCGAAGCCCTAATTTAGCCTTTTATATTTCTGTCGTTAGTCTTTTTAGAAGAAAGAAAAACAGCAAATGTTCTGCTCATCAGATTGTCATAACTGATCAGCAATGGTATTTTCCAAATGTACAAAGTCACAAAGAGCTATGCCACATATATTTTATTTATTATATCTCACTTTTTATAGCAACATTAATTCCACAGCACATTACAGAAATTATCATCTCTGTCTCCCACTGGGACTCACAATCTAAATTCCCTATCAAGATGTCTTTGCAGCGTGGGAGGGAGACCAGAAGAAACCTGTGGCGCCCCTATGGCTAGGTGCCACAGGGAGGTACTGCACCCCAAACAGCAGGTGTAGTGCCTCCGTAGTTATGGGTTTGGGGTTTTCCTTCATGGAGTCTGTCTTGCACACACAACACTAGCCACCTTAGAGTAGGGGACTGATTATTCAGTGGGTCCCAAAGGGGGTGGAGCCTAGGTTAGAGCAGAAGACTTAAGAGAGAGTTAGTTAGTGCTGGGAAGGCAGCCAGAGAGGACGCAACTGACAGCACCTCTGACAGGAGGGCACCCGTCTTCAAGAGGATGACCCAGGACAGAAGGAGATGATCCAGGACTGGTTGGAGCCGCTGGAAACGTCTGGGGACAGCAACCGCCATACTGGAGCCGAGGCAGTGAGCGGTCTATCCCTCACTGCAAACCGTATGACTGCGGGACCGGAATAAGGGAGCCATAGTGCCACAAAGACGTACCTCCACCTCAGTCCCAAAACAGGTCCAGGACACTCTAGATAAAGGGCCAAATTCCAGTGGTGGGAGGATTTGTCTGTTGTCGCTCCTGTCCGTACTGGTAAGGAACAAGCTGTGTCTACCAGTAACAGACCAGGGGATTGGCGAGGAGCTCTGCAAAGGTGGTTAAGGACAGTGTAAGGAAAGACTGGGACCCCGAAAGCCATAAAGGAAGGTACACGGACAGACTCTATAAGGCAACCTGAAACCTGTGGCTACGTCCCCGTGAAACCAGACTAACTGTGTACTATAACATCTGCTGGTACCAGTAAAGTGACGTTTGGAGTTGAATCGGTGTCAGTCCTCTTCCCGCCGTTGCCCAGAGGGCCTCTGCATCGCCAAGAGGGGTAAGAACAACGACTCCCCTCATCCACCCTCGCTGCCCTGAGGTAAAGTTCCACCTGTGGGGAGCTGTAGCACCCAAGTTGCATCACATCACCTCAATGACCGGCCTGCAGTGCAGGTATCTAACTTACCGGGACCCACAGGTGGCGTCACGACAACATTTCCCTCATCCCACCATCATCTCCTTCCAATGAGGGCACGGAACCAGTAAATTGACCACTCATGATCCCAGTTATCGCCACCCACTCATCCTGGTATCCGAGTACCCCACCCTGGCCGACTCAAACCCACACAAACATGGGAAGAACATACAAACCCCTTAGAGATGTTGTCCTTGGTAGGATTTCATTTGATTGCTGCAAAGCAAAAGTGCTTACCACGGAGCCACCATGCTGTCCTATATGTATGTGCAGGGGCGAATTATAATGAGGTCAATCTGGACTACTGCTTGGGGCCCGAGGTTCCAGGGGGCTTATGGCTAGAGTGCCCTCATTATAATCAACATAACATACAGCCCATGGATGAGTTGGGAAGTCGCCGCTCCCTTTTTCCAATATTCTATTGTATTTGCGTCTTTTTGACATGAAGACATTTGAACACTTCAGCCCCAGGAGAGGAGCCCCTGTCATCCCCGTCCCAAAGAGCAACAGTGTGATGAGGTTAGAACACTGGTGATGTCATCAAACACAATGAGCAGAAGTAAGCACTTCACGAAGGAGGTGAAGATGCACTGTCATTTCAGATGAAGACAAGGTAGATATTATAAAGAGGGATTGTGCGAGGAGGGGTTAGATATTATTTAAGCAGGAGCATGTGTGTATAAGGTTGGAAACATTATGCAGAGGACAGTGTGTGTAAGGGGGAGTAGATATTATTCAAGCAGGACAGTGTGCATATAAGGTTGGAAACATTATGCAGAGGGACAGTGTGTGTGAGGGGGAGTAGATATTATTCAAGTGGGACAGTGTGTGTATAAGGGGAGATATTATGCAGAGGGACAGTGAGTGTGAGGGGGAGTAGATATTATTCAAGCTGGACAATGTGTATAAGGGGGAGATATTATGCAGAGGGACGTGTGTGTGTGTGGGTAAGGGGGTAGATATTACGTAGAGGGACATGGTGTGTACAAGGGGGAGATATTATGCAGAGGAACAGTGTGTGTGTGTGGTGGGGAAATATTATGCAGAGGGACAGTGTGTGTATTGGGGAAGAAATTATGAAGAGGGACCATGTGTGTTGAGATATTATGCAGACAGTGTGTGTGTGGGGTAGATATTATGCCGAGGGAAAGTGTGTGTTAGGGGGAGATATTATGGAGAGGGACAGTGTGTGTATAAGGGGGAGATATTATGCAGAGGGACAGTGAGTGTGAGGGGGAGTAGATATTATTCAAGCTGGACAATGTGTATAAGGGGGAGATATTATGCAGAGGGACGGTGTGTGTGTGTGGGTAAGGGGGTAGATATTACGTAGAGGGACAGGGTGTGTACAAGGGGAGATATTATGCAGAGGAACAGTGTGTGTGTGTGGTGGGGAAATATTATGCAGAGGGACAGTGTGTGTATTGGGGAAGAAATTATGAAGAGGGACCATGTGTTGAGATATTATGCAGACAGTGTTTGTGTGGGGTAGATATTATGCCGAGGGAAAGTGTGTGTTAGGGGGGAGATATTATGGAGAGGGACAGTTTGTGTATAAGGGGGAGATTTTATGCAGAGGGATAGTGTGTGTGGGGGGGAGATATTATGCAGAGGGAAAGTTTGTGTGGGAGGAGGTATTATGGAGAGGGACAGTGTGTGGTGGGGTAGATATTATGCAGAGGGACAGTGTGTGTGTTAGGGTGGAAATATTATGCAGACGGACAGTGTGTGTGTAGGAGGAGATATTATAGAGAGGGACAGTGCATGTATAAGGGGGAGATTTCATGCAGAGGGACAGTGTGTGGGGGGGAGATATTATGCAGAGGGAAAGTTTGTGTGGGAGGAGATATTATGGAGAGGGACAGTGTGTGGTGTGGTAGATATTATGCAGAGGGAAAGTGTGTGTTAGGGGGGAGATATTATGCAGAGGGACAGTATGTGGGAGGGGGAGATATTATGCCGGGGGAAAGTGTTTGCGTGGGAGGAGATATTATGGAGAAGGACAGTGTGTGGTGTGGTAGATATTATGCAGAGGGACACTGTCCGTGTTAGGGGGGAGATATTATGCAGAGGGATAGTGTGTGTGTGGGAGGAGATATTATGGAGAAGGACAGTGTGTGGGGGGAGATATTATGCAGAGGGACAGTGTGTGTGGGGAGATATTATGCAGAGGGACAGTGTGTGTGTGGGGAGATATTTTGCAGAGGGACAGTGTGTGTGTGGGAGATATTATGCAGAGGGAAAGTTTGTGTGGGAGAAGATATTATGGAGAAGGACAGTGTGTGTGTGTATAAGGGGAAGATATTATGCAGAGGGACAGTGTGTGTGGAGGAGATATTATGGAGAAGGACAGTGTGTAGGGGGAGATATTATGGAGAGGGACATGTGTGTGTGGGGAGATATTATGCAGAGGGCCAGTGTGTGTGGGGAGATATTATGCAGAGGGACAGTGTGTGTGGGGAGATATTATGCAGAGGGCCAGTGTGTGTGGGGGGGGGGGGAGAGATTACTCAGAGGAACAGCGTATGTGTGGATGAGTTATTATGCAGAGGGACAGTGTGTGTGTGTGGGGAGGGGGATATATTATGCAGAGTGATAGTGTGTGTGGGGGGGGGGATATTATGAAGGGGACAGTATGTGTGGTGGAGAAATTATCCAAAGGGGCAGTATGTTGGAAGAGATATTATGCAGAGGTGCAGTGCATGTGTGAGAGGAGATGTAATAGAGAGAGACAGTGTGTGTAAGTAGGGGAGATATTATGCAGAGGGACAGTTTGTGTGTATGGGGAGATATTATGGAGGAAGGTAATGTGTGTGTGGGAGGAGATATTATCGAGAGGAACAGTGTGTTTCAGGGGAGATATGCAGAGGGACAGTGTGTGTAGGGGGAGATATTATGCAGAGGGACAGTGTGTAGGGGGGATAATATGAAAGGGAATGTGTGGGGGGAAGATATTATGCAGCATGACAGTGTGTGACTGTGAGGGGGAGATATTACGCAGAGAAATAGTATGTGTGCAGGGGAAGGTATTATGCAGAGGGACAGTGTTTCTGTGTGGGGGAGATGTAATGCAGAGGGACAGCATGTGTGTGTGGAGGGAAATATGCAGAGTGCAGAGGAACAGTGTGTAGAGGCAGATATTATGGATAGAGGCAGTGCGTATGTGCATGGGGGGAGATATTATGGAGACAGGCATTGTGTGAGAAAGAGATATTATGAGAGGGATAGTGTGTGGGGGGGAGATATTATGGAGAGGCACAATGTGTGGGGGGGAGATATTATGGAGAGGGACAGTGTGTGTGGAAGGGGGAGATATTATGAAGAGAGGCAGTGTGGGTGTGTGGGGAGATATTATGGAAAGGGAAAATGTGTATGTGAAAGGAAAAATATTGGAATCTGAGAGTCCTCAGAGGTTGATACCTTTTAAAGGCTAACTGAAAAAATGGTAAACATAGCAAGCTTTCGGGACAGTATGGCCCCTTCGTCAGGCTGATAAAAGGGGGCCATAGTGGGTCATAGACGAAGGGGCCATAGTGTCCCGAAAGCTTGCTATGATTACCATCTTTTCAGTTAGCCATTAAAAGGTATCAACCACTAAGAACTCTTAGATTCCAATATCTACTGGATAACAGCACGGTACAAACATTTTTTACCTTATATGGAAGGAATGCATATTATTGAGGGGCAGTATGTGGGAGGATGAAATATTATCGAGAACGGCAGTGTGTGTGGGAGGAAGAGATATACTGGAGAGGGGCAGTGTGTGAGGGAAGATACCATGGAGAGGGGCAGTGTGTGGGAGGGGAGATGTTTAAAGCAATTATTTATTCTGAGGCTCAGAATGGGAGATATTTTTATTTCTGGGGTATTATAATGGTACTTTTCTTTTTAAGGTCACCAAGTCGCGAAGTGCTGCTGAAGATGGAGAAGAGGGAGGTCTGCAGAGACAAGATATGGGCATGAAATCTCATCATGACGACTGTACTACATGGGAACAAAATAGATGGGAACAACTCCTACTAGAGACGACTTCATCGATAAGCTACCTGGATGTAAATGATTATTTGTGATCCTCCAGCATCTCATCAGTCCTGTTGTTCCTGTACACTCCACCATCTGATGATGACCAATAATAACAACTCCTAATACTCCTTGGCATTGTTAAGTACAACTGAGAGTTGTAAGTTCATGCAATACAATTATACATGAGGCTAACCTGACAATAAAATTGATCACTGTACAGGGTGGGACATTATCAGAAGGTGTGTGCCAACATGTATGTGCTGACCACAAGAAAAAGTGGATATTCGGGGACCAGAGCAGAGCACTGCGTGAACTGGAGCAAGGTGATTAGTTGTTTTTTTATTATGTGTGTGCTATATGGGGTGGCTCATCCTGTATATGGGGAGCTACTTAAGGGCTCATACTGTAAATAGGGAGGCCATGTCAGGGCTCATTCAGAATATAGGTGGATGTCAGCCTTCTTAATTCTGCTCAATATTAAGTGATGCAATGAAGATTAATATAAATAACAATTATAACACTGGGGAACACAATTTTTAGGAGTTAGGTCAGACAACTGTTCTTAATTAATTTTTGGATGCTGAATCCAGAAATGGTCTCAGTTTTTCTCTATCACGTCAAGTTTTTGAACTCTTGGACTTTTGTCTTCTCAAAAATATGTAAACTACTGTACCTAAAAAGTGTTTTTTTTTTTTTTTTTTAATAGTACAAATATGAACAAAAAATGAAATATATAAGAAATAGGCATGACAAATATGTTTTTTAACACTATCATGTTGTTTACAGCTCTATATGAGTCGAATTGTAATCAGATAACAAGTCTTATTACAGATATCAGTGCAATTGTGCTTCTCTGGCAGGTAAGTTGTGGAGGAAAAACTTGACGTGCTAGAAAATAACTGACTACATTTTTGGAATCAGCATGCCAATTTTAGTATACATCAGCTCAAAAACCTAATTCAACAGAAATTTTTTTTCAAATTGTTCCCCAGTGTAATTAATCTGCTAATTTTAATATTAAGCAGAACTAAATTCAGCCTGTAGGATCGGCACTCTACAACCATCACAGTCTCTCATACTAACCCTCGGAAAGGTTTAATTCTCTTCCCTGCTCGCTATGTTATGTACAGCGCTGCACATAAGGGAAAAATATTTGTGTGGCGTGCATAGCGCATTACTGTCCCTATTGTTTTCTGTCTACAGATATGCACAAGAGCACCTGTACATTAATCACATGATCTATCGCATGATTTATCAAAAGGGGATCATGTGATGTCACATGATACATCTGCTCGGAGGGGGCCACACCTTCCAAACAGCCAGGGGCCCTGGCTATTCTTAATCCGCCCCGGTTTATGTGTGTAACTGTTTCACATGACGATACTTAATATTATCTTTGGAGCAAGTCCTCTTAGTTTATGCAAGGGCACATAGCCACCATTCTGCTTGCTTTCTGAATAATGTGCTGGCGGTGACTACATTTGTCTAGTGCACAAATAAACACCATGGCCAAGAGCAACGACAGCTATTGAAAGCTGAGATGGGATCATCGGAACATACAGAAGAGGAACGTGCAGTGGTAAGGGCATATCACCATGGTAAAATTAAAATTACATTTTGTAGCATTCATGCAGCGTTTAGATATTTTCCCAAAAATTAAGAAACCTGGAAGCAATAAAAGAATACACAAAAAGCACACAAAAGAGTGTCTGCACCAATCTCTATTAGGCTGGAGTTACATGGCCATATGTGGTACATGAGGATGAGTCACACGGCCATATGTGATGCATGGGGATTGGCGGCTCTCCATACCTAAGCGTATCAGCTTCATATTTCTAAGCAGCTGTCACTCTCAGGTCAAGAGAGCCACCGGCCAGTCCAAGGATTGTGATGTGATGCTTGTGGACCTTAGTGAGCTGTAGCTGTCAATCTCACTGCCCAGCACTGAGCAAAATTACTGGGAAGTCAAATCAATAGGACATAACGCATCAATAGCCGAGACCCCATCAATCGGCATATAGGTGCCCTGGTAACTATAAATGGCAGACTGGAATTCGCACCCGTAGCCGCCCTCTTTATTAGGATACTGTTTTCACTGCAGAGTGTCAGCAATAATGTTCTTGCCTCTTGGATCTCAGGTAAAAGAAGAACAACACAGTTACTGGTGATTATAAAGGCCACGTTACACACACAGATATATTGGTCACAGATCTCTGGTTGCAGTGAAATCATGGACACATTGTTCCATTGTACACAGCCACAAAATGGAGCAATGTGTCCATGATTTCACTGCAACCAGAGATCTGGGAACAATATCTGAACAGATATCTGTGTGTGTAATGTGGCCTTAACAGTTTGGCAGATATGTTAGCCATTCACATTAGATCAGGGGTGAGCAACTCCGGGCCTCGAGGGCCGTACACAGTGCAGGTTTTCTGTATATCCTTAGCATTTGACAGTTGGTAATTTAATGTCCTGCACATGTGATGATTCCAACTGTCAAATGCTAAGGATATACAGAAAACCTCGACTGTGTACGGCCCTCGAGTCCTGGAGCTGCCCACCCCTGCATTAGATAGAAGTTGATTGGTGGGTGAACTGACATTGACTGTTCTCCTGGTAAATGATCATTAACCCAATATAGGCAAACATATTATTAGGCTGTAATAATTACACTTGACTTGCATTTATTTAAGAGATAGCCATCATTTTAATTTTCATTTCATAAATCAATAGTACACCTAAAAATAAGTCACTTTATTTCTCATCAGAAAAATCTGCTTTTTTCTCCTAATATTTCAATGTCAATTCACAGGTAAAATCAGTATTCAGTGAAGACAGGTTTGCCATTATTGAGATAAGTGATGATGATTGCTGCTCATAAGATTCTATCTAAGGCTGGTTTCACATAGCGATTTTTTCCTGTCCGTGGGGATCCTGTTTTTTGCAGGACGCCATGAACAGGAAAGGGCAGCATCGGATGTGTGCCTACGGATAACAATTCTGTATCGGGGTCCGTGACTTTGACGGATCCGAACACAGAAGGGAACTTTCACTTTCGCAATGTATATACATTGCGGAAGTGAAGCAAGGGTTAAATATTAGAAAATCCTTACCTCTCCGGTGTGTGTCCCCGCGATGAGCGGCATTTAGCATAGCTCAAGGACCTGGGAATCAGCTGACCGGGTAGGGCGGGGCAACCCAATCAGCTGACTGGTCACATTACTGAATCAGCTGATCGGTTTAAATTGCGCGCCCGATTTAAACCGCACGGATGTGGTCATGTGATGAATCAGCTGACCGGGTTGCTCCGCCGCTTCCCGGTCACCTGATTCCCAGGTCCTTGAGCTATGCTAGATGCCGCACATCACGGGGACACACGCCGGAGAGGTGAGGATCTTTTTTTTCATTTTTAACCTTTCTTCACTTCCGCAATGTATATTATACATTGCGGAAGTGAAATAACACAGGAAGAGAGCAGTTTTAGTGTACTGAGCATGCTCAGTACACTAAAATCGGGTCCGAAAAACGACCCTGTGTTTTGTCGGGCACGTGCTCCATAGGCCCCATGTTAATTGCCGCGGATCGTGTCAGATTCGATTGTGTCCAATTTGGTCCGCTGTGCCCAAAATCAGAGCAGTCTCTGATTTTGGGTACAGCAAAAAATCGGACAGAATCGGATCTGTCACAAATCGGATGCCATTAAGGACAAATCCGTGCCCATAGGCATGCATGGGGGCCAAATCTGATCTATGGCTGTCCGTTTTACAACGGACAGCCACAGATTGCAATAAATCACGATGTGAAAGCAGCTTAAGTAAAAGGGAAGAGGAGCAAGAGGTAAGCAGACATTCTGCAAAGAATTCTTCCAAAACTACTGTGTCCTGTGTCTTCCTCTAGCTCCTCCTTCGTCCTTCCCTTCTTCATAGAATCTTATGAGCACGAACTGTCATCTCATATCTCAGTAATAGGAAATTCTGTGTTTACAGAATACCAATTTTATCTATAAATTGAGTGAAATACCAATCCAGTAGGAGAAAGAATCATGTAAATTGGTGGCGTAGCCTGATGAAGAAGTGGGGTTTCGATTTGAAACGTGTAGTAATAATCAACCGAGTCATTTAATGTTCTATGGACTGGAGTTTGTTTTCTACAGCAGCACAGATTTATCCATGCTTTTCTACCAGCTCCTGCATGCTCTCTTCAGACTTATGGTTTGTGGATCTTGCAGCAGCTGTAAAGGCGCTTAATACTGGTTGTGTGTCACACAACCTCACAAAGTGAGCGACAAGCTCTGACATTATATCTCTTTATATTTGGGTAAGACCATAATGCGCTTGTTTATTTACAAAATTAAACTTGTGTACTATGAAAATTTACACATTTGCAATTTAATCTCAAAGGGCAAATGATGGACACTCTTTCTGGGAAAGTTCTGAGAACCTACTTTTCAGCTTTTAACTAAGCAACACGTGCTGCCTAGATACCTGGTGTTTATCATGGTTACCAGCGTCCTCCCACTTACAGTCTGCGCTAAGCTGGAGGACGCTGGTAACCATGATAAACAGCGGGTATCTAGGCAGCGCGCTGCCTAGATACCCGCTGCTTATCATGGTTACCAGCGATGTGGAGATGACTCCCTGGTTGCTGAGGAGATCTGCCTGTTTGACAGCTCCCCAGCGACCACACAGCGATGTTCTAGCAATCCTGGTCGTTGTCGTGATTGCTGAAATATCGCTTTGTGTGACGGCACCTTATCATACAGGCCTGCCTTAGGGAGTCAAGGTAATCAACAGAAGATTTGAAGGGCTATTCTCTTGAAATTTGATTAGTATCCTTTGTCTTCACCACTTTTGTTGAAAAAAAGCATAGCACTTGAGTAGATTACAGACAGTGTGCAACTGTAGAATTCTACACAGAGCGGATGGGGACAATATATTTATTAACAAAATGTCAACATGCCGTACTTCAGACAAGATAAAGAACAGTTGTAGTGAACTCCTGATCTTTATCACGAAAAGGTTATTTTAATCTGTTTACATGTATGGAGTGAATGTGATATAAGGTCAGTTTTCGGAGAAACAGAGCAAAATAAAGCAGGCAATACAGTAATAATGGAAGAAGCCCAATAGATCAGCATATTCCGGCAGAAGTCAAATAAATGGGCAAGTTGCTGTGTCTGTACAGCAGTCGCATACAAATAAAGATAAGCAACAATGTTCAGTGCAAACATTTAACTCATGAAACACAATTACTTTACTGCACTATAGGCTATACCTTTTACTATACACATAGGTGTTTTAGCACACATTTCAATCAAATTATGTGAGCCCATCTGCTAGCAAAAATACAACTTTTTCAGATGTCATACAACACCTAGATAACCAGATACACAAAAAACCCAAAACGTAATACCAAAATATTTTGTATTATTCCTAGTTAGGCTGGTTTCACACATCCGTTTTTTTGGAATCCGGGGAATGTGGGTGAGACCTGCATCCCCCCCGGATACCCCCACGATGATGAAACTGGATGCACATGCACCAGTATTATCACTGATCTGTCACAGATCAGTGATAATACTGGGGCAGAAGCATCCCGTTGTATCCAGTTGCATAGCTTTTTCCACAGGATCCGATGGAAAATCACACACCCACTAGGGCCTGTTTCAGTTAGAACTTCATTCTGAGCAAGTAGAGTTCAAAAACCCGAATCCAGCATCTGTACCCAGCGGGATCCGGATTCTGCTGAATTTGGGTTACATAGGGCCTCATTTTAAGTCAACCCGGAGCACCCCAGATCTGGGTGTTCAAGAGTTTTTGATACAGACACCAAAATTGCAACATGTTGTGATTTTGGCCTCAGTGAAAAGAACGTGGACACCAGGGTCAGGGGGAAACAGAAAGAACTGGATGCACCCGCAAGTGCCTGTGGCCCTATTGAAAGTCAATGTGGCTGAAAAAGGATATGGGTTGCATCTAGTTTAAGCTGGAATCACACGGATTCCAAATCGGATGTGTGAAACCAGCCTTAGCTGGACAAAAAACTCTAAAAACATTTAAGACACAGGACTGAGATAAAAATCATAAGGCAATGTTCACACACAGTTTTTTCTGCAGTTAAAAGTGCTCAAATGTCCTTTTTTTTGCATTTATGCTATGTTTTTGAGTGTAGTTATAAGAGTGCTTTGTGTCAACTACGTTTCATAAAGTTAGTTTTATCACTAAAAAAAACCTTAAAAACGCAACAAAAAATGCTATGACAACCCTGCAAAAAAATCTGAATATTTTTCCAGCATTTTTCCTCTTTCTCATTGCTTTTTATGAATGAAAAATATGATGCAAAAACGCTTAATGAATTGACATACTGCAGATTTAGAAAATTATATTTTCAAATTCAGTCTGGAAAATAACAAAAGTGTGTTCATGAGATTTGATTCAAAATCCAAAGTCACACAATGCAGAAAATTGCTGAAGTCACAAATTAATAGAGAAAATCAAGTAAATGGCAATTCATAATAAGGCAGTCTACCTGCACCAGCCATCATGAGCATAAGAAAAGCTGCATTTACACTGCAATATAATTGTCAACAAGCCTAGGTAAAAATACTCATTTTATTGTTCATCTTGCCAAGTGAACAGGCTGCTGATCAGGCGAAATATCTTGTCCAGTGCAGAAAACCATCATTCAGTGTAAATAGGACTTGCACAGCCAAGAACTATGGCAGCCTAGGTGCACTGAACGATCTAGTATGGATTGTGTATCGCATACTTTGCTCTGCTTAAATGACCGCCGATCGGTAACAGTTTACCATGAGCGGTCACATCATGAAGCTGGTCATCCAAGTCAATGGACCCTTAGTTGCAAGACAGATAAGTGTGGTATATAGTAACTTTAGTACTTCAGATGCAGACCTAAGTGTTTTGCCAATGGTTCTTCAGGTGACCCTACAATACCAAACTTCTGACAAATTCGAGCCAATAGGTCCCATAGGGTTCAGAAGAAGGAACACTCCCTTTATACTTGCTGCTGGAATTTATTACTTTTTTTTAATTTATGAAATAACGCAAAAGCATTGAGACATCAGTTACATTAAAGGAACCTCTCAAGTGAAAAATCACCATTAACCTGCAGATGTAGGGTTAAACAGACAGCATGTTTTAATACAGAGCAGCTGTCAGTCAGTGCAGGGGCGGTTACGGCTGCCACTCTCAATACACACAGCGGTAACTGAACCCACATCGGCGCCTCCCCGATGACTGAAACTGGAACGCTCCCAAGAGGATTAAAGTTTATCTTCTCCCGGCAGCGGGGTTTAATTTTGCAGGTGTGGGGCAGGTTAATAGTGTTTGGAACCCCATATCTGCAGGTTAATAGAATTTTTTACCTGTTACAGATTGACTTTAAAATAATAATGTAGTGATAATCATGATACAGGTGACTTTTCAGAATAATCAGTAGTGTGTGTAATAATGCCATTTCGAACTTCTCAATAACTTGTATCCTGCATATTTCACATGTTTTCCCAAGTGCAGATTGTATCTAAAATTTTCAGCTGTCTATGAGCTACCGGGAGAAGACTAACTGTTATGATGTGTCCCACACATTTGACACAGACGTGAGGAATTCCTGCAGTTTTGTCTCTATGTAACAGACAGATGTGGTAGCATGGAGCACATTATGCAACAGTAATGAGCAGTGTAACTGTGAATCTAACACTGGGATGATAGAAAACCTGCTAGGAAGCAATAGTACTGTCCATTAGGGATGAGCGAGTATGCTTGTCACTACTCGGTACTCGCACGAATATCTTTGTACTCTGGGTACTCGGCGAGCACCGAGTACCGCCGAGATGCTCAGACTCCTTGCAAATAATTATCGATCCGACACAAATACACAGCTCCCTTCAGTGCACACAGTGAGCTGGCACCTCACAGAGAGCAGATTGATTGTTAGGGTCCCTCTGGGGGCCACAGCAAGGTGTTGTATGTTGCGACGATTTGAAAAATGGAGTACCTACCTGAGAAAGCAGAAAAAAGTATTCTCTATATGGCAACAGATTTGTAAAAGAAAAGGGCCGCCATTTAGGGTTACCATCAGAAAGGCGTTCATTCCCTAATGCCTTGTTTGTTGAAGTAACAACAATGGTTTTATAGATCATTGTAATCATGTAATAGCTCGCGTGTTGCCAGTATACCAGGTTGTGTCATTCATTCTTCAGTGGAATTTGGGAGATATCAAAAGTAAAGAAAAAACTAAATCTCAGAAAAGATTTATGCTATGCACTGAGCTAGGAAAAAAAAAATCATGACAAATTTGGTTGTATACAAAAATAGGCCGATAATTGAAGCTGGAGTGTAACGCTTGCAGTTCCTTTTGCTTATGTTGCTCTGGTATTAAGTAGCATTTTGTCTTTATTGCAGCAGTCAGCTCATCTTGTGTTACCTTTGTAAGGTAAAATGAGAAGCGGATTTACTTATAGTTCTGGTCATAGATCTTCTATTGAATTAAACTACAGGAACAATGTTTCCTATATTATAAGGCTACCTAATAAGACACTGAGGTATAATCATAATTTATATTACGTTATTGCAGCCCCCACAGCTATATATGGAAGAGATTCGCTGCATCCAGAGTCATTTGCATTCAGAAACAGCTTTAGAACAACAGACAAAATAATAAACCATTTCAGCACGACTTGTTCCATATCAAACAAGGACAATTTAGGAATAAATGATCAATTTGGAGTCTGCATTAAATCACAATGTATTTTGGTTGCAATAGCTTTCATTTTTAGTAAATGTTATGCAATATACTTTTCTTGTTTTCTACATATCATCTACAATAGATAATAAATAGGGACTCGTTTTCTTTTTCTGCTTTGGGCAGGAGTTTCAATTAAAAGAAAATATATGTTTTTTTTAAATAAAACATCACCAAATTATGTTTTCAAACACATGCAAACTTTATGGGCCTAATGCACACATTTGGCATCTCTAAACAGTGGTTGGAAGCCAGGGCTGTACTGAGACCGAAAAGCAGCCCTGGCAAACAAACCCCACCTGCCAACACACTATACCACCCAGCAGCCACAATCAGTGAATTTTGCTTTTACATTGTCGTGGCCTCATCACTTTCTTATAGGAGTTAGTTGAAGAGCCACATGTGGATGGTACAGCAGAGGGAATCATCAACAGTTCCATTTTTATGGTGCTCTTTAAAGCTACATTTCTCCCGATTGTGGGGTCCCAGTGGTCAGATACACAGCAAAGGGAGAATCATTACCTACACAGAACATAAGTGATGACTTCTATATTCAGGATAATCAACTTAAACATTTAAATGCTGAAAATCCAGTTTCCAATACCGCCTCTCTGACAACAGGACAGGAGAAGTGGTACTGTGCAGAGTATATATACATAATAATATAGATACTGAAAATCACAAAGTCCAATACTGCCTCTCTGACAACAGGACAGGAGAAGTGGTACTGTGCAGTGTATATCTACAAAATAATATAGATACTGAGGATTACACACACAGCCTGCCCTCACACACACACACACACACACACGCAGCCTGCCCTCACACACACACACACACACACACGCACGCAGCCTGCCCTCACACACACACGCACGCAGCCTGGCCACACACACACACGCACGCAGCTGGCCCTCACACACACACGCACGCAGCCTACCCTCAAACACACATACACACATGCACGCAGCCTGCCCTCACACACACACACGCAGCCTACCCTCAAACACACATACACACATGCACGCAGCCTGCCCTCACACACACACACACACAGTATTTATTAGAAAAATTTCCATACAATCTGTGAAGATGGGTGGTGAGACAAATAAGCCCCCCTACCCATCAAACTCTTAAAATTACAATTTCAAAAAGGAGGACAACAGAGGATAGCATGCATATATCTTTTTTAATTAAATAATAATCTCAGGCCGATACACTCAGTGTGGATGAAAGGTGATGCCTGGACATGCACAATAGACCAAATAGTACAAATCATAGTAGGGCACATTTAAAGTTACACAGGGAATGAGTTCAACATTGAAGTTACAATGGTCAAATATACAAACAACTAGGTGCAAATTTCACATACATGAGTATACAATCAACATGATTAATAAAGTGCAAGTGCATAACTTGCGACACCAAGCATGGAAATTGCCCCAGATATGTTAATGTCTCACACTACAAGACCTATGGCCCTAGACCATACAAGTAAAACCCGTGTATAAAGGAACTTCTTAGAGAAATATCAAGCTCATTACCGGTATGGAGTATTGCACAATGCCCAGAGAAGTAGGAGGATCCCCCGTTTAAATCCCCAACTTACGTTTCTTCTTATGGAGTAACAAGCTTCATCAGGGGGATCCTAGATCTCAAGGTGAAACAGAATATTCACCAAATGTATACAGATATCTACAGTTAGGGCCAGAAATATTTGGACAGTGACACAAGTTTTGTTATTTTAGCTGTTTACAAAAACATGTTCAGAAATACAATTATATATATAATATGGGCTGAAAGTGCACACTCCCAACTGCAATATGAGAGTTTCCACATCCAAATCGGAGAAATGGTTTAGGAATTATAGCTCTGTAATGCATAGCCTCCTCTTTTTCAAGGGACCAAAAGTAATTGGACAATGGACTCTAAGGCTGCAATTAACTCTGAAGGCGTCTCCCTCGTTAACCTGTAATCAATGAAGTAGTTAAAAGGTCAGGGGTGGATTCCAGGTGTGTGGTTTTGCATTTGGAAGCTGTTGCTGTGACCAGACAACATGCGGTCAAAGGAACTCTCAATTGAGGTGAAGCAGAACATCCTGAGGCTGAAAAAAAAGAAAACATCCATCAGAGAGATAGCAGACATGCTTGGAGTAGCAAAATCAACAGTTGGGTACATTCTGAGAAAAAAGGAATTGACAGGTGAGCTTGGGAACTCTAAAAGGCCTGGGCGTCCACGGATGACAACAGTGGTGGATGATCGCCGCATACTTTATTTGGTGAAGAAGAACCCGTTCACAACATCAACTGAAGTCCAGAACACTCTCAGTGAAGTAGGTGTATCTGTCTCTAAGTCAACAGTAAAGAGAAGACTCCATGACAGTAAATACAAAGGGTTCACATCTAGATGCAAACCATTCATCAATTCCAAAAATAGACAGGCCAGAGTTAAATTTGCTGAAAAACACCTCAAGAAGCCAGCTCAGTTCTGGAAAAGTATTCTATGGACAGATGAGACAAAGATCAACCTGTACCAGAATGATGGGAAGAAAAACGTTTGGAGAAGAAAGGGAACGGCACATGATCCAAGGCACACCACATCCTCTGTAAAACATGGTGGAGGCAACGTGATGGCATGGGCATGCATGGCTTTCAATGGCACTGGGTCACTTGTGTTTATTGATGACATAACAGCAGACAAGAGAAGCCGGATGAATTCTGAAGTGTACCGGGATATACTTTCAGCCCAGATTCAGCCAGATGCTGCAAAGTTGATTGGACGGCGCTTCATAGTACAGATGGACAATGACCCCAAGCATACAGCCAAAGCTACCCAGGAGTTCATGAGTGCAAAAAAGTGGAACATTCTGCAATGACCAAATCAATCACCAGATCTTAACCCAATTGAGCATGCATTTCACTTGCTCAAATCCAGACTTAAGACGGAAAGACCCACAAACAAGCAAGACCTGAAGGCTGCGGCTGTAAAGGCCTGGCAAAGCATTAAGAAGGAGGAAACCCAGCGTTTGGTGATGTCCATGGGTTCCAGACTTAACGCAGTGATTGCCTCCAAAGGATTCGCAACAAAATATTGAAAATAAAAATATTTTGTTTGGGTTATGTTTATTTGTCCAATTACTTTTGACCTCCTAAAATGTGGAGTGTTTGTAAAGAAATGTGTACAATTCCTACATTTTCTATCAGATATTTTTGTTCAACCCTTCAAATTAAACGTTACAATCTGCACTTGAATTCTGTTGTAGAGGTTTCATTTCAAATCCAATGTGGTGGCATGCAGAGCCCAACTCGCGAAAATTGTGTCACTGTCCAAATATTTCTGGCCCTAACTGTATATACCAATTTAATGCAATATTTTGGATATAAATTTATCCTATAATTCACAATTTTAATCGATATAAAAACAAACCCCAGCAGCTAAAAGAAAGTAGTAGAAATTTACAGTACCAAGAAACCCTCTAGTGAAAAGAATATCTAGAGGTAAGAAGTCACAGAATTTTAGGTTTATGTTCAATCACACAAAATTGGCATAGAGATTTATATACCATATATATTTTTTAGAAACCAGATATGGATATAAAAAACAACAACTAACTAAAGATTAGGATCCAATACAGAAGATTGCATATGGAACACATCTAGAAAGAGAATCTGCTCTATATAGGAAAATGAATGCCTACACATTTTAATGTGTCTACTTTTTTAATCTTTTATATTTTAAATAAACATCCGGTAAACGGTTGACCAGCACAAGCTATATTCATTTTAGAGATATAGTGGGGGGAATATATTAAGCCATTGATAAAGGGTTTGTGTGCACTGGGCCTCTACAACTATAGATTTTACCAACCCCCTAGGGAGGATTAAGCGCAGTGACCCCCCCCCCCCACGGCCTTCTAGCTGCAACATCTAGTTTTACACCCTTGTTGACTAGCTCCAGTGTATAACCAAGAAATTAAAAAAAAACAACTTTATTAATCATGTTGAATGTATACTCATGTATGTGAAATTTGCACCTAGTTGTTTGTACACTTGACCATTGTAACTTCAATGTTGAACTCATTCCCTGTGTAACTTTATATGTGCCCTACTGTATATATTCTTCTCATTAGAGGGTTTCTTGGTACTGTACATTTCTACTTCTTTCTTTTAGCTACTAGGGTTTGTTTTTATATCGATTAGAATTGTGAATTATAGGATAAATTTATATCCAAAATATTGCATTAAATTGGTATATAGATATCTGTATACATTTGGTGAGTATTCTGTTTCACCTTGAGATCTGGGATCCCCCTGATGAAGCTGGTTACTCCATAAGAAGAAACGTACGTTGGGGATTTAAACTGGGGGATCCTCCTGCTTCTCTGGGCATTGTGCAATACTCCATACCGGTAATGGTCTTGATATTTCTCTAAGAAGTTCCTTTATACACAGGTTGTACTTTTATGGTCTAGGGCCATAGGTCTTGTAGTGTGAAACATTAACATATCAGGGGCAATTTCCATGCTTGGTGTCGCAAGTTATGTATGCATTTGCACTTTATTAATCATGTTCATTGTATACTCATGTATGTGAAATGTGCACCTAGTTGTTTGTACACTTGACCATTGTAACTTCAATGTTGAACTCATTCTCTGTGTAACTTTAAATGTGCCCTACTATGATTTGTACCATTTGGTCTATTGTGCATGTCCAGGCATCACCTTTTATCCACACTGAGTGCATCGGACTGAGATTATTATTTAATTAAATTAAAAAAGATATATGCACGCTATCCTCTCTTGTCCTCCTTTTAGAAAACACATACACAGTAGCCTGCCCTGGCCTCCACACATGTAGCAGCCTGATCCAGCCCCCACACACATGCAGCAGCCTGCCCCGGCCCCAACACACACGCAGCAGTCTGTCCTCACACAGCAGCCTGCCCCGGCCCCCACACACACGCAGCAGCCTGCTGCGGCCCCCCACACACACAGCAGCCTGCCCCAGCCCCCACACACATGCAGCAGGCCGTACTCACACAAACGCAGCAGCATGCCTCAGCCCCCACACACATGCAGCAGCCTGTTCTCACAAACACGCAGCAGCCTACCACATCCTCCACATACACGCAGCAGGCTGCCCTGGCTCCCACACACGCCTAGCAAACTGTCCTCACACACAGCAGCCTGCTCTAGCCCCAACACACAAGTAGCAGCCTGTCCTCACATGCATGCACATAGCAACCTGGCCCGGCCCCCACACACACGTAGCAGACTGTTCTCACACACACACACACCAGCCTTCTCCAGCCCCCACAAACATGCAGCAGCCTGCCCCTGCCCCCCAAACACACACAGCAGCCTGCCATGGCACACATACATGCAGCAGGCTGTCTCAGCCCCCACACATACGTAGAAGCCTGCCCCAGCCCCCACACACACTCAGCAGCCTACCCCTGCTTCCACACACACGTAGTAGCCTGGCCCAGTTCCCACACACACGTAGCAGCCTGGCCCAGCACCCAAGCACACATTGCAGCCTGTACACACACACACACACACACACACACAGCAGCCTTCCCCGGGCCCCACATACACATAGAAGCCTGATCCAGCCTCCACACACACGCAGCGGCCTGCCCTGGCACCCATGCAAAAATGCAGCAGCCTGTCCTCATACACACAAAAGTAGCAGCCTGCCCCGGCCCCCAAACTCACGTAGCAGCCTGCCCTGGCCCCCAAACTCACGTAGCAGCCTGCCCTGGCCCCCACACACATGCCCCAGCCTGGCCAGGCCCCCACGCACACACATCAACCAGTCCTCACACACACATACACAGTAGCCTGCCCCGGCCCCAGACACACACATGTAGCAGCATGTCCGGGCCCTCACACACACACAGCAGACTGCTCCAGCCCACACACACATGTAGCAGGCTGTTCTCACACACACACAGCTGCCTGCTCTGGCCCCCCCATACATGTAGCAGCCTGTCCTTACACACACACAAACAGCAGACCTGGCCTTAACACATACGTAGCAGACTATCCTCACACACACACCAGCCTTCCCCAGCCACACAGCAGCCTACCCTGGGCCTCTACAATCACACAGCAGCCTGCCCTGGCCAACACACAGCAGCTGTCTTCACACATACGCAGCAGCATGCCACGGTCCCCATGCATGTTGTTCTGTCTCCAACATCCAATTAATTTCCAAATGTTTGTTTTTTGCATAATGTTTGTTATTAATTAATATAGCTGTAGAAATCATAATTGTGTATTTCCAGTGAGGTACTTTCCTTTCATTTGTAATGCTTTGGCTCCCTCTAGCGGCCAATGCCATGTCTGCAGTTCTATTTTTATTTTCTGTATCTGATTCTCCTCCCCCTCGCAATGCATTCTGGTAGCTCAGCCTCCATTCCCTTCACCCCTCCATCCAAGAGGAGACATCTCTACTACTGTCCCCATGCGATTGCATTGCCGGTATGTATTCATGCTTTGTGTACTTGTTTTCCACTCTAATGTTAGCCTAGCTTAGCCAGTCATACTCTAGGTCAGTTACTAGTTTGTGTATATTGTATAACATGTATGATATGTATTCTGCTGTACCATGCACTGATTGTTCTGTATTCTGATTGTGTGTGGTAAAACTGGAAACAAATTATACTGCAGCATTCAGTAAAAGCACAGACTTCACCACAGTCTTCTCATTGGACTCAGTATAAAGGTTTAGCTGTTTAAATTCATGAGCCTTTGGCCCATTTAGTGGGAACAGAACACATGTAGCAACCTGATCTAGCCCCCCCACACATGCATAGCAGCCTGTCCCGGCCCTCACACAAATTCAGCAGCCTCCACTGGCCCCCACACAATTCTAGCAGCCTGCCCCAGCCCACACACACTGCAGCCTGCTCTTTCCCCCCACACACAGCAACCTGCCCCGGCCCTCACACACAGCAGATTGCACACATACACACACACACACAGCAGCCTGACCCAATCCCAACACACACACTGCAACCTGCCCCAGCCCCCCCACACACAGCAGACTGTACACATACACTAACCCAGTTGAAACACATACGCAGTAGCCTGTCCTCACACACACACTCACAGCAGCCTGCCAACATACACAGCAGCCTGCCCTGGCCCCTACACACACACACATCAGCCTACCCTCACACACACACACGACAGCCTATACACACATACAGTCTTATGAAAAAGTTTTGGCACCCCTCTTAATCTTACTCAATTTTTTTTTTTAATTGTTTTTTTGCAACAGCTATTTCAGTGTGATATATGTAATAACTGATGGACACAGTAGTAATTCAGGTTTGAAATGAGGTTTATTGTACTAACAAAAAATGTGAAATATGCATTATTTCAAAAATTGACAGGTGCAAAAGTATGGGCACCTCAACAGAAAAGTGACATTAATATTTAGTAGATCTACCTTTTGCAAAAATAACAGCCTCTAGTCACTTCCTGTAGCTGTTAATGAGTTCCTGGATCCTGGATGAAGGTATTTTTGACCATTCCGCTTTACAAAACAATTCTAGTTCAGTCAAGTTTGATGGTCGCCAAGCATGGACAGCCCGCTTCAACATCCCACAGATGTTCAATGGTATTCAGGTCTGGGGACTGGGATGGCCATTCCAGAACATTGTAATTGTTCCTCTGCATGAATGCCTGAGTAGATTTGGAGCGGTGTTTTGGATCATTGTCTTGCTGAAAGATCCATCCCCGGTGTAACTTCAACTTTGACACTGATTCTTGGAACATTATTCTCAAGAATCTGCTGATACTGAGTAGAATCCATGCAACCCTCAACTTTAACAAGATTCCCAGTGCCGTCATTGGCCACACAGCCCCAAAGCATGATGGACCCTCCCCCAAATTTGACAGTGGGTAGCATGTGTTTTTCTTGGAATGCTGTGTTTTTGTGGCGCCATGCATAACGCCTTGTTGTATGACCAAACAACTCAATCTTTGTTTCATCAGTCCACAGGACCTTCTTCCAAAATGAAACTGGGTTGTCCAAATGTGCTTTTGCATACCTCAGGCGACTCTGTTTGTGGCGTGCATGCAGAAACGGCTTTTTTCGCATCACACTCCCATACAGCTTCTCCTTGTGCAGTGTGCGCTGTATTGTTGACCGATGCACAGTAACACCATCTGCAGCAAGATGATGCTGCAGGTCTTTGGAGGTGGTCTGTGGATTGTTCTTGACTGTTCTCACCATTCTTCTTCTCTGCTTTTGTGATATTTTTGTTGGCCTGCCATTCTGGCCCTTACAAGAACTGTCCCTGTGGTCTTCCACTTCCTATGTTACTCACAGTGGAAACTGACAGGTTCAATCTCTGAGACAACTTTTTGCATCCTTCCCCTGTCAACTATGTTGAACAATCTTTTTTTTTCAGATCATTTGAGAGCTGTTTTGAGGAGCCCATGATGCCACTCCTCAGAGAAGATGCAACTAGGAGAACAACTTGCAAGTGGACACCTGAAATAGCTTTTCTCATGATTGCATACACCGGGCTATGAAGTACAAAGCTTAATGAGGTTACCAAACCAATTTAGTGCTTCAGTAAGTCAGCAAAAAGTAGTTAGGAGTATTCAAATCATGAAAATCAGAAGGGTGCCCATACTTTGGCACCTGTCAAATTTTGAAATAATGCATATTTCACATTTTTGGTTAGTACAATAAACCTCATTTCAAACCTGAAATATTACTGTGTCCATCAGTTATTACATATATCACACTGAAATAGCTGTTGCAAAAAAACAATTTTAAACAAAAAAAAAGAAGAGTAAGATTAAGAGGGGTGCCCAAATATTTTCATATGACTGTACCTTCCTTAACCCTGCTGTAGTGATGGCATTTACTATACACTTGTACAGTTTCAGGTCAAAATGACCTGACCTATAAAAATGTTGATTTTAGCTACTGTTTTATTTGAATACCTATTTCATTATTAAACTGTATGCAAACATGGTTGATCAAAAACAAATGAAAAAATAATTTAAAACTTAATTTTTATTCATTTTTTTCAGAAAAAGGTTACACAAGCTGTTTGCAATTATGTTTGCTTTATAGCATTCTGCATACAAATAACAGACATGCTTTAGATTTCTATTACTAGAACATGAAATCTAACTAAATTTCTTTTGTATTAACATATTTTATAAAACAACAAATGAAAAATGATGAAAACTTCAGTTTTTCTTTTTTATCCCTAAAAAAAGGAGAACAGGTTCATGCATTTTTATATTGAACACAATAATGAAACACATCTCCTTTACATAGATATTTTGCACACTCAGCACGTCAGATTTGTTTTATTGTCACAAGAAGATGGACAGAAGCTACATTTCTTCCTTTATTGGCTGGTAGCTGTGATGGTGGAGGGCTGTGGAGTCTCTTTCTTGAGCATGCTGCTGGACACTCTTCACAACGGCTACTGCTCCTTCACATCTGGGGTTTACTTTTCTGGCTTCGTTATATGACCTAACTAGGGATTTTCCTAATTCTTCAATCAAATTCTTCTTTTATTCAGCTTATTTCCGTTCCAATTTGGGTTGACTTCTCTCCATAAAACAAATGTGTTGTATGCTGAAACATCCAGAATGTTGTAAAATATTCTCATTGGCCAATGATTAGTTTTGCGTTTGCATGTGTATGTTGATATTGCTTGATCTAGTGTATCAACTGCCCTTTTTGTGGCTTATAATCTAATATGATGTCCAGCTTTCTGACTTCTTGATTACTTATTGCATTGTCATGGTGCATTGTGCCCATTAGAATTACATATTTATTTTGTTGGGGAACGTAAGACACAACTGTTGTATCTCCAGTAAAGGAAAAAGTAGAGCTATACACATATCTTTTACTACGGATACCTTGCGGCAGTTCTGGCTTGTTTTTCCTTATAGTACCCAGCATGGTAAGTTGTCTTTTTCACAACATCTGGCCCAGTTGGTAGGATGTGAAAAAGGTGTGACATGTGACATTTGACAGGAGTCAAATCGAAAACAACTTGTATACTCTGATTCTTTTCAGGTCTTTCTCCAGGGTTTCTTCCTGTATACACTTAAGCATTTACAACATATGAACTTTTGCTGTCACAAAGTGTCCATATCTTGATGCCGTACTTTGCTGGCTTACTCCGTGTGTATTGTCTGAACGGGCACCTACCTCGGAATGCCACCAGTTGTTCATCGACAGTTACAGCTTCACCAATATTAGGGCGCCTTCACACTGGCGTTCCCCTCCGCAGCGTTCTGCGAAGGGGAATCACCATGTGTGCGCAGCGGCCGCCAGCTCCTATCTTTAGAATGGGAGCGCACGGTGCTGCGCTTGACAGCGCATGACCGTGCGCACCCATTCACTCCCGTATGTGATCTGTGCGCAGGCGGATGCCTGTGCACAAATCACACACTCCCGCCCGCACCAAAATGCAACATGTTGTGTCCCTGTTGCGGGCGGGAGTGTGTGATTTGTGCACAGGCATCCGCCTGCGCACAGATCACATACGGGAGTGAATGGGTGCGCACGGTCATGCGCTGTCAAGCGCAGCACTGTGCGCTTCCATTCTAAAGATAGGAGCTGGCAGCCGCTGCGCACACATGGTGATTCCCCTTCACAGAACGCTGCGGAGGGGAACGCCAGTGTGAAGGCGCCCTTATATAATTGTGGTAGAATCTTTACCCAATTATTCCAAACATTTCTAATAGGGGCTAGTATATCTTTAGCTCTTCTTTTATTTCAATCTGTTTTATTATCAAAACAAAACAAATACATTTTGCAGGCAGAAAAAATTAGTGACCTGTTGAACAGTATAAAATGTTATCGGGTCATATTGACCCCGAACAGTATAAGTGTAACAATCAGCATGTAGCAAAAAGTAAACAAAGAAAAAAAAACAACACTCATAGTAAGAACCCCTCAAATGAGGAAAAGTCAATTAATCACAAGTTTCAGATTCGCATAATAAATAATCAGCAGGGTCTCAAATTCCATTTCAGGTTATATGGACCCAAAAAGAACAGCAGGGTTAATATTGGAGCGTCAGTGGCTTAGCAATAGCAAACTTAAGTGACACAGTCACTTACTCACTGCTGCCCACTGGCTGCCTGCAGTGCTGGCCTGGGGTGGATGGAGAGTGAGCCGCTGCCTGTAAGTAAATAGTGCCATGTGGTGGGGTGTGTGCAGTGCCCCCGGGTCTGGCGCATAGGAGCAGTGCTAATATGCCAGCGGACATAGCATTTCGTGGGCAGAACTGAAGTTTGGAGAGCAGAGCGCACTCTCTCCAGTCTCCAACCACAAAGAATGTGCAGAATCACGGCAGCATAGCGCTCACTAGTAGGCTGCAGCGCTGCCCACAGCAGCCCGGGCTGGCTGCCAGTGGTGATCAACTGCAGATGACTGCAGGAATATGATTTAGCCATCCGGCAGCAAGAGGAGCAGGCTTAGGGGCCCCAAGTACCGAGGCCCACCGGGCAAATGCACAGTATGCCCGCCTGCTAGTCCAGGCCTGTTGGAAGCTGATAAACACAGAAATGTTTTCTTTAAACCTGCAATATATATGGATCAATTCCTTAATAGGTCATTATTAGTGATGAATGAGCGTGCTCGACCCTGCTCGATACCCAATCGAGCACGCAGGTGCTCAGGAATACTCATTGCCCAGCTGAGTATCACAGATGCTCAAGCACCATGTCCACATTCCTCCCTAGAGCGAGAGGAAGAGAGGGATATAGAGGGAGAGTCACAGTCGAAGCAGTCGTAGTCAATTTATAGAGTACAAATGCCAACAAATAATGCATGATTTTATGATAAATTGTCATATACAGTTGTGGCCAAAAGCATTGACACCCCTGCAATTCTGTCAGATAATACTCAGTTTCTTCCTCAAAATGATTGCAATCACAAATTCTTTGGTATTATTATCTTCATTTAATTTGTCTTCAATGAAAAAACACAAAAGAGAATGAAGCAAAAATCAAAACATTGATCATTTCACACAAAACTCCAAAAATGGGCCAGACAAAAGTATTGGCACCCTCAACCTAATATTTGGTTGCACAACCTTTAGCCAAAATAACTGTGATCAACCGCTTCCGGTAACCATCAATGAGTTTCTTACAATGCTCTGCTGGAATTTTAGACCATTCTTCTTTGGCAAACTGCTCCAGGTCCCTGATATTTGAAGGGTGCCTTCTCCAAACTGCCATTTTTAGATCTCTCCACAGGTGTTCTATGGGATTCTGGTCTGGACTCATTACTGGCCACCTTAGAAGTCTCCACTGCTTTTTCTCAAACCATTTTCTAGTGCTTTTTGAAGTGTGTTTTGGGTCATTGTCCTGCTGGAAGACCCATGACCTCTGAGGCAGACCCAGCTTTCTCACACTGGGCCCTACATTATGCTGCAAAATTTGTTGGTAGTCTTCAGACTTTATAATGCCATGCACACGGTCAAGCAGTCCAGTGCCAGAGGCAGCAAAGAAACCCCGAAACATCAGGGAACCTCCGCTATGTTAGACTGTAGGGACTGTGTTCTTTTCTTTGAATGCCTCTTTTTCTCTCCTGTAAACTCTATGTTGATGCCTTTGCCCAAAAAACTCTACTTTTGTCTCATCTGACCAGAGAACATTCTTTCAAAACATTTTAGGCTTTCTCAGGTAAGTTTTGGCAAACTCCAGCCTGGCTTTTTTATGTCTCAGGGTAAGAAGTGGGGTCTTCCTGGGTATCCTACCATACAGTCCTTTTTCATTCAGATGCCGACGGATAGTACGGGTCGACACTGTTGCACCCTCGGACTGCAGGGCAGCTTGAACTTGTTTGGATGTTAGTCGAAGTTCTTTATCCACCATCTGCACAATCTTGCATTGAAATCTCTCGTCAATTTTTCTTTTCCGTCCATATCTAGAGAGGTTAGCCACAGTGCCATGGGCTTTAAACTTCTTGTTGACACTGCGCACGGTAGACACAGGAGCATTCAGGTCTTTGGAGATGGACTTGTAGCCTTGAGATTGCTCATGCTTCCACAAAATTTGGTTTCTCAAGTCCTCAGACAGTTCTTTGGTCTTCTTTCTTTTCTCCATGCTCAATGTGGTACACACAAGGACAAAGGACAGAGGTTGAGTCAACTTTAATCCATGTCAACTGGTTGCAAGTGTGATTTAGTTATTGCCAACACCTGTTAGGTGCCACAGGTATGTTACAGGTGCTGTTAATTACACAAATTAGAGAAGCATCACATGATTTTTCTAACCGTGCCAATACTTTTGTCCACCCCCTTTTTTTATGTTTGGTGTGGAATTATATCCAATTTGGCTTTAGGACAATTTTTTTTGTGTTTTTTCATTGAAGACAAATTAAATGAAGATAATAATACCAAAGAATTTGTGATTGCAATCATTTTCAGGAAGAAACTAAGTATTATCTGACAGAATTGCAGGGGTGTCAATACTTTGGCCACAACTGTATTAACTGCTCAGGAGTCTATGGTATTTTAAATGTTTTTTTCTTTTGTACCAGAAAGGGTTACTGTCAGTTTTCCCTTAGCTGGTAAGCTGCTGATGTCTTGATCAGGTAATGCAGTTTGATGACCATTCTCTGCCCTCATTACTTACTACCTAATGTTGCTAATAAGAGTTCATTCTCTGCCTGATCATTGTGTAGCAGTAGTGTTCAGCTGCTGCAGTTCTTCTTGGTGCCACCCTTTCTCAGCCTTGGAGTTTGGCAACAGATTTCAAACTTTTGGTATCCTTATTGTCGTTTCCCATGTTTATTGTATCACCTTCCCTGCATTGTAATATCTGTAGTGGCGTGGCTAGCATTCTCACTGTCCCCAGTGCACTAGCCAGGGTCGAGGCACATGACGGCAGTGAGGAGAACGACCTGCTTAGGCAGGAAGAGACAGACTCAGGTCAGAGTCAGGTGGTGTCCCCATTCTCCACTCACTACGGTTAGGGCTTTCTTCCCTATTCCTTCCCGCTGTCCCTCTTTGTTGTGCCATGTGGCAGACATTTCCCTGTCCATATGTGATACAAATACTTTTTTACCCTAAGTAAACCAGTGTCCTGGCCTCAAATTGAACAGAATAGATCAGGTGACATTACCTTCAATAAAGCTTTTGATGCACTCTATAGTGAACAAATTTGGGTGCCCCAATTTCTATATATTATATTATATTGGCTGGATATACATGCTTTCAACTTTTTATACACATCCTCTACATTTCAAAGAAAAGAGGGATTTTTAAGTCTGTGCATTGTATCAGATGTGGCAGGCTTCCTAGGTAAGTAGTTTTTAATTAAAAGATCATGGTATAAAGCGTGCAAGCAGTGTCCTGAACATGGCTAGACCACTGGATTCAGATCGCTTCAGAGCTTCTCACTGTAGGCATGCCATTGGCCTGAACTGTCAATCTCCAGAAGAGAACACCACCCTGTAGTTAACAGAAAGAATGTAGGCTCTAAAGCAGTATGAGAAACTTTTAATTGCAAGAAATATAGGTAATACCAGCAAGGAGACCTAGCACCGTTGGCGATAAAAGAAAGAAGCATAAAGTTATCTTTACAAAGCCTATTGTTTATTTCTTGTATATAGTGATATGATTCTGTCATCCTGGAACAATAAGATGGTGAGTCATGTTTGTGAGGAGTCATGCATTATTCATTGAGCCGGCCTAAACATATTAATTACTCATTTATCAGGCTCATTTATGATTGATCTTCCTGTTAGACAGATGATGATGCAGTCTCTGGTGGAGACAGGAAGTTTTCTTAGTGCCCTCTCCAATAATTGCAAATATTTCATTTACAGAAGGATTTATAAATATCCTATGTTCTGTACTATATTCAGCATTGCTATTCTCAGAGCTGTAGAACAAGCAGCTCACACTATCTATAGATGATGACATCATGCATCATTCTTAAGTAATGCCCTGGAAACAGTGATAAGGAGACAGGACGCTAAACAAATGTATAATGCAAGCTACTGTTTTACTATGTTTATGAGTACAATTAAATAAATGGTCTTTTTTCTATTGGAATTGTAAGAAGGCAAATGACCTGCTTTGTCCTTAAGGCTGTGCGCTCACAATCTGGAATTGCAGAGTTTTGGGCACAGCATATTGCAAGCTTTGTGCAAAACGCTGCATTGCACAGTACCAGCATAGTGGATGGGATTTGAACACATGCATGGAAGTTGTGGTGACAAGCGCATGTGTGAGGAGATAGCAGGAAAGGGCTGAGAGTTCTCAGAATGAAAGGGATAGGAATTGTTATTATAGAGATGGGAGACAACAAAGCTGAAATAGAAAAAGGGGAATTGAAAGAGTAATTATAGCTGGAGACGGCTAAAAAGACTTACTTCATGGATCTCTACAGTTTTCGTCTAAGCACCCACATAACCAGGCAGAGTGAGACTATCCTTTACTATAAAGCAAGGCAGAAACACTGGCCACAGCACTCTTAATAATAATAATAATAATAATAAAGCTTTATTTATATAGCGCCAACATATTCCGCAGCGCTTTACAATGTAGGGTTAGAGTACAGAAAATACAGTAAGTAATTACAGTAGAGAACAAATAAAGTACAATAATTGGATAAAAAACAATAGGCATAGAATCTGTGTGAAAAAAAAAATACAATAAATAAAGCAAGAAATGAACGTGACCCTGCTCAAAAGAGCTTACAATCTACAACGGGATAGGGGTTGCACAAGGTGCTGGGGCTTATTGCACTGATGGTCCAGGAATCTTGAGGAAATGGGGCATAGGGCTAAGCTTACATGGATGGTCATCAGACAGTCTGTGTAGACCTTTATAGTTTGGTGGAGTTTGTAGAAGAGTAATGTCCAGAGGATAGGCCATTCACTGTCTACAGTACAAAGGACTTCTATTAGGGAGTATGATAGGCCACCTTAAAAAGATGCGTTTTTAGGGATCGTCTGAAGCCATACAAGTTATGGATAGTCCTGATTTCTTTGGGTAAAGCATTCCAGAGGTTTGGTGCAGCTCTGGAAAAGTCTTGGAGCCGGGAGTGGGAGGTTCGGATTAGTGCAGATGTTAGTCGAAGGTCATTTGAGGAACGTAGAGAGGCGGGTGGGGTGATAGACCGAGATGAGGGAGGAGAGGTAGGGGGGTGCTGTTCTGTGAAGAGCTTTGTGGGTGAGAACAAGCAATTTGAATTTGATCCTGTAGTATACAGGCAGCCAGTGCAATGACTGGCACAGAGCAGAGGCATCTGAGTAACGATTGGCCAGATGGGTGATCCTGGCTGCTGCATTAAGGATGGACTGGAGAGGAGAAAGTCTGGTGAGGGGGAGGCCGCTTAATAGAGAGTTGCAATAGTCAAGGCGGGAATGGATTAGGGCCACGGTGAGGGTTTTTGTTGTTTCCAGGGTGAGAAAGGGGCGGACTCTAGAGATATTCTTCAGGTGTAAGCGACAGGAGCGGATGAGAGATTGCGTGTGGGAGAAGGAGAGATCGGTGTCAAACATAACACCCAGACAGCCAGCCTGCTGTCTAGGCGTTATCGTGGTGCCGCATACTGAGAGAGAGATGTCCGATTTAGGGAGGTTAGTGGATGGGGGGAGCAGAAGAAGTTCAGTTTTGGAAAGGTTTAGTTTCAAATAGAGAGTGGACATGATATTGGAAACTGCAGCTAGACAGTCATTGGTGTTCTTTAATACCGCAGGGGTAAGGTCAGGGGCTGAAGTGTATAGTTGTGTGTCATCAGAATAAAGATGGTACTGAAAGCCAAATCTGCTGATGGTCTATCCAATCGGGGCCATGTAGAGAGAGAAGAGGAGAGGGCCAAGGACTGAACCCTAAGGGACTCCAATAGTGAGGGGAAGAGGGGAAGAAGTGGAGCCAGCAAAAGATACACTGAAAGAGCGGTCAGAAAGATAGGAGGAGAGCCAGGAGAGAGCAGTGTCCTTTATGCCAATGGAGTGCAGCATAGAGAGTAGGAGCTGATGGTCGACAGTGTCAAAAGCTGCAGAGAGATCAAGGAGAATAAGCAGAGAGTAGTCACCATTACGTTTTGCTGTCAGAAGGTCATTGGTCACTTTGATGAGGGCAGTTTCTGTGGAGTGAAGGGGGCGGAAACCAGACTGTAATGGATCTAGAAGAGAGTGAGCGGAGAGGTAACGGGTGAGGCGGGAATAGACCAGGCGCTCCAAGAGTGTAGAGATGAAGGGGAGATTGGAGACTGGTCTGTAGTTATTTGTGCAGGTTGGGTCGAGAGTGGTTTTCTTTAATAATGGAGTAATGATCGAGTGTTTGAAGGAGGAGGGGAAAATGCCCGAAGAGAGGGAGAGATTGAAGATTTTGGTTAGATGAGTGGAGAGAGGGACTGGAGCAGGTGTGAGGGAATGGGGTCAGTAGTGCATGTGGTGGGACGAGAGGAAGAAAGGAGCCTGGAGACTTCTTCTTCTGTGACTGGGTCAAATGTGGAGAGTGAACCGGAGGAGATGTGGGGAAGAATGGGGGTGGCAGCGCTTGGAGGCTGAGAGCTGATTTCCTGGCGGATGTTGTCTATTTTCTCCATGAAGTAGGAAGCTAGGTCATCAGCACAGAGGTCAGTGATGGGGGCCTGCGCTTTAGGACTGAGGAGAGAGTGAAAGGTGTCAAAGAGTTTTTTTGGATTGTTGGATAGTGAGGAGACCAGGGTGGTGAAGTAGGTCTGTTTGGCAAGGTGAAGGGCAGAGTTGTAGGTTTTTAGCATGAATTTATAGTGGATAAAGTCTCCTGGTGAGCGTGTTTTCCTCCATAGACGTTCAGCACTCCTGGAGCATCGCTGGAGGAATCGAGTTTGTGGTGTGAGCCAGGGCTGTTTTGTCCTCTGTTTGGAGGTTCTGCGGGTGAGGGGCGCTACTTGGTCCAGGGAGCTTCTGAGAGAGTCATTGTAGTGATTTACTGCCTGATCTGGAGAGGATATTGAAGAGATTGGGGACAGAGATGAGATGAGGAAGTCTGTGAGTGCTTGAGGGTTAATGGCCTGTAGATTTCTGGATGTGTGA
This sequence comes from Allobates femoralis, assembly GCA_033576535.1. Classification (NCBI taxonomy): domain Eukaryota; kingdom Metazoa; phylum Chordata; class Amphibia; order Anura; family Aromobatidae; genus Allobates; species Allobates femoralis. The sequence continues at coordinate 561,598,705 of JARQOC010000002.1, read as the reverse complement.
TAGGTAGGATTGGGCTGTGTTGGCCGAGGGTTAGTGAGTGAGAAGGAGAGAATGTTGTGGTCAGAGAGTAGAGTTGAGTTATCCAAGGGGGAGGATGAGCAGAGCCGGGTAAAAACAAGGTCAAGGGTGTTACCATTTTCGTGCGTCTTAGAGGTTGAAAGCTGTGATAGGCCAAGAGAGGTAGTTAGAGATAGGAGCTGGGATGCAGATGGGGAGATGGGGCTGTTTATGGGAATGTTAAAGTCTCCCAGAATAAGGGTGGTAAATCTGAGGACATGAAATGCGGGAGCCAAGTGGAGAAATGGTCGAGGAACTGGGTGGGTGACCCTGGGGAGCAGTATACCACCGCTACTTTGAGGGGGAGGGGATGGAATAGCCTAATGGTATGGACTTCAAAAGAAGGGAATGTGAGTGATGGGGCTGGAGGAATGACCTGGAAAGTACATTGTGGGGACAGGAGGAGGCCAACTCCACCGCCACGTCTGTTCCCAGGTCTAGGGAGTGAGAGAAGTGTAAGCCGCCGTAAGAAATAGCAGCAGGGGAAGCAGTGTCTGAATCCTGGATCCATGTTTCTGTGAGGGCCAGCAGATTTAGAGAGTTGGAAAGGAAGTAATTGTGAATGAAGGGAAGTTTGTTGCATACAGACCGTGGATTCCAGAGAGCGCAATTAAAAGAGGGAGATGAAGGTGTGCAGGTGATATTAATAAGGTTAGTGAGGTTTCTGTGTGAGGTGGGAGAGGGGTTGAAGTTAGCAGAGGGTGGACCAGGGTTGGGAGAGATATCACCTGAGAGGAGCAGCAGCAAAAAGAGAAAGAGCAGATAGTTTTTGTAATTAGGACATGATTTATTGTGACAAACTTTGAAATATGATGGGCTGAGAGTCTTCAGTAAACTGAAGATAGCATGGGAGCTGTACATAGAGTAGGGCAGGAGAGAGGGGCTGATGTGAATGAGTGGTGATGGAGGGGAGATGAGGTGATAAAAATTGGTGGCGAGAGCACATAAGAAAACAAACAGTGAAATACAAGACATGGTAAAGATTAGTAGTGAATGGAGTTATGCACAGTGTTGGAGTGTCCCTCTATGTCATTGTCTTCCAGCAAGAGCGCATAGAAAAATAGATATTGAAGTAAAGGACATGGTGATAGGGAAAGGAAAAGAAGTTAAAAAGGTTTTTTGTTTTTTTTTTTGCCTCCCCTCTCCCTGTTAAATAGAGTGGCTTACCCGACTCCTGCCCTGACTAACTGCTATGAAATAACTGCATCCACTTAGCATTCAATGCCACTTTACATGAGATGCCACACGTGTCTGACCCCCCACACGTGTACCCCACTCTTGACATGACATCAGCACTGCAGACAATAGACTCAGAGAGCAGCAGTAGAGACTCAGCGCTAGTCCCAAGGAAGCATATTTGTGTTTCAATAAACTGCAGCTGGTGAAAGGGATTTCCATAACAGAGTGAACCTGTAAGATGACGACTGGAAACATCAATTGGAGGTATGTATCACAGAGGTGGTTATTATGACGGCACAGCTTTTCTCAGTGCATGTCGGGGGTTAGTGTTGCTAATTTGTCCAGACATAGTTTTTTTTAAAATTAATTTAATGTAAATCACCTCACCCCCTCTATCTAAATAACTCAGAGGATAATTATGCAGATATTGAATTGAAATACCAATCAATAAGAGAACAGCCTTATTCCACATAGCCAGGAGATGAGTGTTTGGGTTATATAAGATGGGCCTGTTCCATTCACCAGTAGTTCATATGTTACATAGCTTCAATCTAGGGGCTCTGGTCCTCTTTAGAAGACCATAACTTCTGCCTTGGAATTTCGGTTAAGGCTGCCAGGATAACATTGTGTTTCAGGTCCAATTAGAGATTGGAGGAGCAGTAAAACTGGATTATTTTCTGCAGGAGTTAAGCCTGAGATTCAGATGGAATACCAGAGACTATTTATGGAAAAAACCCAGGTTCAGAGAATTCAGTCACCTGGCTACAGACCTTGCTGTGTTTGATCAGCCTCCTAAGCTTGCCACTATTCTTTCTCGGTGGGTGCCCGTCGAAAGTGTAAAAGCAAAGAAATTCACTCTAACCAGAGTAGACTGATTAATAAAAGAAATTAAAAGGATTGACAATGGTATACCGAAGTACTGTTTGATTGGTGTAGTTGGCCCAGGAAGCCCTGAAAATTCTAATCCTTGGTGAACCAGCGGAAGGGTGAGATATTGTTGCCCGTTACATTGTGTTTTGCTTGGTGTTATATGCTTTTTGGTAAATCCTATTTTTATTAATTTTCAGAAATGGCATAACCCACCGATACAGCAATGAATCATTAGCAAAAATTCACAAGCACAATGTATCTCTTACACTCGCTTAGCACATAACGATCATGAGTAGATACAGAAAGAGAAAAAAATAAATAAAAATAAATAATTATAGAGGAAGAATCTCAGCAGCACGCTGAGGAATTCAGAACATCCCTTATACATAAGTCCAAATTATGGCATGTGAACAACAATCTCCAGTAACGCCGATATAAAAGTAGCTCGGACATTTTGAGGTCATCTTCCAAGCAACTGGAAAAAAAAACCAAACCAAAACAGTTCCAGAAAAGGGAAAAAAACAAAACAAAACAAAACAAAAACGGGAGTATGTGTGTAAACGGTTTAAAAAGTTAAAGAGTTGAAAGAAGGTGAAGAAGGAAGGGGAAGACAGTCAGGTCGGCCTCATAGCCTAAGGGCCGCTTTACACACACCAACTTCTGTGACCAACTTCTGAACAGATCTCTGGTTGCAGTGAAATCATGGACACATTGCTCCTTTTTGCACACACCCACAAAATGGAACAATGTGTCCATGATTTCACTGCAACCAGAGATCTGTTCAGAAGTTGGTCACAGAAGTTGGTGTGTGTAAAATGGCCCTAAGATAAATAGAAAAAAGATAGGGGAGATATCAACCAAAACTTCAGTAGGACTCAAAAAGCCACGACCGCAAGCCTACGGTTTCCTGAAACATTATCCAAGGGGCCCAGACATTACAGTGCCTCTCCAAAGAGAGTGAGTCCAGCACGGAGAAGGTCATCAGCTCTTCCAATCTACAGATCAGGTTCAACTCTGCAACCAGCTCATGACGTGTCGGGCTGATTGAGCTCTTCCAGTGTCTCGTAATCAGATGTCTCGCCGAAATGTCTCAGCATACTTCTCTTAAATCTAGACAGGGGCATATGCATGCAGTTTAGTAAGGCTAGTTCCGGGGTAAACGACTCCCCCTCCGGCTCGACTCTCCGATATAAGTCCGTGACTCCCTTCCAAAAGACCGTTATAAGTGGGCAACTCCACCATATATGTAAATAGGAGACTACCTCTTTGCAGTCCCTCCAACATGAGGCCGGCACTGTAGGGTAGAACCTATTTAGGTCCACCGGACACCTACAGTCATGGCCAAAAGTTTTGAGAATGACACCAAAATTATATTTTCACATGATCTGCTGCCCTCTGGTTTTTATTTGTGTTTGTCTGATGTTTATATCACATACAGAAATATAATTGCACTCATATTATGAGTACCAAATGGTTATATTGACAGTTAGAATGAGTTAATGCAGCAAGTCAATATTTGCACTGTTGACCCTTCTTCTTCAGGACCTCTGCAATTCTCCCTGGCATGCTCTTAATCAACTTCTGGACCAGATCCTGACTGATAGCAGTCCATTCTTGCAAAATCAATGCTTGCATTTTGGCAGAATTTGTTGGTTTTTGTTTGTCCACCCGTCTCTTGATGATTGACCACAAGTTCTCAATGGGATTAAGATCTGGGGGTTTCCAGGCCATGGACCCAAAATCTCTACGTTTTGTTCCCTGAGCCATTTAGTTATCACCTTTGCTTTATGGAAAGGTGCTCCATCATGCTGGAAAAGGCATTGTTGGGCGCCAAACTGCTCTTGGACGGTTGGGAGAAGTTGCTCTTGGAGGACATTCTGGTACCATTCTTTATTCATGGCTGTGTTTTTAGGCAAGACTGTGAGTGAGCCGATTCCCTTGGCTGAGAAGCAACCCCACACATGAATGGTTTCAGGATGCTTTACAGTTGGCATGAGACAAGACTGGTGGTAGCGCTCACCTCTTCTTCTCCGAATAAGCTGTTTTCCAGATGTCCCAAACAATCGAAAAGGGATTCATCAGAGAAAATGACTTTACCCCAGTCCTCAGCAGTCCACTCCCTGTACCTTTTGCAGAATATCAGTCGGTCCCTGATGTTTTTTCTGGAGAGAAGTGGCTTCTTTGCTACCCTCCTTGAAACCAGGCCTTGCTCAAAGAGTCTCCGCCTCACAGTGCATGCAGAAGCACTCACACCAGCCTGTTGCCATTCCTGAGAAAGCTTGGCACTGCTGGTAGTCCGATCCCGCAGCTGAAAGTTTTAAGATACGGTCCTGGCGCTTGCTGGTCTTTCTTGGGTGCCCTGGAGCCTTTTTGACAACAATGGAAGCTCTTTCCTTGAAGTTCTTGGTGATGCGATAGATTGTTGACTGAGGTGCAATCTTTCTAGCTGCGATACTCTTCCCTGTTAGGCCATTTTTGTGCAGTGCAATGATGGCTACACGTGTTTCTTTAGAGATAACCATGGTTAACTGAAGAGAAACAATGATACCAAGCACGAGCCTGCTTTTAAAGTGTCCAGTGGTGTCATTCTTACTTAATCATGACTGATTGATCGCCAGCCCTGTCCTCATCAACACCCACACCTGTGTTAATGGAACAATCACTAAAACGATGTTAGCTGCTCCTTTTAAGGCAGGACTGCAATGATGTTGAAATGTGTTTTGGGGGTTAAAGTTCATTTTCTAGGCAAATATTGATTTTGCAAGTAATTGCTGTTAAGCTGATCACTTTTTATGACATTCTGGAGTAAATGCAAATTGCCATTAGAAAAACTGAAGCAGAAGACTTTGTTAAAATGAATATTTGTATCATTCTTAAAACTTTTGGCCATGACAGTATATCACCTCACCACCACCCTGTAGTTGCGGTCCTGAGCATTTACAGAGTTAGAAGCTTTATTTGAGAATAAATATATATTTTCCCATTCTTCTGGGGTGAATGTCTTACCCAGATCCAGCTCCCACCTGTGGACGAAGGGGGTAACCGGGGGGATAACCTCCGAGGGGACGGAGAACCATTTATATAGGGTGGAGACCGCATGTTCCAGGAGTTCACCATTCTTGCATCTTTGTTCAAAACCGGTCAATGGGCGGGATACCTGTGCATGAGTGAGGGATTTAACGTAACTCGCTAGTCTGGCATGAAGCAACCAAGAGTCAGACGGGGATCTGGCCCCCGAAACAGTTCAGCAAGGGTTTTCAGACCGGAGGAGGCTAAATAGTCTGATACAGTGGGGTGGGAATCTTTCGGAATGCCCAAATAAGAGCCTCTACCCACCTCGACCAGGAATTGGGGTTCCCATAGATAGGGGTCAAAGGGCCCAGAATGGAAGTGAGTTTTAGGCGGGAGTTACGATGTCGCAAGAAGAATTCTATATAATGGGAGGAAATAAACGGCGCATCTCGGAGTCCACCCAAAGTCCCTCTCCACAGCATAGCCGGGGAAGGGTCAACCGCATGCAGTGACTCCGCTTCCACCCATCGCTTCCTATTCTTAACACTAAACATAAGCAACATGCAACTCCCCAGGCTGGCTGAGTGGTATGTTTGGAAGTCTGGCAAACTCAAGCCCCCCCTGTCCACAGAATTACATAAAGTGTGGTATGAAATCCGTGGGCGGTTATGTGATCAAATAAACTTTAGCAATTGAGATTTGAGCCTGGAAAAGAAAGAGGTGTTATATGCTTTTGACTGTTGTGGATCCAATAAAGTCTTACCATTGCGTGGTTCCCTCACCCTGTGTTGTCTGAGTAGTTTTCCGCCCATGATTAAGGAGCTTAGGATGAGCACTGGTCAATGTTGTCTTTCTAAAGGTGCTGGGCCAGCGGATGAGAGTACTCACTGAGCCCCAGGTCTCTACAGTTATCCTCTGTGATGTAAGCCAGGTGCAGCTCTAGTACAATTTAGTACTAAGAAAATTATTAGAATGGATCAAGGCCAGGTTTTACATGCAGCCAGAGAGATGGGCAGGCCTGGCTGCTCACATACTCTCTACCCTTGCATGTGGTACATATGTTAAAATGGTGTCTGTTTGTCCCATACATGATCTGTGTGTGAAGGTTGCTACACCTCCAGTGGAAAATGTGTCCTATCCTGAGCGGGTGGTCCTGCAGCTAAACAAATTGGTTATAGCTTATGTTTGTACCTTCATGCCAGAGAAAGGCTTGCTTTATGTATTTCATTGAAGCAGTTTATTTAAGAAAGAAATGTACAGCGAGCATACACGAGCAGAACCTGGTGGTCCTGTGGGCTTCTGGTTATTAATGGGCCAAATGGTCACTAACCTGTTGAGGTTCTGCACAACCCCAATTGCAGCATGGAGGTGAGGATGAGAGCACTTCCTGTGCTGTGCTTTTTGGTCTGTGTCACGTGACCACTGGAAACATGCCACCTCAGATCCTTCAAGTCCTTCAGCCGTAGATTGAAATTGATGTAATGCCCAGAGCAGTTACTGCCACGTACCACCAAGGACGTGAGTATGGGGGCAAGAGATAACACGGTCTTAGAAGCGCTAGGGCACAGGAGAGATATTACACCGATTGTAAGGTTTGACAAACCTTTATTATGCTTTATTATCCAATACGTGTTTCAATAGAGTCCCGCTATCTTCATTAGGACGCTATTGAAATGTGTTTTGGATAATAAAGCATAATAAAGGTTTGTCAAAATTTACAAATCGGTGTAATATCTCTCCTGTGCCCTAGCGCTTCTAAGACTGGGTTATCTGTTGCCTCCATTGGAGCGGATTATGAAATCTGCAAATAAACCAGCCAAACTCTTTAAATGGAAACTGTTCTGGTCATTACCTCAACCAGCTTTAATGTGTGACAAACATGTGCAAGTGGGACTAGACCCCTTTATTCGCCAATATTTCCTGAAGTTTTTTGCAAAAAAACAAATTGCCATTGCAATACTTGGCAATTATACAATAAAGAAAATTATCCAAGTGAATATATAATACACCATTGAATTGTAAGTTTGGTGTAGTGTACAGGTGCGATACATTTCACAACACCTGGTTATACATAATCATTTATTATAAGATTATGAGGAACATGTGCTCTTTGTGGCACCTGCTTATACTTACATGTACCAACTCAATGCATATTATATAATCATATCCTTTTTAACAGCTAATCAAAAAGGGAGATGCTGGCACTGTATAATACATTTGTTACATACAAACTGATTTCTTGTAAAATTAAAAATGTAATTATCTAAGCATATGCCTATGAAAGTCAAAAACGTAATGTTCTATCTTTTCACCTATCCATATTTGTATACTAGCATTATCTATAAAAAATAAAAATACTAATGTACACCATATCTCAAAGGGTAAAACAGAATTTTGTCCTTAGAGAAACAGCATAAAACGAGTCCTTGTATATAATGACAGTTTGAAATATGATGGGATGAGTATGCTAAGAGACGAGCCTTGGAACATAATTGTATATACCAGGTGCACATTAAAGCGTGAGTGTTGGCCCCACTCACTGTCAAAGTGTTACAGTGTATTTAATGGCTGGTGCCAGGAAAATTAAACAGAATAATTCTTGGAGCAGAATAAATAAGACATTATCCATGTGAGTGTATGCAGGGTGTGAGTATATATTAGTGGCAGCACTATACAGAAATTCAAGCTTAAACAACCCTGTGTTATGGCTATAATTAACCGTGTTTTGCATCACATTATGGCTACAAGGAGTATAGCAAGAAACCGTGAATCCAGCCTTGAAATACAACTGCATAAGGTGAAAATGTCCCCAAATGTCCTTGTAATTGTACTTAACTAATATCTCCAGTCTGTACAGTAGCTACTGGGGAGCCAAAGGGGGCCGTCACCCCATCACATGGAGGGGCCCATCCGACAACATGGATGCTTTATTTGTGGCGATAACTCTGGAACACTGATATATTCCAGTAAGGCGGCCGTCACACGCATCAATTTCCTGCACGATATCGCTTAAGCGATCTGCTTTTTGATCGCTTAAGCGATATCAGTTGTGCGTCGCTGCGTGTAATCAAGCGATTTTACAATGTAAAATCGCTTGATCGTGACATCGCAGATATGTGAGCCGGAGCTCATATCAAGCGATAATAGCTTGATCAATCTGCCTCATCGTGGTGTGTGACACCACGATGACAGATCTCCCAGCGGCAGAGCCTATGCTGGAAGATGGTATCTATGGTAAACGTCAGGTTACTAAGCGCCGCGCGGCGCCTAGTAACCCGACGTGTACCATGGTTACCAGCGATCTCGCTGCTCCACATCGCTGGTGAGTCTGTCTGTGTGACAGCTCACCAGCAATCTGAACGATATTGTTAGCGATCGCGCGTGCATGTGATCGCTAACAATATAGCTCTCAACATTGAAGCGTGACGGCCGCCTTAGTCTGAGAATGTTGTTTTTATTGTGACACGTTATTCTTCATGTTAATGGTAACGTTTGGATATTAATGTATTTATGAAAATATAAAAAATCTGACAAAAAAAGTGCAATACTAAGAAAAACATGAAAACCTGCACTGTTTGTGGCCCTTGAGGACTCAAGCTCCACACCCCTGCCTTAAACAGATAGTTATGTGTTCAGTCCAGTGCAAGCCGCTTGTAGTATTTGAATGGCTCGCACTAGGGGTAAAATCGTCAGTATCGGATGTAGTGTGTGCAAAAATAAAAAAAAAAGCAACCCTACCCTCCCTTCCCCAGAAGTGCTGTATTAATGGCTAGCTCTATGTGGGCGGAGAGCCGAACTGCTCAATCAGTGATTTCCAATAAAGTTCGGGTCAAGTGTGGGTCCAGAAAAGAGCTTTTTAGAAGTCTAGCTAAATCCCCAGAACCCGAAGTTCCACTCATCTCTATGCCAACAATAGAAAAAAGCATAAACCCCCACAAGAGACCCCATTTTAGAAACTATCCTCTATGGAATTTACTTAGAGGTGAACACCTTGAACCAAGAGATTCTTGACAAAATTTAACTAGTGAAAATGGAAAAAGGAGAATATTGTGTACTCACCGTAAATTCCTTTTCTCTTAGCCTCTAATTGGGGGACACAGGACCATGGGTGTTATGCTGCTGTCCACTAGGAGGTAACACTATGCAGAATCTGGAAAAGATTAACAGCAGCTCCTCCTCTGCAGTATATAGTCCTGGGCAGGCACTGCCTTAACCAGTTTTGTGCTAAAGCAGTAGGAGAAACTTAGCATAGACAACTGTGTAATAACGCCTGTGGTAAGGCAACTATATACCAACCTGCTTGCAATGAGGTAACTATGTACAAACTCAAGAACACTGAGAACGGACACAGACCGAAACGGGCAACAGGGCGGGAGCTGTGTCCCCCAATTAGAGGCTAAGAGAAAAGGAATTTATGGTGAGTACAAAAAAATTCTCTTTTTCTCCTTCACCTCATTGGGGGGACACAGGACCATGGGACGTCCTAAAGCAGTCCCTGGGTGGGAAAAGCAACGGAACAAACCTTCACCAAAGACAGGTCCCTACAAGTGGGCTACTGCCGCTTGCAGGACCAGTCTACCCAGACTTGCATCTGCTGATGACTGGGTATGGACTCTATAGTGTTTTGTAAATGTGTGTAAGCTAGTCCAAGTGGCCGCCTTACACACGTGTTGAGCCAATGCCTGGTGTCGAATAGCCCAGGACTCACCGACCGCACGGGCCGAATGTGCCTTGATACCGTCCGGAATAGGTACATTGTTGAGCTTGTAGGCTTCTTGAATAGTGGATTTGATCCACTTAGCCAGAGTAGCTTTTGCCGCTGGCATGCCTCTGTGGCTGCCTTCAGTCAGAATGAAAAGAGAATCTGACTTTCAAAATGGGGCTGTCCTAGACACATAGATATGCAGTGCCCTGACCAGGTCTAGGGTATGCAGCGCTTTTTCAATATGATGCACCGACGCTGGACACAGTGATGGCAGGGCAATTTCCTCATTGATGTGGAAAGCGGACACCATCTTTGGAAGAAATGATGGTACTGTACGTAGCACGACCTTATCCTGGTGAAATACCAGGAAAGGTGCTCTGCAAGAGAGTGCGGAGAGTTGACACTCTGCGGAGCAATGTGACTGCCACAAGAAAAACCACTTTGTGGAATAGAAGTCGGAGCACAATATCCCTAATGGGCTCAAAAGGTGTTTTTTGCAACACTGACAACACTAAGTTGAGATCAAGTATCTAGCGGTCTTCTGTATGGCGGAATCAACCTGGAGACCCCTTGAAGAAACATGTTGACCTGCGGTTTTGCCGCTAGGCGTTGCTGAAACAGCACAGAGAGCTGAAACCTGGCTCTTTAACGAACCTAGAGACAATCTGTTATCCAGGCCTTACTGCAAAAAACCAAGCACCTCAGGTAGTGAGAATGGCAGTGGCTCCTGATTTCGCGATGCGCACCAGGAAAAGAAAGCTTTCCAGGTGCGGTAATACATTTTTGCTGAAGTCGGCTTTCACGCTCTGATCATGGTACGAATTACCTTTTGTAAGAAACCTGCGTTATTCAAAATCCAGGTTTCAAGGGCCACGACGTCAAATTCAGCACTCTTGAATTCTGGTAGAAGAACGGGGCCATGCGATAGAAGATCTGGACGATCTGCCAAGAGCTGCTCGATGTCTGGGTACCAAGCACATCTGGGCCAGTCTGGAGCGACGAGGATGACAGGCACCCCTTCTTGTCTGATCTTCCGCACCACTCTGGGGATTAGAGGTAGAGGCGGAAATATGTACGGGAGTTGGAACTGCGTCCAATCCTGCACTAGAGCATCTGCTCCTATCGACTGTGGATCTTGCGACCTGGCTATGAAGTTGGGGACTTTCACGTTGAGCCATGATGCCATTAGGTCCACATCCGGATTCCCCCAGCGCTGGCAAATTAGTTGAAACACGTCAGGATGCAGGGACCACTCTCCTGAACCTACGCCCTGGTGACTTAGGTAGTCTGCTTCCCAATTGTCTTATCCTGATATGTGTACCACTGACAGGACTGATCCCGTCGATTCCACCCAGTGAAGGATGTGTCGCACTTCCTCCTTTCCCTTGACACTGTGGGTTCCGCCCTGGTGATTGACATATGCCACGGCCGTGGCATTGCCTGCTTGAATCCTGATGTGAGCCCCCATCAGGTATCGTTGAAATGCTTGTAATGCTAGGTAGATGGCTCGCATCTCTAGGATGTTGATCGGCAGACGTGCTTCGTCTGGCGACCATTTTCCCTGTGCTCTGTGATGTAAGTACACTACGCCCCATCCTGTGAGGCTTGCATCTGTGGTCAGTATTTTCCACTGCTCTGGGAAAAATGATTTCCCCCTGGTCAGCGACCCTGGCTGGAGCCACCAATGCGAATGTTTGGTCGCCTCCGATAGGCGGAGGGAAAAATGTGTTCTTGTCCCACGCCTTGAGTATGGCCAGTTGGAGACCCCCTGATATGTAGCTGTGCAAACGGTACCGCTTCTATCGCTGCTACCATCTTGCCCAGAACTCTCATGGTAAACCTGAAGGATCGAGGGGCAGGGTGCAGTAGGTCGCAAACTCCCTGACGGAGTGCATGTGCTTTCTCCAAAGGGAGTATCACCAGCCCCTTGGCAGTGTTGAACTGCATGCTTAGGAATACTAGTGATTGACTTGGGACCGGTGATGACTTTTGTAAGTTGACTAACCAGCCGAACGTTCGTAATTCTGGAAGGTATGAGCCTTGACGAGTAGATCATCCAGGTATGGTAGAATCCCTTTGGCGTGTAGAATGGTCATGACCGCCACCATGACCTTGGTGACTACTCTGGGCACCGTGGCCAGCCCAAAGGGCAGAGCCAAGAACTGGTAGTGATCCTGACCTATAACAAAGCGCAGAAACCTTTGATGCACAGATGCGATGGGTATATGCAGGTATGCATCTTGTATGTCTATGGAAGCGAGGAACTCTCCTAGTTCCATGGATGCTATTATGGACCGGAGAGACTCCATGCGGAATCGTCGAATGCAAACAAATTTGTTCAGCTGCTTCAAGTCCAGTACGGGTCTTACCCTGCCTCCTTTTCTGGGTACTATGAACAGATTGGAGTAGAACCCTTGAAACCGTTCAGCTGACGGCACCGGTACAATGACTTCTGTTTGTAACAGCGAGTCGACTGCCTGAAAAAATGCTTGGGCCTTGGCTTTCGGTTTTGGTGGAACCAATAGGAAAACCGCCTGGGCAGTAGGAATGTAAACTATTTTGTAGCCGGAGAAAACCAGCTCTTTTACCCATTTGTCTTCTATAATGGGCGGCCAAATTCACTGAAAGCGTAAAAGTCTGTCGCCTACCTGAGACGCGTCGTTTGAGACTACAGAGTCACGCTAAATAATACCTATTGGACTTAACGCCCTTAGGTTTTGCCTGACGTGCCTTTGACTGCCATGCCTTGTCGGCTCTCTGGTTTGGGCGTGAGGTGTCTCTACGCGGCGAGCAGCTCCGCGCCTGCTGCGGTCTCGACGTGGCCCATCCGGACGAATTCAGAAAGGGATGAAATCGAATCTGCTGATGACTATTAAAACTGCGTTTTGCCTTCTGTTGGGGAAGAGACGTGCTTTTACCCCCTGTGGCATTTGAGATCAGCGTATCCAATTTCTCACCGAACAGCCGTCCACTGAGATATGGCAGATGTGTGAGAGACTTTTTGGAAACTGCATCAGCTTTCCACTCCCTTAACCAAAAGGCACATCTGATTATGATAGCGTTTGAAGCTGCTATCGCCGCACAATTCACGGAGTCTAGTGCCGCATGCATTAACCTCCCTGGCGGTCTGTTTAGTTCTGGAAATTGTTGCTAAAAGCGGGCTACCCGCGTTCGCGGTAGATGCGGTTAAAAAACCGCATCTGCCGCACTTGCCGCATAGCTGCCGCACTTGTGCCGCACTTGCGGCGCTGTTGCGGCGCGGTTGCGGTAATCTGCATAGGAACCAACCACCTCTGATGACCCTCATACATTGTTAATATGTGCCCCTGTACCCTAGTAAACCATTAGCAGCACTGTTGTTGTGTGCTAAGTGGCTGCAGTACAAGTGCGATAATGATTTGAGTAACTTACATGCCAGCGTACATGAGGCCGTCTCCCTGTGTGTTGCTGGGACTTGTTGTGCTGTCCTCGTCATGTCTGCTCGCCCCCTCCCTTATGCACGCCCCCTCTCAGCCTGCTATAGTGCTGTGAGGCTGATTGCGTCATAAAGGGGCGGGGCTACCGTTATGCCGCGATTTAGCCCCGCCCCTTTATGACGAGATCAGCCTCACATCACTATAGCAGGCTGAGAGGGGGCGTGCATAAGGGAGGGGCCAGCAGACATGATGAGCACCGCCCACACGTCCCATCACACACAGGGAGACGGACTCATGTACGCTGGCATGTAAGTTTCTCAAATCATTATCGCACTTGTACTGCAGCCACTTAGCACACAACAACAGTGCTGCTAATGGTTTACTAGGGTGCAGGGGCACATATTAACAATGTATGAGGGTCATCAGAGGTGGTTGGTTCCTATGCAGATTACCGCAACCGCGCCGCAACAGCGCCGCAAGTGCGGCACAAGTGCGGCACAAGTGCGGCACAAGTGCGGCACAAGTGCGGCACAAGTGCGGCACAAGTGCGGCACAAGTGCGGCAGATGCGGTTTTCTCACCGCATCTGCCGCGAACGCGGGTAAGCCCGAGCCTGACTCGGGGTTAACGCTTCTGGTAGTGAATGTTAACCCCGAGTCAGGCTCGGGAATAACGCTAGGAAGGTTAAATAATCTCCTACTACCGACATTTGTAGCTCCTGAACCGCTAGTTCCACATCTGCTGATTGGAGGGTGGTATGTAATTGGGTTGCACAGGTCCTGATGGCTTTGGCTGCCCAGACTGACGCGAATGCCGGTGCTAAAGAAGCCCCTGTCGCCTCAAAAATTTAACGCGCCATCTGTTTCACCTGACGATCCGTTGCATCTCTTATAGATGAACTGTCTGGTAGCGAGAGCAGCGTCTGTGCTGCTAGTCTAGACACTGGTGGGTCTACTTCAGGTGTGTCAGCCCAGTTTTTGGTGACGTCCTGTAAAAACGGGTAATGAGCCTCTAGTGATTTGCGGTTGCCAAATTTCTTTTCTGGATGTAAGCAATGTTTTTGGATAATCGCTTCGAATTTGGGATGATTCAAAAAACATTTATGTGGTTTCCTGACCCTTTGAAAAGCTATTTAATGCTCTGGAGCATCTGGGGTAGGATCTGATATGTCTAACACCTGATTGATATATGTGATTACATCCTCAACTACTGCTGCCATGTCTGGAACATCCAGATCTATGGACGTCTCTTGATCCAGCTCTGAACCGGACTCACAGATGCCCTCAGAGCCCTGAGGGTCACTCTGCCTGTCTATGGTTGGGGATGCCCTGAAACTGTGAGAGGACGCTGGGGATAGCGACCTACGAGTTCGCTTGCACCCTGCTCTAACTGCGGACGGACCTGGGTCAGCCGAGCCCAGGCCCATGTGATCATCTTGCCCTGGTGTAGCCGCTGCCATGGAAACAGACCAACCTAGCAGAGCCTGGAGCAATGTGGAGGACAGCTTGTCTATGGACAGCGACATGGATTGTGACAACATCTGTGACATAACAACGGCCTATTCCGGTAACGTAATAGGCGTATCCGTATTTGTCATGGCTATTGGGGACTCTGACTTGCTAGCTTGAGCGCAGTCTTGGCAGTGCGTGGACGTGGATCTGCTGGGGAGCGCGGCCCTGCAAGCTGTGCATGAGACATAATAAGAGCTATAAGCCCTGGTTCTCTTAGTTCTGGAGCCTGGCATAGTTAACCCACCAAAGGCTGGTGTAGGAGCAAGGGGCCACCGCAGAGGGAAAACTACTGTTTTTGTTTTACCATGTCCTCTGACGTGTGCCCTCTCGGTGTGCAGCGTCCTGTGCCCCCCCGGAGACTGATGGCCACTGCAGGATTCTCACTTTCTTCCTTTGGGCTCTCCAGCTGCATCTGCAGTCTGTAATCGCCGCTGGAAGATCACTAGGTGCTGCCTAATGGGCAGAAGGCGGGGGGCGGAGTTCGCAGGACAATAGCCTGCCACATCAGCAACTGCTTCCTGCAGTCACCGCTCCGCCCCTTGTATGACGCTAGCCGAGTCATGCGGGGGCGGGGCCAAAGCGGCAGCTTCGGACTAGGCCGAAGCCGTGACCTAAAGTAGAAATTGCGGCCGAAAACTGCTCCAGGCCGACGTGGAGGTCCAGCGCATTACTCCCAAGTGCGACGGACCCCTCCAACTGTGCCAAATAGCCCTCAGGTGGTGTGTGG
The DNA here is from genome assembly GCA_033576535.1 of Allobates femoralis. Lineage (NCBI taxonomy): Eukaryota > Metazoa > Chordata > Amphibia > Anura > Aromobatidae > Allobates > Allobates femoralis. The sequence continues at coordinate 561,583,229 of JARQOC010000002.1, read as the reverse complement.
GGCCCCCGCCTGTGGCTTATTGGTCTTGTGCCTCCCCGGCCCCTTCAGGTACACACAGCATACTGTGTCCTGGTGCTGCTGCTGTGTGATGGCTGCCTTCTTCCCACTGGGGCTGCTGCTGTGTTGGTGACCCAACCGCATCATCCCTGGATCATACCTGGGGTGCCTCAGCTAATGTACCTCTGTGAGGTGATTAGGGGTATTATGGGTATGCTGCTTTCCACCGTCCAAGGGATCCTGTTCCGCCTCAACCTCAACCCAGAGACCCCCAACAGTGGGGACCAGGGGAAGGATGCCCATTGTCTCGACTTCAACCCAGTGGGGGGACGAGGAAGGAGCATGCCGGGAGTCTCGTCTAAGACCCACTTTTCTTCATTTTGAACGAAAAAAAAAATTTAAGAAACATAAAAATGTAAGTGCTCCTCTTAACGACACTAAGCAAAAACTGGTTAAGGCAGTGCCTGCCCAGGGCTGTATACTGCAGAGGAGGAGCCACTGTTAATCTTTTCCAGATTCTACAGTGTCACCTCCTAGTGGACAGCAGCATAACACCCATGGTCCTGTGTCCCCAATGAGGCGAAGGAGAAAATACATTTTTTACCACAAACTTGTTGCTTTTACCCCAAATTTCTTATTTTCACAAGGGTAACAGGAGAAACGAACATACAACTTGTTGCGCAATTTCTACTAAGTACAGCAATACCCCATATGTGGTTGATAACTACTGTACTTTCGAGGCAAAATGCAAAGCTATGAAAGGAAGTGGTGCCAAACTGAAGTGCAGATTTTGCTGGACTAAATAGAGGGTGCCATGTCACAATAGCAAAGCCCTGAAGATGCCAGAATAGCAGAACCCCACCATAAGTGACCTGACCTCACTTTCCAAACTACACCCCTCATAGTACCCAGAAAAGGAGGCAGGGTAAGACCCGTACTGGACTTGAAGCAGCTGAACAAATTTGTTTGCATTCGACGATTCCGCATGGAGTCTCTCCGGTCCATAATAGCATCCATGGAACGAGGAGAGTTCCTCGCTTCCATAGACATACAAGATGCATACCTGCATATACCCATCGCATCTGTGCATCAAAGGTTTCTGCGCTTTGTTATAGGTCAGGATCACTACCAGTTCTTGGCTCTGCCCTTTGGGCTGGCCACGGTGCCCAGAGTAGTCACCAAGGTCATGGTGGCGGTCATGACCATTCTACACGCCAAAGGGATTCTACCATACCTGGATGATCTACTCGTCAAGGCTCATACCTTCCAGAATTGTTGTAGAAATGTATTTATATACTCATGACTGCTTACTCCGGTGTCCAATGCTGTTTCAGTCCTCTTCTAAGTAATATGCCAATAAACCAATGCGACTTGTTGTCTCCCTATATGCTCTATGTGTAAGGCAAAAGTATCCTTTGCAATGATAGCATATGGGGCCTTTTAACATTGTAAAAGCCACTTTCTGGTCTTGCACAGCACAGTGTGACCTATAGAGTCTAATGAAGGGGTGTTACTTTGAAGCACAGCAGAACAGAGCTGGATACCGGAGAGAGCATCAGTAGGTGAGTATATTAGTGATGAGCGACTAGTAAGATAATTGAAATTCAGGTGGTTGCAACCAAATACTTTGAACTGTTTAAGTATTTGGAGCCGAGTGAATTCCCCTTGACTAACATTTGATTTGCTACTCGACGTATTTGGTTACAGCTATCCGAACCAGAGTATCTTACTACTTGCTCATCACTAGTACCTATATGTCATGGTCGCAAAGGGGTTCCCGACCAATGACGTACAGGTACATAATTGCAATTACGTGGGTACAAAGGCTGTTCCTGAACAATCGCTGTTGGGAGCTCGGTGTAAGTTTTCCAGCCAAGCTCCATCTGTCACAGCCAGTGTCTGTTGCCCCTGGCTGTTTAACCCTCTAAATGCTATGCTCAGTACTGATTGCAGAATTTACTAGAGTAGGAGAGGGAATGCGCTCCATCTACCACATGATTAGCACGCCAATACATAATTGTGGGCTACTGATCATAGAAAGCCAAATAATGACCTTGGGTCTGCCAGCTATAGTGGCCTGATCGCCTTGTAGACCATGCATCTGGCATAGTCTATATGCCATTGTAACGCTAACAGTTGTAATGTACTTTTACATGTAATCCAAACGTAAGATAAAACACAATCAAAAAATTGCATGTAAATAAAAATGGTATCTCTAAAAATGTCATCTTGTCCCACAAAAATACATTTCTACAACATTCACATACACACATTTCATGAACATTAAAAAAAAATAGTGAGAATGCTTCTTTAAATATCTCAAGGGCAAGAAATGGAGAGGCACACATGATTTACTTTTCATTAAATAGTAAGAAAGTACAAAAAAACTTCTGTTTCATGGAAAAAGAAATATAAAACAAGCAATTTCTGATTTAAATGCAGCCACAATTTTATTTACAAAAGTAAATCAGAAAATATTTAGGTACAGAAAACTCTGTCAGAAAATAAACGTTTTCTTAACAAATAATTTCAGAAAGTAAATAAGGTTAGAGAAAATTTGTGTTACATCAAAATTCTTGCATAGACTTGAGGTTTAGAAAACTGGTATCAGAAACAATCCTGCACCTCCCCACAAAGCAGTGATACCTTATATTGTGCTACATGTCTATATAAATACAGAACCATACATTCACATGCATTATCAATGTGATCTCACTTTGCTATAGAGAGTAAATATTGTTCAGAACAATGAAGGCAACAGAAGTCTTAAGCCAAAAATCTGTTACATTTTCTATTGAAAATACCCTGTGGAAAGAAAGATGAAAAAAAGCTCAAAAATATTTTGAAATTACATAAAGCGACCTTTTTTACAAACAGAATTCAGAACACTGAAAGTACAACATGCCCCTTAGATTTGATTATCCTCTCATAAATATACCACAAAGAAATCTGGTTAATGAGGTAATGCAACAATAAAAGGCAACTGCAATGTCATTTCTTCTATATAACATATATAAGGTGTAGAAAGCACACATCCAGCTTGTGCTTACAGATTTACATCCTTTCCGAATCAATCCTCCTCTGCTATTTCTAGAAGTGGTGCTGTGATGAGAAGGCCTTCACATGGAGGTGGGCTGTCCAGCTATGAAGGAAAGGGAACAGCTAGTTAGTAGGCAGTACCAAGTCAGTGACAAATTTATACTGGCCAACATAATGTGACAACCAGTAACCCTTATGGCCCAATGACCCATTACACTACCTAACACAGAAGCTAAAGGGTTTTCCATCACTTTCGGATCAGATGCCAGAGGGAAGGCTTTATATTAAGCCTCAGAATCCCCTACCTCTCCAGTGGTCTCCACTGGGACTTAAAGTAATGATGTCCTTCCATCCCTCAAGTATGGAAGAGCCACCACCACTAGTCCCCAAGGAAGTCCAGCAGAGCAGTAGAACTGGAGCGGCAGGGGAGCTACTCCCTCTTTTACAGCTACGTAATTCCTCTAGTCACTTTGGAAAAAGGTAAAAATATAATATTAAAGGGATTGCCTCATTGTGTGTTTTTAGGCGGCTGCCTTGCCCTTGCCCATCTGATTACAATGAGATGGAACAATACTGATGACTGACAGAACTGTACTTTTCCCAAGGCAGTAAACAGTGCAGTCAGCCAGCTTCAGGGCAGTGTCTGCAAGCTGTATAGCAAAAAGCTTGCAAGTGCTGCAATTCTCACTTAGGAAACTAGCCGCCACAAACAGAGTGAAGAAGTGTCCGGTAGCCTATGCACCAAACGGTAAACAATAGAAACAGGAAGTATTTGCTTGTTTTTACAAAAAATTTGCAATTTTATCCATCTTGGATTATGAGATGACCCCTGGGCAAAGATTATCATGCTTTTAACTTAAAACAATACTCCCTACAGGTGATAAGAAAAGCTCAGGAGCTATTACAGCTCTCTCAGGGGTTGTCATCAGCATTGCATGAACTGTCATACATTTATGTCCTTTATATATACAGTTGCATGACCAATAATAAAGATTTGCCAAGCAAAACACAGAAAGTGGAGGACAAAGTACTGGATAGAAGTACAAAAAAAAACAAAATAAAAAACTGGACCTTTATCAAATTTACTGACTCTGGAATCTGAATTTTGTTTTTTGCGCTGTGCTATTCCACAGTGTGAGTAAAATGAAAACCAGGTGTTATTCCATTTGGAGCATGTGTAAATGCAGTCAGATACTATCCAAGAATTGTCATTTAAATTTCAAGTATTTCCTAAGTAATGTCATGGAGGCTGATAGACTTTCTTTAAATGGATATTCCAATTATAGGCATTTTGGCTGGGGCAACATGGTGACCTTGACCTAGAGATTGTTCACACAGCCAATGATCATTGTATGTAACTGCTACATCGCAACATAATGCAAGTAAATGGTGTAACATGGCATCATGCTAGGTACTGCAACATGTAAATCACAAAAAGTCAAAACCAGTTGGATTTTTTGAGACTTGCTTGTCGTTATGCCTTGTAAGTCATAATGCAT
>JARQOC010000002.1:561309242-561570754 GCA_033576535.1 Allobates femoralis | reverse complement strand
TTCTAACATTCATGTACACTCATTTGGTGAAACTCCAGAATAGGAGATAAACAACATTTTCTAAAAGCCCTTAGGTAAGACTACAGGCATTCATGGGTTTAATTATAAACTTCTGTCTTCAGAAATGATTTTTTTCGTCCTATTTGCTTCTTTGTGTCTGCAGATGTTAGCAAGCTTTGTAGCACCTTAAATAGAAACTTCAACCTCCTCTCAAATAACATTGCCTGTTACTAAGAGATAAGAGAAGATGTGGCAAGAGATTTGGATTAGAAGCTGCTTTGCATTTTTTTACTGCAAGTGGCATCCTATCCCATGTGTATCTATTAGGTTTCAAGGGGAAAAAAATTGGAAACAAATACAATTTTGTTGACTATTACTTTTGAATGGGAAATATAATGAAATTAAATGTTGAAACACGTAGGTCTATTGTAAACACCAGAGTCAATTATAATAAGAAGAATACTTTGAATTTCATCTTTAAAAAAATGAGCCATACATAGTAGATTTCATTATTTGGAACATTACTGTATGTTAAGGCCACATATTTTTGGTCTCATATAAAAAGGTAAGGAAACTTTTGAAAAAAATCTGAGTTTTTTTTGCATTCTCATACACTTCCTTAGGGTATGTGCACATCTGACGTTTGTGCATCTCTGCAGAACGTCCAAAAACCGGTGTAGATTAGCAGAAACTGAGTTTTCTGTGCTCAGTTTTTGTTCCTCGTTTTTCTAGCGTTTTTTCCACGTTTTCCGCCCGGTTTTACAGCGTTTTTCTCGGCGGTTTTCTTGCCGTTTTTTCAGACTGGTCTCTGGTGCACTTGTTATGCTGGAACCGCTGGAAAAACGACCAAAAGAAGTCACTTGCTCTATTTTTGAAAACCGGTGGAAAAACTGAAAACGACCAGACAAAAACCGTTCTAATGAAGACAGCGTTTTCTAAACTCCATTGAGTATCATGTTAATCCAGCCGGTGGCTAGGATTAACATAAATTAACATAAAACTGAGCAGAAAACGCCGACGGAAACCGGTAAAAAGCAGCTCACAAAACGACTGATGTGCACATACCCTTAGGGTACTTTCACATCAGCGGTTTTTGCCGATCGCAGCAGATGCGGTGAAAAAAAACGCATCTGCTGCGATTACCGCATAACCGCTGCACTTGCGGCACAGTTGCGGCAAGCCCCATTCAATGTCAATGGGGCTTGCGGTAAGTGTGCGGCAGGTGTGGCAAGTGTGGTTTTGGCACTTGCGGCAGGTGCGGCCGCGAGAAAACCCGCGGTCAGCTGCATTTTTTTTGCGGCCGCACCTGCCGCAAGTGCCGATACCGCACTTGCCGCACCTGCCGCAAGCCCGCATAGACATTGTATGGGGCTTGCCAAAACTGTGCCGCAAGTGCAGCGGTTGTGCGGTAATCGCGGCAGATGCGTTTTTTTCACCGCATCTGCCGTGATCGGCAAAAACCGCTGATGTGAAAGCAGCCTTAGTAAACAATTGCATTTTCTTCAAAGAAATTACTATTGTTTCATGGCTAGTGCATGTTATTAATGCACCATAGGGCCGTGGGGTACTCGTAACCGGGCCCGCTGTTTTGCCAGGGGGGGGGAGTTCACGGGGTTGAGGCACGGTCCCATAGCCCTGGGTGTTGAGTTATTAAGAGCTCTGGGGGTAGTGGCTTAGGGTATCTGTCATGATGCTATCCGTGGTATATGGATATTAGTGGCCGTGGCTGCGGTGCTAGAACTCTGGAGAGGATGGGAGTGCAGCGATGATGGTTTCACTGCCCATGGGTGGAGTGCATCCCCAGGGAAAGTCTATGGCACTCGTAAGCCGTTGGGGCTGCAGGACTGAGGGTGCGGAATGACCGACAGACACAAAGTATGAAGTCTCCATTACCTTTACTGGTAGAAGCAGCAGTATGTCTAGGGTACTGTCCACAAAAGCTGCTGGAAGTCCGGGTTGCCTGGAAGCAAATTGGGGTTCTCTTCACCAGGTGAGTTCTGAGGCCTCCCTGTTGCGTTACTCTTGGCAGGTCCTGGATGCCTCTAGCTAAGCAGCAATCCTCTGTAAAGTCTTTCACCTGCACAAGCCCTTCCAAGGTACTACTCCTCTGGCTACTGTCCCTGAGCTCTCTGGTGCTGCTGTGCCTCAAAGGCTTTGTGGTGGTCGAGCGACTTAGAATCTCCCACCCTCGGGTGTTGGCTGATGGGCTTAGACTCCTTCACAACCTCGGACTATGGTGTTCGCTTTTGGTGCTCTGTACTGAGGTGAACCTGGCAATCGGCTCCACTCCCCAGGTCTGCTTCTCCACTTCCTCAGACCCTCTCCTATGGGTCCCTCATGCTGGCTAGTCTTTGACCCAGGATAAGACTTACTCTGTTCCAGTCCAGGGGAACTCTTCCCAGTCCTCCTAGGGACTAAACTCGGTCTCTCTCTGCTGTACCTGGGATGAGCTTGGCACAGCTCCAGTCCACAGATCGTCTTCACAGTCCTCACAGGAACTGAACTGACTAACCCCGCCCCCAGGCCAGAATTTATATGGGACCTCCCCTGAACTCAGGTTTCAGAGCTGGTCTGGTCTGGAGTTGGGAAGGTGTTGTGAGTGGTGGGCTTACCTGGTGTGGATACCTTCCCTTACTTCTAAGCATGACATGACCTCCCCCAAGGGAGGCAATGTCATCGTGGCAACCAGACTCTGAAGTGCCACATTATGGCACAGGCACAAAATTTCCCTGGCCAGCAAATATTGCATATACCCACTCTTCCATATTTTTACGTTTGGGTTACAAATACATTGGTTGTCTTTAGCTTTTCCAGCAAATACAACTCATTAATTGAAGATATACTTATTTGTGAAATGCAGGTAATGACAATTTTCACTTATTGGCATAGATCTACACTTTTGTAAAGTAAAAGAGCCATAATATGTGATCCTCCCAAGATCTCCTTCTCTACTCCCCTCTTATCTTTTTTTCCCACAACCCCACACAAGATTTTTCCCGTGCATCCCCCATACTCTGGAACTCTCTGCCCCAACACATCAGACTCTCACCTACCCTGGAATCATTCAAAAGGAACTTGAAGACCCACCTCTTCCGACAAGTCTGCAACCTGCAGTGATCCTCAGTCTATTGAACCGCCAGGCAACCAGCTCTTCCCTATCCTAATATTTCTTCACCCAACCCTTGTAGACTGTTAGCCCTTGTGGGTAAGGTTCTCTCTCCTCCTGTGCCTGTGCGTGCCTTGTATTGCTCATAAATATTGTACTTGTCATTGTATGCCCCTTTTCACATGTGAAGCGCCATGGAATAAATGTCACTATAATAATTAGTAATAATACACAAGTACATCTCAATAAATTGGAATATCATCAAAAAGTTAATTTATTTCAGTAATTCAATACATAAAGTAAAACACATATATTATATTGAGTCATTACAGAGTAATCTTTTTCAAGTGTTTATTTTTGTTAATGTTGAAAATTATTAATGAAAACCCCAAATTCATTATCTCAGAAAACTAGAATATTATATAAGACCAACTTATATATAAGACCAACCAATTATTTTTAACTCATAAATGTCCTAATGAAAAGCATTTACAGTAATAAACGCACTCAATACTTGGTCGGGGCTCCTTTTGCATGAATTACTGCATCAATACAGTGTGTCATGAAGGCGATAACCTTTGGCACTGCTGAATTGTTATGGAAGCCCAGGTTGCTTTGATAGCAGCCTTTGGCACGGCTGCATTGTTGGGTCTGGTGTCTCTCATCTTCGTCTCGACGATACCTCATAGATTCTCTATTGGGTTTAGGTCAGGCGAGTTTGCACTTGTTTATGATAAAACAAAATGACCCACAATTGTTATCTTTGTGATGAACATCCTATATTGTTATGCAATGTACAACTTGGATTTTATTGGAGTTTATAAACTTCACCGAATTGAGATCTGTTAGTTTATAAAATAAGATGGAAATGCTGTTTAAGATTAAGATTCCATTTATGTTAAGATTTATTATGCCTTTTCAACTTTTCTTTTTCTTGCCCAGTGGCAAAACACTGCTTTGTTTTGCACTTTACATGACCTGTACTTTCTATAATGTAGACCATGCTCTGTTTCTGTTCCTCATATAGATGATTGCAGAATGCTTATCATGTGAACATAGCATGATCTACACTGACTTCTGTATCATGTGTTTTTGCATAACATCCCCACTGAATGATGCTGGTAACATTATAAAGAGGAATTTAATATCAGTAAAGTACATTGAAAAATGAACTAACCCAGCAAAGTGTTTTAATTCCAAAGAAGAGATTATTGTCATTACATAATTACTGCACTACATTATAAAAAATTATGTAAGGCTAGGGTCACATTTGGAATTGCAATTGTGGTTACCGCATCCAGATTTGGATGCGGTAACCGCAATTGCCTTCACACACATTTTAGGAACAAAAGTTATTCCCAAACCGGAATCCGGCAACTGGATTGCTCTGAATGCGCAATCCGGTTGCCGGATACTTTGTTCATCCCTACTGCCGCAGGGATGAACAAAGGGTTAATGTAGTTAAAAAATGTGGGCAACATGTCTGTAGGGAGTGCCCACCCTCCCTACAGACATGTTGTCCCATTAGGGTGGGCACAGCAAGGGTTAAACGGCATTAATTCTCAATTTGTGGCTATTAACAGCTTTTATTAAGGCGAGGGTCACATTTGTTAATAGAATTGCGTTCACCGCATCCAGATCCGGATGCGGTGAATGCAATTGGCTTCCCACACATTTTGCTTGCAAAAGCCGCAGAAGCCACAATTCGGTAACTGGATTGCTCCGGATGTGTAATCCGGAGCAATCCAGTTACCGTACAGTTTGCTCATCCCTGCTGCTGCAGGGATGAGCAAACTGTAAAATCTGTGAAAAAAGAATAAATATTAATAATAATTGTGGCCATCATGTCTCTAGGGGGTGCCCACCTCCCCTAGAGACATGCTGCCTACTCAGGTGGGCATGTAATGTGTTAAAAACTCCTGTACAGTAAGCCGGCTCCTGTCGGCTCTGTACAATTTTCTGAATGAAGCCATGGCTCCCCTGTCAGCTGTGCGCATACTATACGTAATGTACCTATAGTATGTGTGCTGTCCGAGGTCCTGTAGGCTTTTACAGTAGATCTATGGGCTGCGCACCGCCATAGATCTACTGTAAAATCCTACAGGACCTCGGACAGCGCACATACTATACGTTCATTACATATAGTATGTGCACAGCTGTCAGTGGAGCTGCGGCTTCATTCAGAAAATTGTACAGAGCCGACAGGAGCCGGCTTACTGTACAAGTTTTTTTAACACATTACATGCCCACCTGAATGGGTAGCATATCTTTAGGGGGGGTGGGCACCCCCTCGAGACATGATGGGCACAATGATTATTAAAATGAAACCTTTTTTGTACACTGTTAACACTTTGCTTATCCCGGCAGCAGCCGGGATAAGCAAAGTATATGGTAACCGCATTGCTCAGTATTACACATCCTGAGCAATACGGTTACCACATTGCGGGGCACAGAACCTCTCCGAAAACTGCAGCCTGCATGATTTTTCACGCAGGCTGCAGAGCCGGATGTGGTAACCGGATTGCATGTAATGCAATCCGGTTGTTATAATGGGCTCCTATGAGGAGCGTTTCCTGATGCGGTTTTGAGCTTTTGAAAGCTCAAAACCGGATCAGGATTTGAAAATAAAAACGCAAGTGTGACCTTAGCCTAAAACTAAATGTTCGGTGGCGGCTATTAGCATTGAAGCAGATTACGTACTGTATCTACTGCAGTGCTAATAGCCACCGCCGAACATTTAGTTTTAATAAAAGTCGGTAATAGCAGCAAATTGAAAATTAATGCCGTTTAACCCTTGCTGTGCCCACCTTATGGGGCAACATGCCTGTAGGGAGGGTGGGCACTCCTTACAGACATGTTGCCCACATCTTTTAACTACATTAACCCTTTGCTCATCCTTGCTGCAGTAGGGATGAGCAAAGGGTTAAATATTAATTTACCATGTGGGCAACATGTCTCTGGGGGGTGCCCACCCCCCTAGAGACATGCTTTCCACACAGGATGGCATGTTAGGGGTTAATATGGGTTAATTTGACTGTTAACCCCATCGCCGCTATTGTCAGCTTTTCTTTCTATTACAAGCCGGCGGCTCCAGCATCAGGACCACTATGCTACGCAATTTGCATAAGCATTTTACAGTACAGAATTCTCAATGAGGAGCTGTCTGTGGTGCTTATGCAATTTGCGTAGGATACTGGCTGCTCTCAAGGGTCCTGATCACTAATACAGTAGTTCTATGGGAACTGCACAGCAATAGAACTACTGTATATTAGACCAGGACCCTGGAGAGCAGCGAGTATCCTGCGCAAATTGCATAAGCACCACATACAGCTCCTCATCGAGGATGCTGTACTGTAAAATGATTACGCAAATTGAGTAGCATAGTGGTCCTGATGCTGGAGCCGCCGGCTTGTAATAGAAAGAAAAAATGAAAGCCGACAATAGCAGCAATGGGGTTAACAGCTAAGTTAGCCCCTAACATGCCATCCTGTGTGGACAGCATGTCTCTAGGTGGGGTAGACATGTTGCCCAGATTCAATATTATTATTTAACCCTTTGTACATCCCTGCGGCAGCATTTACATATGCCTTGCGGCAGCCGCATGGGCTCCCGTAGGAGCCCATTATAATAAATCTGCTGCGGCTGGTATACCGCTGCGAAAACTGCAGCCTGCATGATTTTTACCGCAGGCTGCAGATCCGCAAGGGGTAATCGGATTGCATGTAGTGCAAACCGGTTACTATAATGGGCTCCTATGGGGAGCAGTTCCTGATCCGGTTTTGAGATTTTTGACAGAATTGTGCCACAAGTGTGACCCCAGCCTTAGTGGTAAAACTAAAATTCCACCTTTTGTACAGAAATAAATGTGGGTTATCTAAGGCTTAGTCCACACACGTTTTTTTTTGTTTTGCAAAAAAAGCAGCAAATCCATAGGAAACCCTAGGGCTTGTTTATTTTGCAGGAGGTTTGCTGCATTTTTCCTGCCGGTTTACTTTGTTTAGGTGCGTCTTCACCGCTTTTTTGCTGTGTATTTGGTTGCTGCTATTTTATTGCAGAGTTGCAATAGAAACTATAGCAAAAATGCAGAAAAGAATTGATGCTCATTCTTTCAAAAATGCAGCAAGACCTGTGGTGTTGACACTTTCTGCACAAAAAAAAACAAAACAATGTGTGGAAAGCTTTTCCTGAAATCTCGTAGGTTTTGATGCTAACCAAAAATGCAAGACAGGAAAAAATGACCAGAGATTTAGGCCCTTTTCACATCTAATCCAGGTCTGCGTTTTGCTTCCATTTGCGTTTCTATGCGTTTTTACCGCTAAAAATGCATCCAAACCCATGTATTTTTGTCCCCATTGATTTCAATAGAAATGCATGTAAAACGCATGCATGTACATTTTTTTGCAAACGCAGCCCTAGATGCACTGGCTGACGTTTATGGCTATGTTTGCAAAAACGCATACGTTTTTGCGTTTGTAAAATGCACATGCGTTTTGCATGCATTTCCATTGAAATCAATGGGTGCAAAAATGCATGCGTTTTCGATGCGTTTTTAGCAGTAAAAACGCATAGAAACGCAAATGAAGCAAAACGCAAACCTGCATTAGATGAGAACTAAGGCTAGGATCACACTTGCGGTTTGTTTTTTAAAACCTGATCCGGTTTTGAGCTTTTAAAGAGCTCAAAACCGAAGCAGGAAATGCTCTTCATAGGAGCCTATTAAAAAAACCGGATTGCTTTACAAGCAATCCGGAAACCGCCTCCGGCTCTGCAGCTTGCATGAAAAATCATGCAGGCTATAGTTTTCGGAGCAGTTCTGTGACCCGCAATGCGATAACCGTATTGCTCAGGATGTGTAATCCTGAGCAATGCAGTAACCGTATATACTTTGCTTATCCCGGCTGCCGCTGGGATATGCAAAGTGTTATCACTGTTTAAAAATAATAAATATTATTAATAATTGTGGCCATAATGTCTCTAGAGGGTGCCCATCCCCCCCAGAGACATACCACCCACTCAGCTGCGTATATAATGAGTTAATTCCTGATGTACAGTAAGCCAACTCCTGTCGGCTCTGTACATTTTTATGCATGAAGCCGCCGGCTCCCCTGTGAGCAGGTCTCATACTATTCGTAATGTACGTATAGTATCTGCCGGTCAGGTGGCGGCGACATCGCCGGCGAGTTGCCTCGTGTGACAGGGCGATAATCAGGCGATGAATCGCCTGAGTCACATCGCCAGGTTTCCCAACAATGTTGGGAAACCTGGCGATGTTGCTCAGGCAATCCTGCCTGATCGCCCTGTGTAACGCGGCAACCTGCAATGTTGCGGGCGATTCCTCGCAACCCAGCGAGCGATAGCCGCGGCAACTAGCCGGCAACATCGCCGGTAAGATGCTCAGTGTGACATCTCACCGGCGATATTGTCAGGGATGCGCGCTCCCGCGATCCCCGGCAATATCGCCGGCGATATGTCCCTGTGTGACGGTACCTTTAGATGTTTGCAAGAGGCAAACTTTGTCTTATGAGTTCACATTTTTAAATGGGCATTACCCTTCCAGGTAGAAAGGTAATAAAGAAAAGGTTTAAGTCTATGTTCACACAGTACGTTTTTGCTTTGACCTTTCCTTGGTTTTATGGAAATCTATGCTAATCATTTCCTACATTTTTGATTAACATCAAAACCTATGGGATTTCTGGAAAACCTGGCCACACACATTGGTTTTGTTTAGGTGCAGAAAGTAGAAACACCCGAGGTTTTGCTGTGATTTTGAAAGAATGAGCATGTCAATTATTGTCTGCATTTTTGTTATAGTTTCTATTGCAAATCTGCAGCAAATCCGCAGCAAAAACGCGCTAAAAACGCACCAAAATGCAGGAATAAAAATGCAGCAAACCTTCTACCAAGAAAAAAGCAACCCCTTGAATTTTCTGAACATTTGCTGCTTTTTTACCAAACAAAAAAATCAACATGTGTGAACTTAGCCGAACAAGGACAAAGATAATCCATCTTCTCAAAGTATTTCTTTCATAATATTAAATCCTGTTGTTGGTTTAAAGTTGCAAAATCAGATATTCCAATTGTGAAGTTCTTCTAAAGGCCCCGTTACACAGTACGACATTGTGAACAATATTGCTCAAACATCACGGGTTTGGAGTCGTTCAAATGACATCGTTAGGATGTCATTTTGTGTAACACCGAGATACGACTATGATAAATCGTTGGATCGTTGATTGCAGATTTGAGAACATGTTCTCAAATCAGACGATCCACGATCAGCCAACTTGCTGCGTCGTTGTGTGTGACACCACGATAATGATGTTGTTAACGACTTTGCCCCTTCACAACAGTGAACAAGTATCGTTCACTGGATTGTGCGAAAAATAGCTGCTCGCTACATCGTTGGTGCGTCGTCCACGCTATCTAGACATGTGACATCTCAACAACGATGTCAGAAAGATGTCCTAACGAGCGCGCTACCGTGAGATCGTTGGTGATATCTTAACGACATTGAAGCATGTAACGGTACCTTAAGACTAGGTCATTGATAGAAGACTCAGGAAACTATATGAATGCTTTGACTCCAGAAAATAAAAATTGAACCTTAAAGCCCGCATAGGCATTAGATGGCTGCCAACTGAATAATACTTCGGCAGATCATTTGCCCCGACAGCCATCTCAGGCCTTCTCTCTCAAACACAGCAGCACTTGTTCTGCCAGGGACTCCTGTGTTCTCTAGGAGAAATATGCTGACAAATATCTCTGAGGGTGGTTTATCCCTGAAAGAACATAGCAATGGGTAGTCTGAAATTGGACATGTTTAATTTACAGCTCTCCTGAAAATCAGTTGACTGGTGCCCACACAAATTGAAGCATAGGGCCAATCAATCGATAACAGCAGATGTGGTATACCTTAGTATAATGGGAATATGTATGGGAGTGTTATACATCATATTATTATTGATAAATCTCAATATAATATACATATATATATATCTGGACTTGCAAACTTTGAGCCCAATTAATCAAGTCCAGTGTTATTCACACCAGTCTTTATGATGAGATAAGCTGGAGATTTAGAGGCGTGCACCTCTTCATGAATCATAAGTGTTCAATGTGTGGTATTCACCCCTGTGTGCACCTCGACATTAATCCTACTCCAGTCCTTGATGTTGTAAGATTTGTGGCATAGCAAATGCTTCTATCCTGCCCATTTCCATGATGGTGTATAGCAAAGGCAGCAAAATTTTAGCACAGCTTTTGAGTTGTGCCACAAATATGCAAATTTTCAAAGCTTTTTATATACTGTCAGAATAAAAGGAATCCAACTTGGCTAAACATTCAATATTATAGATACAAACAAGTAGACAGCATCCAAGTGGCTAATGAGATGAAAAATAGAAAACTAATTATTATACCTAATACATAAGATGTATTATTTCTAGCTTAGGTGTTATAAAGACATATACTAGGTTGAAATATAACTATTACACATTAAGCGGAATCAATATTTTTCTGTTCTATGTAGAGATTTTTATACAACTATCCACTTCAACACGTCTCCTTATTTCCTCAAGTCATCCCCATGTTGGCTTCAATTTCCATAAGTTGTTTCCAGTAGTATTGTTTGCCGGCATTGATTTTGGTCCTACCTGATAGAAGGACCAATATTTGCACCACTATCTGCACCACAATATATGAAAAACATTGAATCATCGTGTATGTTACATTTGCACAATATACAGTACATATATTTGCAACTTTTATCTGGTCTCACCGTTTGTTAAAAATTGCAAGAAAAGTGGTGGATACATACAATTTCCAACACATTTATTATTCGTAAAAAAAAATGAAATAATGCAAATTATAGGCAAATCTACACCAGCTAAGGCACCAGATATGGTATAAATCTTTAATTTTTACTATGCCGAGCTCAGTTTTGTATTTGACTATGCCGTTTTGTTCAAACGTGGTTCTTGCGTTGGCCCCGATATTGTTTGTGCGTTGTATGGTTTAAACATCCAATACGATGCATGAACGATGCCAAAACAATATTGGGGATCAAATGAGCCTGCTCTCCAACGGCCCGATATTGAATAGGCATTGTGGCCGGATCGTGCTGTGTAAAAGCCCAACAACGATGTGGAGTACAACTTCCCCTATTCACTCCCATGTTAAATGGTCGTTCCTGGGTCGGCCGTACAAGGGGGCTTACACATCGTAGTGGCGTTGCCTGCCGATATTGCGCTGTGTAGCATCTCCTATGCGATCTTGGAATTCTGCCCAAAAAGTGCGTACTCCCGCGTCGTTGGATCCAATATCGGACCGACATTGGGACATGTAAACCCACCATTAGAGCTAAGGCTAATATTTTTGCCAATTTTTCTTTGCCAAATAGCTCTATCTCAGTGCGATTAGATAGAGAGCGTCGGTGAAGAGTAATTTTTAAGTCTTGCCATAGATTTGCAATGAGATTTTGTTTCTTTTTTGACTGGGCCATTTAAACATATGAATATACTATTTCATCTAAACTATTTCATTGTAGCTCTGGCAATATATTTAAGGTTGTCCTGCTTGAAGGTCTACCTATACACCAGTCTCAAGTTTTTTGCAGCCTCCAACAGGTTCTCCTCCAGGATTGCCCTGTATTTAGCTCAATTTATCTCCAAAATATAGTGATTACACCACCATGCTTGACAATGGGAATGGTGTTTTCAGGGTGATGTGCAGTGTTAGTTTTCCCCACACACGGTGTTTTGCCTTTTGGCCTAAAAAAGTTTTTCTATGGCTTCATGTGACCACAGCACCTTCATCCACATGTTAGTTTTGTCCCTAAATGACATGTGAAGTAAGGGGCTGTGGTCAAATGAGACCATGTTAAGTAAAAATGTCCCCTGAGGTTCCCCCATGTTCAGCAATAATGTCCCCCGAGTCCCTCCATGTACAGTAATAATGTCCCAAGTTCCCCCATGGACACAGCAACTTGCCCCAAGAGCTCCCTTATACACAATAGGATGTCTATACAGCTCAGATATTCACAGTACAATGCACCCACACCTCTCTTATACACAGTATAAAGCTTTTTTAGCAGTGTATACACAGTATAATGACCCCCACTACTCTCTATACCCAGTGTGATAGCTCCTCTATTACCATATGATGTCTTCTCACTTCTCCAAACATGGTATTATTATTATTATTCATTATTATAGCACCATTTATTCCATGGCACTTTACATGTGAAAAGGGGAATACACAGACAAGTACAATAAACATGAGCAATACAAGGCATACACAAGTACAGAAGGAGAGAGGACCCTGTCTGCAAGGACTCAAAGTCTACAAGGGATGGTTGAGGATAAATTAGGAGAGGGTAGAGCTGGTTGTGCAGCGGTTCAGTAGACTGAGGATCACTGCAGGTTGTAGGCTTGTTAGAAGAGTTGTGTCTTCAGGATCCTTTTAAAGGTTTCCATGGTAGGCAAGTATCTGATGTGTTGGGACAGACAGTTTCAGAGTATAGGGGCAGCACGGGAGAAATATTGTATGCGGTTGTGGGAAGAAGAGATAAGAGGGGAGTAGAGAAGGAGATCTTGAGATGATCAGAGGTTGTGTGTAGGTAAGTAGCGGGAGACTATATGACAGATGTATGGAGGAGACAGATTGTGGATGGCTTTGTATGTCATTGTTAGGCTTTTGAACTAGAGCCTCTGGACAATAGGAAGCATGTGAAGGGATTGGCACAGAGGAGAGGCTGAGGAATAATGGGGATACAGGTGGGCTAATCGGGTAGCAGAGTTTAGGATAGATTGTAGTGGTGCAAGAGTGCTAGAGGGGAGGCCAGAGAGTAGTAGGTTGCAATAGTCAAGAAGGGAGATGATGAGGGCATGAACGAGTGTTTTTGCAGTTTCTTAGTCAAGGAATGTACGGATATGGGAAATATTTTTGAGTTGGAGTCGGCAGGAGGTGGCAAGGACTTGGATATGTGGCTTGTAAGAGAGGGCAGAGTTGAGGATCACCTGAGGCACCGAGCATATGGGACTTGGGAAAGTGAGCAGCAATTGACTTTGATGGATAGGTCTGGTGGAGAGGTACAGTGAGATGAGGGAAAGTTGATGAATTCTGTTTTGT
The DNA here is from genome assembly GCA_033576535.1 of Allobates femoralis. Taxonomy (NCBI): domain Eukaryota; kingdom Metazoa; phylum Chordata; class Amphibia; order Anura; family Aromobatidae; genus Allobates; species Allobates femoralis. The sequence continues at coordinate 561,557,523 of JARQOC010000002.1, read as the reverse complement.
CCATGTCCAGTTTTAGAAAGTAAGCAGAAAAGAATGATAAAATAGCGGACATATATTGTGGGATTTTGGTCAGTAAGGAGGTGATGTCAGGTCCAGAGAGGTAGATCTGAGTATCATTAGCATAGAGATGATACTGCAAATCATGTGATTCTATGAGCTGACCCAGGCTGAAGGTGAAGGAGAAAAGTAGGGGTTCTATAACTGAGCCTTGGGGAACACTGACAGACAAGGGGCGAGATGAGGAGGTGGTGTGGGAGAGGGAGACACTGAAAGTCCGATATGTTAGACATGACAAGATCCAGGACAGGGCTAAGTCTGTGATGCTAAGAGATGAGAGAATCTGTAACAGGAGTGAATGGTCTACAGTGTCAAAAGTGGAAGACAGGTCGAAGAGAAGAAGAACAGAGTAGTGTCGCTTTCTCTTGGTGGTTAGTAGGTCATTGGTGACTTTAATTAGGGCAATTTCAGTAGAGTGATGCAGTCGGAAGCCAGATTGTAATCTGTCAAAGAGGGAGCAGGAGGAGAGGTGGGAGTACAGTTCAAAATGGACAGGCTGTTCCAGCAGTTTTGAGGCATAAGGGAGCAGTGATAACAGGCAATAGTTAGACACAGAGGATGGATTGAGGGAGGGCTTTTTGAGGATGGGTGTGATTGAGGCATATTTGTAGGGTGAGAGGAAGGCACCATTTGTAAGTGAAAGGTTGAAGAGATGTGTTAGGGCTTCGATGAAAAATGGTGGAGAAGCTGGCTTTGGAAGAACATGGCTGAGCAGTTATGAGAAGGGGCATAGGGGGCTGCGGGACAATGCTTTGTCTGATGTTATCAATCTTCGGCTTAAAGAAAGAGGCAATGTCTTCAGCAAAGATGAGAGGAGAGGGAGGAGGTGCTGGGGACGGAATAGAGAATTGAAAGTGTTGAAAAGCTGTTTAGGGTTTTGAGACAGGGAGGATATGAGGGATGAGAAGTAAGTTTATTTTACTGCAGCGAGCATGGATTTGAAGTTGGTGAGGGACTGCTTGCATGTGACAAAGTGCTCAGCAGAATGGGATCTCTTCCGTCTCAGCTCACTTGCCCTGGAAGTCCGTCTCAGTTCTTTAGTTAGGCTGGGCTGACAGGGTTGCCTGTTGATTGTAGGACTTTTGCTGTGCGTGAAGGGGTGGCCAAATCGAGCAGTGCTGTTATTGTGGTGTTATATAAAGTGGCAGCAACATCTGTGTCATGTAAGGAAGCTATGTCTGTAAGAGGGAGAAGGTACTCAGAGAATGAGTGTAAATTAAGGCGTTTGAGATTTCTGTGAGGATGATTGAGCTTGTGGAGTGGCTGTTGTGCTCAAGGGGAGGTGTGGGAAGAGAAAGTCAGTAGGTTGTGGTCAGACAGGGGGAGGGGTGAGTTAGGGAGGCTAGTAAGGGAACAGAGAGGGGTGAAGATAAGGTCTAGCGTGTGGCCATCTTTGTGAGTGGCCATGGAGGACCACTGATTGAGGCCAAAGGAGGCAGTCAGGGATAAAAGTTTAGAGGCAGCTGAGGTGGAAGTGTCAATGGGGATGTTGAAGCCTTTCATGATGATAGTGGGGATGTCAGCAGAAAAGAAATGAAGTAGCCAGGTGGTGAAGTGGAGATGGCTAGCTCTGGGGAGTGGTAGATGACAGCCAGCTGGAGGTTAGAGGGGGAGTAGATATGGACAGAATGCACTTCAAACGAGGGAAAAGTAGTGGAGGGAGGTAGTGGAATTGAGGTAAAGGAGCAGTTGTCGACAGGAGCCAACCAACTCCTCCACCACGTTTGTTGCTATGGTGAGGGGTGTTAGAGAGATGGAATTTGCCGTAAGACAGTGCAGCTGGAGAGGCAGTGTCGGGGGGGGGGGGTGAGCCCAGTTTCAGTGATGCAGAGGAAGGAGAGTTTGTTAGTGATAAAGAGGTCATGAATGAACGACAGTTTGTTGCAGACAAAGGGAGAATTCTATAGTGCTCCAGGTAGGAAGATTGGCGGAGTGGGGGCTGGCTGAATGAGTATGAGGTTGTCAGGGTTGCGAAAACGTGAGGATCCTGGCAGGGTGTTAGAAATTAGTGTGGGGATATGTTGAGGAGGGCAAGGATTTGGGGATATGTCTCCAGCAATGAGGAGCAGCAGAGCGATAGAAGGTGGGAGCAAGATAGGGCATGATGTAGCCGTAGGTGTCTGGAGAAAAAAAGATTGTATGTGGAGGAAAAGTCCTGAGGAGGAGGTGAGAAGGATGGGAAGGATGGAGGGAGAAATGACTAGCTTCTTAGTAGGTGGAGGGATTAGAGGAGTTAGTAAGAAATGGAGTAGTATGAGGGTGAAAGGGACTAAAACAGAAACATTGTAGTGGCTTTCTATTCCATTACCTTCTAGTCCATTCCAGTGCAATTTGAGTCTAATTCAAAGTATTGTATTTAGAAAGCTGTACTTTGAAGGATGTAGTTTGAAAGATGCCTGGATCAGATTAGACTCTGGATTAGATTCATGGTTCTGACTATATCTGCAGTTAAGGGGAATCAGGTGTGGTTGAGGGGGTTGGTGGGTATGGACTGACCAGGCATTGAGAGTTAAACACAGGTCACAAAAAAGAGGGAGGGGATGGAGTAGCCACTCCAAGTCATGCTAGAATAATCAAAAAAAGCATGGATATGATAGGTAAGAAAATAGTAAAATAGAGAGATTATATGCACTGCACACAGACAGTTAGAAGCCAGTGAAACCTGTGTAGATTCAGTAGATTCAAAGAGTACCAGAGAGAGATTATATATATGCACTGCACACAGACAGCCAGAAGGCAGGAAAAGCTGTATAGATTCAGTAGATTCAAAGTGTACCAGAGAGAGATTATATATATGCACTGCACACAGACAGCCAGAAGGCAGGAAAAGCTGTATAGATTCAGTAGATTCAAAGTGTACCAGAGAGAGATTATATATATGCACTGCACACAGACATTCAGAAGCCAGTGAAAGCTGTATAGATTCAGTAGATTCAAGGCATACCAGAGAGCGATTATATACACTGCACACAGACAATCAGAAGCCAGGGAAAGCTGTGTAGATTCAGTAGATTCAAAGTGTACTTGTGGGAAGAGGAAGCAGCCCAATTAGATGAAACACATGGTAATGATGATGACGATGATCATAACAATACTGCAGTGATGATGCAAATTTGCACTTCAGTGAGAAAGTGGATAAACTCCAGCGCCACCTTTAGGTACCTAAAGGTGGCGCTGGAGTTTATCCACTTCCTCACTGAAGTGAAAATTTGCATATTTCCTAGAGGAGGGATGCGGCTTTAAATCTCCTTACCTACTTAACTGTCTTCTTATGGTTGCAGTCAAACTCCTGTCCATAAGGTAGATAGCAAGTTCCCCAGACCTGCAGTGATGATGGTGAGGAATGGCTTATTGCATCATAGAATTCGAGTCTAATACAAAGTATTGTACTTAGAAAGCTGTACTTTGAAAGATGCCTGGATCAGACTAGAGTTTAGATCAGACTCTTGGTTCTGAATATATCTGCATCTAAGGGTAATCAGGTGTGGATGAGGGGGTCCTCACTCAATATAATGCCCCCAAAACCCCCTATACACAAAATAATGCCCCACCAGTATTCCTCACACAATTCAATGCCCTAATAATCTTCATATTCAAAGTATAATGTACACTATAAATTGTTTTATAGCCATAAGCTTCCTTCCAGTACACAGTACAGACACACAATAGTTCTTACACAGATATTTCTACCAAGCCCCCTAAGCAGAGAATATTCCCTCAAAATACTTCTATCCACAATACAGTGTGTGCAGAATTATTAGGCAAGTTGTATTGTAGAGGATTATTTTTATTATTGATCAACAACTATGTTCTCAATCAACCCAAAAGACTCAAGTATCAAAGCTTAATATTTTTGGAAGTTGGAGTGTGTTCTTTTTTAGATTTGGCTATATTAGGAGGATATCTGTTTGTGCAGGTAACTATTACTGTGCAGAATTATTAGGCAACTTAATAAAAACCAAATATATTCCCATTTCCCTTGATTATTTTCACCAGGTAAACTAATATAACTGCTCAAAATTTAGAAATAAGCGTTTCTGACATGCAATAACAAAACCCCAAAAAATTAGTGACCAATATAGCCACCTTTCTTTATGATGACATTCAACAGCCTTCCATCCATAGATTCTGTCAGTTGCTTCATCTGTTTACATTCAACATTGCGTGCAGCAGCCACCACAGCCTCCCAGACACTATTCCGAAAGGTGTACTGTTTTCCCTCCCTGTAGATCTCACATTTTAGGGGAGACCACAGGTTCTCTATGGGGTTCAGATCAGGTGAACAAGGGGGCCATGTCATTATTTTTTCTTCTTTCAGACCTTTACTGGCCAGCCACACTGTGGAGTAGTTGGATGCATGTGATGGAGCATTGTCCTGCATGAAAATCATGTATTTCTTGAACGATACCGACTTCTTCCTGTACCACTGCTTGAAGACGTTGTCTTCCAGAAATTGGCAGTAGGTCTGGGAGTTGAGCTTCACTCCATCCTCAACCCGAAACCAGCCCCACCTCCATCTTGCTGGCTTCTGAGTCGGAGTGTAGCTCTCTGTCCTTTACTGAACCAGCCTCTGGCCCATCCATCTGGCCCATCAAGAGTCATCAGTCCATAAAGCCTTTGAATATTCAGTCTTAAGATATTTCTTGGCCCAGTCTTGACGTTTTATCTTATGTTTCTTGTTCAAAGGTGGTCATTTTTCAGCCTTTCTTACCTTGGTCATGTCCCTGAGTATAGCACACCTTGTGCTTTTTGATACTCCAGTAATGTTGCAGCTCTGAAATATTGCAAAACTGATGGCAAATGGCATCTTGGCAGCTTCATGCTTGATTTTCCTCAATTCATTGGCAGATATTTTGCACCTTTTTTGCCCAACACGCTTTTTGCGACCCTGTTGGCTATGTGCCATGAAACGCTTGATTGTTCGGTGATCACGCTTCAAAAGTTTGGCATTTTTAAGACTGCTGCATCCCTCTGCAAGACATCTCACAATTTTGGACTTTTCTGACCCTGTCAAATCTCTCTTCTGACCCATTTTTCAAAAGGAAAGGAAGTTGCCTAATAATTAAGCTCACCTTATATAGGGTGTTGATGTCATTAGACCACACCCCTCCTCATTACAGAGATGCACATCACTTGATTTACTTAATTGGTAGTTGACTCTCAAGCCTTTACAGCTTGGAGTAGGACAACATGAATAAAAAGTATCATGTGATCAAAATACTCATTTGCCTAATAATTCAGCACACATTGTATAATAAACCCAATACTATATGGTGGCCACAACGATAGTACTAACACAATGTAAGACCTTCAAAGCCTTCCTATTCCAAGTATAATGCCCCAACAGAAGTCCTTACACAATATAATACTCCCAAAATTAACCAATACACTGTAAACTTGGCAATAAGAGGATTGGAGTAATTACTCATGCTATGTCAAATTGTGCAAAGATACAAAAGATTTTTATTAACACATAATTGAAAGACAAATTGTTTAAAAAATAATCATTATCAACAATGATAAATCCGTGTTCGATCACAGGATCATAGCGCCCTATACAATTTCAGTGTACAGAAAACTGTTAAATAGAAAAAAAACTTGCATTTATGGGCTACTTACAATACCAACAATACGTACCAAACGCACTGGATAATGAATAGAATGATATACCGTATTTTTTTGTATTATAAAATGCACTTTTTATGGGTGTGCACCTTCTAATTCGAATCTTGTTTTTTTTTTTTTTAAACTCACCAAGGTGGGTTCTGATGGTGGAGCGAAGGTCTGGAGGCAGGTTTGTAGGGTCCATAGAGGCTCTTGGCAAGGGGGTAAGGCTGTGGGACCGGAGGTGGGGGTGCGTCGCAGCAGGGTGCAGTGGCAGCTGACATTTTCTGGGTTCCTGCAGGCAAGCTGGCAAGCTGCGCCTTGGCCTCTACCACCCAGGACTTCCATAAAATGACCACGGATCTTGTTCTGGGCATGCAACGCCTCCATGTCCATTTCCTGGAAGTCCTGTGGCATCAGAGGCAGATGTGAAGCTGCCAGCTTGCCTGCAGGAACACATAAAATGGCGACACAAATTCTAGAGTCATCTCTTCAACAATAAGATCTTAAGCCTACAGTTATGTGATGTTTGAAGCCCTGTGCCTGAGTAAATAATTCAGACTTATACTTGAGCTCCCTGTAATTTTGTTCTTGATGCCAAAATTTTAGATGTAACAAACGTCACAACCAGTTAATACAGTAGGTGCAAGAGGAACTATAAGGCCTAGACTTAGGTGCCGAGCGGTGGTGAGGCTTTTCTGCAGTGTTGTGCAGTTTGGGGTGTCACGGTGCTCCTACCTGGTTTCTGGTGCTCTAGGCCTGTTCCCAGGGTATGTCAGATGAGGTAGAAAGGTAGAAAAAAAGGTAAACTGGCCCTTGGTATGAACAGTTCAAATCATTTACTGGATAATACATAAATGATTTATGTCCTCTTAAGTGTTTAGCAGCAGCGCTGGATTCCCATACAGATTCTGGCTGGAATGCAGCTGAACTGGTGCCCTGACATATCAAATCTGTAGGGTGGGCCATTTAGATGGATGCACCTAATAAAATGGGAATGGTTGATATTAGTTTCCTGTTTGTGGCACATTAGTATATGGGAGGGGGAAAACTTTTCCAGATGGGTGGTGACCATTTTATCAATAAAAACCTCAATACCACTGGATATCTGAATCATGTAGCAATTTCAGATATCCAGTGGCATTGAGGTTTCCATTGGTGAAGAATGACCCCACTATCTTTGTACCCCATATACCACATCATACCATCAATTGTTGTGTTCCAACAGTCTTGAGGGATCTATCCACTGTGGGTTAATGTCAGACCAATAGTGGTGGTTTTGTTTGTTAACTTCACCATTCACAAAAAAGTTTGCCTCGTCACTCATCTGAAGACAATTGTCTATGCTGTGAAGATACAAGATATGCAGCATCTTAAGCAACGGATACTGGAAGCCTGTGCTAGCATTTCTTCTGCGGTGTTCCTATCAGTGTGTCAAGAGTGGGAGAAGAGGGTTGCATTGACAATCCAATACAATGGGCAGCACTTTGAACACATTTTATAAGTGGTCATAAACTTGTAAATAACTCATGAAAGAATAAAGTTACGTTAAAACCAAGCACACCATTGTTTTTCTTATGAAATTCTTAATAGATTTGATGTGTCACATGATCCTCTTCCCATTGAAAAAAATAAGGTTGGATCCAAAATAGCCAACTTCAAAATGGCTACCATGGTCACCACCCATCTGGAAAAGTTTTCCCTTCCATATACTAATGTGCCACAAACAGGAAGTTGATATCACCAACCATTCCCATTTTATTTAGGTGCATCCATATAAATGGCCCACCCTATATAACTGTTTGGCCTTGTTGCGATGGGCTCTGAAAATACTGGCAAGATTTTTTATATTAGCAGCCCTTGTATCCTGCTCATCACCTCTTGTTTTATTCAACTGCCAACTGTCAACTCTACCTGTATACCATAGTGACCAGTCTATAGAGGATATTGATCAGACATCCTCCAAAACAGACCCTTACCAACACTTATATCTCCACCTGCTGGTCTCCAGTGAAATTACAGAGAAAGAATTTACATTTAATTTGCCAGAATGACACTAGGCAATACATCAAACCCTAAATTATTCTATAGACTCCTATGAAGGCAATAACTTTTGTAATGGCCCTATTTGGGTCATTACAGTTACAGCACACTAACTGCACTGTGCACTACTTCGATAACTTGAAGTGAGCTTCAAAAACTGGAAGAGAGCATCTTCAGGGAGATTGTAACTCCATTTTCTCCTTGTAGTTGCTGCTCCAAAAATATAGCTAGACGTGATTTAACTGCTATCCATCTGCAAATTACTATTATATCTGCAGGTAGATAGCAAGTCTGAAAAAGACAGGTTCCCTTTAAGTCATTGCCATGCACCTGAGCTTACAGACTGGGGACTGCCATGCCAAATTGGATCAAAATGAACAACATAATTAAATTAAAATCATGTAAACTACTATACAGTGCATGATTCTTGGAAAAGTAATAAAACAATCTTTTATTGTAAGACATATTGTCTATTTTCATAGTATAATTTCCAAATACTTTTGTTGTAGAAATAAATTGATGGTCACTCAAAGGAAAAAAGAAGCTTTTTGTGACAATTGAGAAATGGTAGACAGCATACTCACTGTATTTTCTACTAAAAGGCTTGGTTTCTATTGTAAAATGTAAAGTTCTTTGTTTGTTGTACCTCCTGCCTTTATCCTAGACCTTTTCAGGGTAATGACATTTAAGGTTACACTGTCAATAGCTATTGTCATGGGAACTGAAATATCATTACCAAGAAACAGTAAGAGACAGACTAAAGGCAGCGGAGTCAGCAGTCAGTATAAGAAATGTATTCTTTCCTGATAGCAAAAAATGGACTTGATTTTCTTAGGCCAGTGTAAATATGGTATTAAACCATGTAGAAGACTGTATATTAGGGTACGGGCCCCATAATTCAGGTCTTAAGAAACTAGGACTAAGAGGTTTGAAATAATACTATCGAGTTTTGTATTCAGTTCAAACCATCCAATTAAATGAAAATATACAATAATATACTGCAAGATATGTACCACTAGTAAAAAGGCCCGATGCAATTGCATCGGGAGCGCGGTGAAATGAATTGTGTGTATACAGGCGGGTCAGTGGGTAGCTGAGTATACAGGGGGCTCTGTGGGTAGCAGAGTATACAGGCGGGCCTGTGGGTAGCAGAGTATACAGACGGCTCTGAGGGTAGCAGATTATACCGGCGGCTCTGTGGGTAGCAAAGTATAGAGGCGGCTCTGCGGGTAGCAGAGTATAGAGGCGGCTGTGCGGGGAGCAGAGTATGCAGGCGGCTGTGTGGGGAGTATACAGGGGGCTGTGCGGAGTATATAGGGGGCTGTGCGCAGTATACAGGGGGCTGTGCGCAGTATACAGGGGGCTGTGCGGAGTATACAGGGGGCTGTGCGGAGTATACAGGAGGCTGTGCAGAGTATACAGGAGGCTGTTCGGCTGTGCGGAGTATACAGGAGGCTGTGCGGAGTATACAGGGGGCTGTGCGGAGTATACAGGGGGCTGTGCAGAGTATACAGGGGCTGTGCAGAGTATACAGGGGGCTGTGCAGAGTATACAGGGGGCTGTGCAGAGTATAGAGGGGGCTGTGCAGAGTATAGAGGGGGCTGTGCGGAGTATACAGGGGGCTGTGCGGAGTATACAGGGGCTGTGCAGAGTATACAGGGGGCTGTGCAGAGTATACAGGGGGCTGTGCAGAGTATACAGGGGGCTGTGCAGAGTATACAGGGGGCTGTGCAGAGTATACAGGGGGCTGTGCAGAGTATACAGGGGGCTGTGCAGAGTATACAGGAGGCTGTGCAGAGTATACAGGGGGCTGTGCAGAGTATACAGAGGGCTGTGCAGAGTATACAGGGGGCTGGTCAGTGTGGGTGAGTGGTTAGTAATGAGGGGCAGTGTGGGAGCCGTCTCCCACCATCTTCTTGCAGGCTCCCGGTGGCTCCCGCAGCCTCCCATTGTCTGCAGAGGTCTTCTACTGCAGTATAGGACCTGCGGTGATGTCACAGTCACGTGACACCAGGTTACCATGGAGTAACCTGGTGTCACGTGACTTTGACATCACCGCAGGTCCTATAGTGCAGTAGAAGACCTCTGCAGACACTGGGAGGCTGCGGGAGCCTGCAGGAAGATGGGGGAGACGGCGGGGGCTCGGGGAGAGATGAGCATATTTTTTTTTTTTTTTAACGGTAGTGCGGCTGCGGCTCGCAGTGCCGCAAAGGAGCTTGGGATTCGGCTACAGTGCCCGAATTCCAAACTCCCGATTATATAAGTAGATATGCAGTACATATTAGTTTTAAAGTTTTTATGGGGTTGCCGCAGCTAGTTTTGTTCTTAGAATCCCTTTATCCTTACAATATTTAGGGACAAATTGAAGGCAGCACAAATCAAATACAGCAGCTGCTAAGGCTTTTTCGTAGGGTTTTTATGCTAATGTTATGATTTCACCATTCACAGTGTTCTAGGGACTCAGTGAGTGAGAGCTCAGCCTCTCAGATTTTACTTGTATGTATTTTATATAGAACGCATTAAAAGTTATCTTTTATTATGTATGGCCTCTTCTTTCTCATCTATATATATGATGGGCATGAACCCTCATAAAGTATAAGCAAGTTTTTCAAATTTTTGTTTGTAAAAATCTCCCTTAATATAAGGTCCACTGACCTTAACTGTGGGGTAAGTGAACAAATCCACACTTAGGTCTATACCAGCCTTCACTCCCTTACTGTTTGTGTCAGCTGTTTCACCCTCTTTGCTGTCTTCTTAGACTGCTTTCACATCAGCGGTAGTTTGTAATTCATGGCAGATCCAGCAGATGTCATCGCACCTGACGGATCTGCCGCATAACAGCTGGCTTGTGGCACTGATCCGGCAAACTCCACTCATTCTATATGGGGCTTGCGGTCAGGTGCGGCAAGTGCGGTTTTGCCAGATCTGGTAGATCCGGCATTTGCAGCCGCGCAAAAAAAAACCACTGCTAGCAGCGATTTTATTGCTGTGCCTCAAGTGCTGGATCCGGCAAGACCGCACTAGCCACACCTGACCGCAAGCCCCATATAAAATGAATGGGGCTTGCCGGATGGGTGCCGCAAGTTGGCCATTACACAGCAGATCTGGCAGATACGGTGACATCTGCCGAATCTGCCGTGAATTACAAACTACCACTGATGTGAAAACAGCCTAGTATGCTAGAATTATTTTTAAAAAACTGTAGCAGTTTATTATAATTATTATTATTATTTATTCCAGCAAAAACTGAACAGCTGAATCCAGCAGAATAAACATAGGTTAAAAAGACTTTTAATTAAACAGTATTATAAAAATAATTACGGTTGTTACCGTGAGGAAGGCTATTCACCAAAACACGTAATCCAGTAGGTACTGCCAGTTATAAGTATTTGGTTGTTGTTACATTACCATACCGTTCAGCATAAAGATGCTTATTTTTTATAGAAATATTTAAATAAAAGACTTTTTAACCTATGGGTATTCTGCTGGATTCAACTTTTCGTTATTTGCTGGAATCATTTCAAAGGGTGCTCCTCCACCCCATCCCTGTAGATTCTCCTTGAAGATGGACCGGACTCGGCTACACAGAAGGCAGGGTAAGATGGCTTGACTTCACTTATATTTTATTATTATTATTATTATTATTATTATTAATAATAATAATAATAATAATATTTATCTTTAGTGCACCATTGATTCCAAGGTGATGTACAGCCGAAAAGGGTTTACATACAAGTTACATAAAGAAATACCAATGAACAAATGAACAATGACTGACTGGAAGAGAGGGGAAGAGGACCTTGCCCTTGTTATCTTACAGTCTACAGATTAATGAGAAAGGACATAGGTAGTTGGGGGATTGCAAAAGCTAAGATGTTGGTGAGGTGATAGCAAGATCATTCCAAGTTGTAGTTTTCTTGAAAAGATTGCTTTTCAAGTTCTGTGTGCAGGTTCATAAATGTGGTAGTGCAAAAGAGTAAAAAAGGTATTTGGAGGATTGAAGATTACATGTAGGAAACTATCTGGAGGTTAGTTTGAAGATATATTAATTGGAAGACAACGAAGGATTTTCAGAGGACAGAAGCAGAGGAGGAGACAGGTGGATTGGTCAGACAGCAGAGTAAAGCCCCCGTCACACATAACGACACACCAGGGATACTGATAACGATGCGACTTGGCTGGGATCGCTGGTGCGTTGTTTTCACATCACTGGTAAGATGTCAAACAGGTATCTCACTAGCAAAGTCACCAATGACTTCAGCAATGATCTAGAATTATACCGAGGTCATTGGGAATTGTCACTCCATAGCGTAGCATTGAGATCGTTGGTCATTGTCCCTTTCAAACACAACAATGTAGCACTCCCAGCGGGAGCGCAACGATGTAGAAATCACCCAGAGCAGTGTGTAACGATCAACGATCTCACAGCAGGGGCCAGATCGTTGGTATGTGTCACATATAACGACATCGTTAGTGGGATCGTTGTTACATCACAAAATCTGTGACATTACAACGATCTCATTATGTGTGACAGGACCTTTAAAGAAAATTTGTCAGCAGGATTTTGCTATCATATCTTAGAGCAGCATGATATAGACAAAGAGGCCCTTAATACAATGATGTATAACTAAAGTCCCTGTCACACCTAGCGAGATCGCTAGCAAGATCGCTGTTTTGTCACAAGTTTTGTGACAACAGCGACCTTGCCAGCGATCTCGCTATGTTTAACACGTAGCAGCGACCAGGCCCCAGCTGTGACATCGCCGATCATGTTGGAATGTCTTGGACCATTTTTTGATCGTTGGGCTCCCGCTGGGCAGCATGCATCGGTGTGTTTGATGCCTTAACAATGACCTAGTTGTCGACTCAGAACTCAGCCATGTAGGTCTGAGTCGTCAGACTAGCTGATGTGTTACAGGGTCCCAACGACCGCTGAGGTCGTTGTACAGGTTGCCGTATCATTGCTGCGTTGTTCAGTAGATCTGCCTGTTTGTCATCTCACCAGCGACTACGTAGCAATGTTCCAGCAATCCTTACCAGGTCGTATCACTGTCGAGAACGCCGGAACGTCGCCAAGTGTTACGGAACCCTTAGACTATTGGGTGCAGCCGTTCTTACACAATCAAGATTTCGATTTTAGCCATGTGGTAGAGCGGGCAGAGCTACCCCCGCCCACACCAGGTTTTCAGTGTACATTCCTATAGACAGAAGCTGCTAATCAGGTCAAACCTGATCTCAGGCACTGCTGTGTCTGTCTAATGATAAAGCTACAGAAGTTTAAACTAACATAGCAAGCAAGCAAAGATAGGCCTGTTTCACATCTATGCGCTCACTGCGCTAGGCTGCTCTGGCTGCCCTGCGCCAGCGCAAAAGAAAGCGCAGGGCCATTTAGGCCTGGGGCAGCCTAGTGCAGTGAGCGCATACATGCCCTGCAGTAGCGCGCGCTCTGCCAGTGAGAAGAGCAAGTGAAACTGGCAGAGCACACGGCGCATGCGTTTGGTCTTGACGCACCCGGAAACGCCCTATTGAGGCGTTTCCGGGTGCGTCAGAGCCGGCGCATGCGCCGTGCGCTCTGCCAGTTTCACTTGCGCTTCTCCCTGGCAGAGCGCGTGCTCAGCTGTGCTCAGCCATAGGATATAATGGGGGCACCGAGCGCAGCTGAGCGCTACTGCAGGGCATGTATGCGCTCACTGCGCTAGGCAGCCCCAGGCCTAAATGGCCCTGCGCTTTCTTTTGCACTGGTGCAGGGCAGCCAGAGCAGCCTAGCACAGTGAGCGCATAGATGTGAAACAGGCCATACTCTTTGTAATAAGAGATGCATGGCTGAAATCTCTGTATTAAGCCTTGCAGGATGCTGTCTTCAGATTACATAGCAAAAACGTGCTGACAGATTCCCTTTAAGGGCTATAGAGGTGCAAGACTGTTAGCAGGAAGGCCACAGAGGAGGATGTTATAGGAGCCGCTTCAGAAGATGATGAAAGCATGTTCTAACATTTTTGTAGATTCAGGGTTGTGGAAAGGACAGATTCTAGTAATATTTTTGAGTTGGAGATTGCTGGAGGTGGTAAGAGCTTCAAGATATGAGGTTTGAAATACAGGGCAGAGTCAAAGATTACTCAGAGGCAGCAGACTTCCAGTACAGAAGAAAGGGTGATGTCATGTATGGTGACATGAACATTTGTGAACTATATACAAAGCCTATATAAACTATCTCAAATATAAAGAATTTAGGGAAAAAATCATTTTTACATGTTAAAAAGGGGGTCTATTTTATAATCCTAGAATGCATTTTGTAATCCAGATACAGCATTCTATGGAAAGGGGCTGTGTGGTAGATCGGGATCACTAGAGGCAGGGTTGCCAATGATAAAGGTGGCGACCTAAGTTGGGCAATGCTGCGGGCCTGAGGCAACAATTTTCCTTATGTTCACACATCAATGACGCCTGCACTGCAAGAGACCACCCTCTTCCCATCCTCAGAGCAGCTGCAATTCTCCACTAATGCTGCTGCCGATGACTTTATTAGTGGTGAACCTGCCTCCACTACGCCCAGTAGTAAGCCATATCGGCATTATAAGATGGACTTTCATTTTCTCCCCAAGTTTTCTTTTCATAAATTTGTTATATAGTTTATGAACATTTCAAGAGGCTGCAGGCAAAGAAAGGGCATTACTTGTTCATTGAAGAAAAGGACTAAAACATTTTTTCTTAATAGCATATGTGGTGCCTTTCTGGCGGGACGCCACAGGGAGGTACTGCATCCCAAACAGAAGGTGTAGTGCATCCATATTCACAGGTAGAGGGGGAAGCTGCAGAGTCTGTATACAAAACCACCAGATCCCAATCACAGCCACCATAGCACCAGGGACTGTATATTCAGTGGTTCCCAGGGAGGTGGAGCTTAGCAGAGCGAGACGTGAAGTAAGTGACAGTGACAGTTTGACTCAAGTCAGTCAGACGGTGTGAGGAGAGCACCAGAGACGGATGCAGGGGACCCTGTGGATGTGACAGGAGGGCACCTCTAAACTGAGAGGTGACCCAGACAATGAAGGGGACACTCCAGGACTGGTCGGAGCCGGCTGGAGAGTCCAGGTCAATACCAATAAACTGGAATCGAGGAGGGTTGTTAAGGTTCATCCCAAACTGCTGACCAGCAGGCTGTGGGCCTTATCAAGAAGGTGCCACAGCACCCATCAATGTAGTCCAACCTCTGTCCCATAGCTGGGTTCAAGATGCTGACAAGTAAGAGGGACTTTAAGCAACAGACCCGGGGACCAGAAACCAGATTCAAGAGTGGGAGTGTAAGGAGCCAACAGAGCCCATAAAGGAACAAGACTAAGAGAGTATTGGAAAGGCACCTCTAACAGACTCTGTGGTAATCCCCAAAACCTGTGGCAACAAAACTAGACTGTACCGTGTACCTAATGATCCATCTGGTAGCAGTAAAGAACTGTTTGGGCTAACATGGTGTCTCTGTGACGCACCCGGGATATGGAGACTAGGGTATCTGGACCCTCAGCTGCGGTAGAGATGTCACTGGTGGCCTGCCCAGACCCGTGGCCCTGGTGGTCTGCTTTCAAAAAGGGGTAAATTTGAAAAAAAAAAAGCATAAAGTTCACATGACGCCACCTGCAGATTCTGGTGACTGGACACCAGTGCTGCTTCAGACCTCCGGGAGGCGATGGTACTTCAGCTTTGATTGAACTGCTCCCTGCAGGTGGATCTCGGCCTCCGGGGCAGGAGTGCACCGATGATGGAGATGCAGACTGTGAAGGTAGATTGTCAGCAGTACAGTTAGAGAACAAACACTCGGAGACTTTGTCACTCCACCCGGGTACTTTACTGGAACAGTTCTGGTGGCAATACAGTTCACAGTGCAAAGCAGTCTTTTTCAAGAGGTAACCGGCTGGGTAGTCACAGCGGGCTGCAAGGTCTCTCGGAGACTACCAGGCTCGTTTGGGGGTGCTGATGAGTTCCTGACTTCTCAGCTTTTAAGATGGGGGTCCTCAACCTTTAGGTTGGCGATCCTGGTGTGGCGGTGCTGTATGGACAGGTTGTCGGGGCCAGTGGACTGACCCGTGATGGCCGGTATTGGCGACTCAGGTGCTAGACTCCCTGCACCGCATCCTCGGAGCCGACTCCCTGTGGTGAACTAGGGCTTTCCCCGGAGTATGGGCGCTCCGGTATGGGGGTTCCCTCTCTCTTTTCCTGGGCTGCCTGTTCCTCTCTCAGGCCCCTCTCTCAGAGTCCCCTTTTCCCATCCTTCTTCTCTTCGCCTTCCGACCCCACTCTTGAGCTCTGAACGACTACTCTGAAGGCTGTTCAGGGTCACTGGCTCGGGCCTAGCGCGGCACCGATCACCAGAAAGTCTTCACAGCTCTTCTATTGTCTGCACACTCTGTCTAACTCTGCCCCAGCACCAGTATTTATAGGGGATCTTGCCTAAGGGCAGCAAGTTTAGCTCCCCCTACGGTGCTGGGGTGGAATGTGTTGTTTGTATCTGTGTACCCACTGTGGAAACCCATCTGTGCTGTAGGTGAGTCCATGTTTACCTGTGTGAGCAGGGCGCCACATCCCCCTAGGTAAGATCAGTACTCCTGGACTGAGAAACGTTTTTTGGTTAACACACATAATAACATTTTGAACACAATAATAATATATTTACAGAGTCTCAAAATCAAAAATTTACAAAAACCATTGAAGGAATGGTAAAATAGGTACAGTCCATACGGTACTAGGCCATACACCACAGGCTGGAAAAGTAGTTAGTTGTCACAACCAGTCCTGTGACTATGGTCCTTTTTAAATTGGAAAACAAGGGGAAAGTTATTTTGAAGAGTCTTTACAGTACAGTCTCTGTAAAAAGGGTAAAAAGGGGTAAAGTCTTTCAAAAGTTCAACACATTTAATAAAGTCCTTAGAGGCAAAGTCTCTGTAGGCTAAAAAGTTCAGAATACACAACAACATTTACTTCGGGTGCCTCAGCGTAGGAGTCCTAGGTACTGCAGGGGCCTCTACCGGTCATAAACGCTGTAGGCCTCCTGGCCCTAAAGTCACCTATTGGCCAAGATTTTGCTCTCCCTAGACAGCTCCTTACGCCAACTCCACTCACCCCTCTTTCTGATGTTGTGTATCTGGTGTGACCTATTTAGGCCTACTCTTCACCCTTTTTACACTACTACGAGGTATTTACATTTTCTTTAATTTTTACAAGTGCTGCTATTTACATGTTACGGTTCTGCTGGTGCACTTTTGTTGAAGTTATTCTCTTTTCTTTGTCTAGATTTTTCAAGACTGTCCTCAGCGCAGGCTTGGACTTGTCTGTATTGCTCTAGATTGTTAGTGTTCCAGTCAGAGATGGAAGTATCTGCTTTTGGTTCAACGACTCCTAATTCCAAATCTACTGGTAATCTTACGTGTTCTCATGAGATATGCAGGTGTACAGTTGGTAGAGCTCACTGGGATGTGATTGTGCATATTTCCCAGATCAGGCAATTTTTCTGACCATTGGTTCCTTTCTTCAAGAGGCAATAATCTTGAGCATGTCTATGACGATGTTATTCATCTTTCCACATAAGCCATTGGATTGAGGGTGATATGGTATAGTTCTTATCTTCTTACAACAAGTATAGAGATGACAGAACTCTTGAAAGATTTCGGCTTCAAATGCTGAACCTGTATCAGTTAAGACTTGCTCTGGGTAGCCTAATGGCCTACAGAAGACATTTTGAAAGGTCCTTGCGGTCGTTGCAGTTGTGAGATTTTTTACAGGTGCTACCATCAGGAATCTTGAATAGTGATCCACTATTTTCAAAGCATAAGTGTAGCCTGCTCTGCTTGGAGTCAATTTCACGTGGTCCAAGGCTACAATTTGGATTGGTTGTGTGGTTATAATGGATTGGAGTGGTTTTCTTTGACTCTCTTGGTCTTTTCTGCATATGCTACATGGTCCACAGTCTTTACACCATCTTTCCATGGATCCTCTCATGCCAAGTAGAATCTGTCTTTGAGTAACATCTCCAGCTTTTTCCACCCAAAGTGTCCTGTTTGGTCATGATAGGCATTTGGAACTATTTGGATTTCTGTTCGGGGTACCACAATCTGCCAGACCATTTCATGGGTTCTGGGGTTGATGTACCTTCTATAAAGTTTTTCCTGGTAGATGAACAACTTGCTTTTTTCATTCCACAGGTGCTTAGCTTCTGGTGGAGGATTTGGAGGTAACTTCGCAGACTGAGTCATCAGTCCTTTGACAAAACTGATAGCCGGGTCACTGTCTTTGGATTCCTTCCAACCGAAGTGTGGTAACGGCTTCACTACTTTCTCAGGAAGTTCTGTATGGGCTTGTTGACAGTGGGATATCCTCAACTGATGTAAGGTGGGTAGCTCTCTCTCTTCCAACTTCATCTGCTCCCATATCTGCTAAGTGAGGCATCCTGGATAAGGCATCAGCGTTGCTGTTGTTGTGACCAGCCTGGTACTTGATGGTAAACTGGTAATTGTATAATCTGGCCATCCATCTCTGTTCCCTGGCACCCAATTTTGCAGTTTAAAGATGGGTCAAGGAATTGTTATTCGTGAAGACAGTAAACTTGTTAGATGCCAGGTAGTGTTTAAATATTTCAGTAACGGCCTAGACCAAGGCCAGGAACTCCAGTTTGAAAGAGCTGTAATTTTCAGGGTTCCTTTCTGTAGGGAGAAGCTTCCTACTAGCATAGGCACTCACCCTTTCTTTGCCTTCTTGCTTCTGGGAGAGTACAGTTCCTAACCCCACATTGCTGGCATCGTGTATAACAGGAATGGCAGGTTGTAGTCGGGGTAAGCCATTATCTCTTCACCTGTTAGGGCCTCTTTCATCTGCTGGAACGACTCTTCCTGTTCCTTGCCCCACTCCAAGGGAGGATCTCTGGACTTGCCTTTCTTGGGTTGGCGTACTAGGAGGTTTTGCAGTGGAGCAGCCGTCTTTGCGTACTCCTTGATGAATCTCCTGTAGTAGCATACCAATCACAGGAACTGACGTACTTCCTTGAGGGTCTCTGGTTTTGGCCATTCCTTGATGACAGTGACCTTGTCTGGATCTGGGGCCACTCCTTCTGAACTATGTGTCCCAGGTACTGAACCTTCAGCTTTAACAGATGGCATTTGGATAGTTTTAGCTTCATCCCGTACTTGGACAAGGCTTCAAATACCTCTGCTAAATGGGTTAGGTGTTCTTCATAAGATCTAGAATACACTGTGACGTCATCTAGGTAAAGTAGTACCGTTTCAAAGTTGTTATGCCCCAGGCAACACTCCATCAGCCTCTGCAATGTTCCGGGTGCATTACATAGTCTGAAGGGCATGCTGTTGAATTCACATAGGCCCATGGGTAAATGCCGTCTTCTCATGGTCTTCTTCTGCAACAGAGACCTGCCAATACCCACTAGTGAGATATAGGGTTGAAAAGTAATTAGCAGACTTTAATGCAGCTAGTGGAGTGGCAATGGGTAAGCATCTTTATGTGTTATGCGATTTATTTGCCTGTAGTCTACCCACATTCTCATGCTGCCATCTTTCTTTGTGACTAGAACTAGTGGATCTGCCCAAGGTCTACAACTATCTTTTATGACCCCTGCATTCTTCATGTCCTGGCTCCTTGGCTTTTTGATAGTGTGCAGGTGAGATAGGCATGTATCGCTCTTTGATTGGTGGATGTGTACCTGCGGGGATATGATGGTGTACCCCTTTGATCCTACCAAAGTCAAGTGAATGCTTACTGAATACCTCTTCAAATTCTTGGACTACCCAGTAGACAACTTGCTGTTTATGTAGGGGAGTGGAATCAGTTCCTACATGGAGCTGCTGACACCAGTCCTCTAGGTGCCCCATGGCTTATAATTCCTAAATAAACTCCCAGGAGTCCGGCCAAAATCAAATTATTCAATTGATCTTTATTAAAACATCAAAACACAACAATCAATGACAATTAGTGATGGGCGAATCCTAAATTACTCGGACTCGCTTGACTCTAGCGAGTCCGAGCCCGGGACTCGCTACTCGTTGCGAGTCTAGCGAGTCCAATGTTAATGAATGGTGAAGTGAGTAATAGCGAGTAATGTGCTGCTGGATCCTAACGAGAGCAGACAGAGCAGTGAATAACTCGCATTCAGCACGGATTGCTGTGTTCACTAGCGATTTAGAAGTCCTCTGTTTTGCTCGGTAGCACAGAAAGTCGTTTGAACAGCACTAAAGAAGATAAACAGGAAGTCGCCTCGCTACTAAGCACAGGCTGATGTTATCTGCAGAGATCTGATCTGATCTGCACACACAGGCCGACCAAAGATGTGCAGCAAAAGAGATACAGAGAGGCTCATTGGCCTGGTTGAAGAGCGGCCTCAGCTGTGGCAGCCCACCCACCCTGGCTATCGGGATGACAGACAGCGAAATCTGTGTTGGAGGTCCATTGCCAGAAGTATCTTCCCGTCTTTTGATGAAGCTGGACAAGATGGACAGGCAAACCTTGGTAAGAGTTATGTGATGTCAATTGTAGGGTACCTTTACACGCCGCTACTGGAGGATGGATACAACCCGCTACAGGCTACAAATGTAGCTTGTAGCGTCATTATAGCCCGTAGTAGTGGCGTGTGAAGACGGGACGAGACAGCCGGCAACAGATACATCTGTATCCGAGCACTGCTCGAAAACAGATGGCTACAAAGCCGATTGTAGTGAGCTGTATCAGCGTGTAAAGAAGGAACAGAAGGGTTGTTTCTACACCATGCTATGTAGCTGGGGCGTGACACAGGCTCCGGGTTTCCGCGCCCCCTTCAGAGATCATTGGAGGAAGCTCCAGCGTTGCGATTGGTAGTCGCTGCATAGGGCGGCATATTTAAGGAGCTGACAAGTCACAGTACACAATTGCTCGAGCGTCAACTATTAATCAGCCTCCTGCGATGCCTGCCCAATCATGGTATTATTGCTTTGTCCTATCAGCGTACGGACGTCTCGTAATCCACAATTGTAGCACGCCTATGTGCTGTCCCTGCTGCACCAGGTACGCCCATAGTAGCTGGTTGTAGCGGTGTGTAAATGAGGTAAGGTACGCTACAGATGGCTACTTCAGACACCCGGTGATGTATCTAGCTATAGATGTTGCGTAGCGTAGCGCACCTTGTGGCGGCGTGTAAAGGAGGTGCGTTTCCGTTTGTAACCGTTTGGGCGTGCTCGTGCACGTGAAGTAGCGGATTGTATCCATCCTCCAGTAGCGGCGTGTAAAGGTACCCGTAGTGCTGACAGAGTACCAAAATGCTAGTGTGCTCGATGCTCGGGCCGAGCATCCCAAGATACTGGTGCACTTGGGCCGAGTACCGAGCCAAATGTTATCCTATGGGAGTATTTTTATTAAATGACCACCGCCAGCATGTAGAAACCCTATAAATGTCACAAAACTCTCAGAAGAGTGCTGAAATGACATGTCGACAGCATGGTGAAGAACCCTGTAAGCATTTCTGACTGAAAAGTCACAGCTGTGAAAAATGTTGTTTGAGTTTTATGGCATTTATATAGACTCAACAGATGAAGTTCATAAATGACACCAAGAATAATTTTCATGGCGGAAATGTTAAGGGCACATACCCACTAGTGAGACACAGCTGGTGTTTGCTACTTTGTGTGATGACATTAAATATTTTCCGTGAAAACATTGTGTTGTAATCAGATGTCACTGATAAGAGATGTACATGAAGGCCTCTTGACATAATGTGCCCATTTTGAGGAAGTGTGTCTATTGTACTATTTCCCTTTGCCAGGGTGGCCAAACATTTGGAGGCTACGCATTCTCCATGGATAGAGACGTGCATGAGGGCATCAAAACATTATACCCATTTCAAAGGAGCGGGTGTATTGTTGTTGTAATGCCATTTATGAAATAATTTAACAATGGGGGTATACATGAAATAAAGGCCTAACTTTTTTAACGGTCAACATGGTGGCGCATGAGGAGAAGGCTGAGCAGTCCAGCGATTAACCAAAGTACAGAATTGTGTACCCACGGGTGAGTGTAGGTTAATAGAAAATTAGCTTTTCAATATTTTAATTCCGCTCTCATTTCCTTGTGGTGTGGTGAAGTCTTGCCCAATCCAACCCTTGTTCATCAAGATCTGAGTCATTCTGTCTTCATTTTAATTTGATTGGCGGGTGCGTTTATCAGTAATGATTCCACCTGAGGAAACTCAAAAAAAAATCTGAAAAAACGCTAGCCCCAGGGCAGGGCAGGACTTCAAAGGCGTACAGAGCCAATTCATGTAACATGTCCATCTGGGATACCCAATAATTGGAAGGCACACAGCAATGTCGGAGTACAGTTATTAGATCGGCAAGGAACTCCATCAGCATCTGTCAAAACTTAGCATTTCTTGTGGCACTACCACGCACCTCAGGTGCTGTGTAACGTTAGGGGCTGAGAAAACTGTCACACATCTTAAAGACTGTCCCCCTACCTCGGGCGGATTACACTTGTGCCCCTCTCGTCCGTATGCCTTTGTTGTCCACCAATTCCTGATCGATGCGGCTATCGTTTTGTGTGGAGAATACTTTGTGTAATTCCACAACTATGGCCTTCTGGAAATGCTCCATTTTTGCTGACCTCTCCGCCTCAGGAATAAGCGACAAACTTCTCATTGTAACATGTGTCTAACACTGTTACCAACCAGTAATGTCTTTTGGCCCGAGATGTTCTTAAATCGAGGGTCATGAGCGAGACAACTTAACATTAAGTCAGCCATGTGCGCCAGACTATTAACAGCCAGCACTTCGGTGTCCAGAGCAACACGATGACTGAACATGCTGTAGTCCTCCTTCTCCTCCTCCTCATCATCCTCCTCCTCCTCCTCATCTCCCCTGTCCTCTGGCCAACTACGCTGAACACAGGGTATGACTGGTGTGCATGTCATATCCTCAATGTGTCCGGAGAGTAGCTCCATGTCTTCATCCTGCTACTGGTCCTCCTATTCCTCCTCGTCATAGTCCGCCACTGCCCATTGTGATGACATGAGGCTGTGCTGTGTGTTATCACCCACACCCACTACTGTTTCTCGCTCCAACTCTTGGCGCTACGCCTGCAATGCATCATGTTTGTTTTTGACCAGAGACCGTTTTAGAAGGCCGAGATGCGGTATGGTGATGTTAATAATGGCGTCATCGACGCTCACCATCTTCGTGGTTTCCAACAAGTTTTGGATGACGCTACATAGTTCGTACATTCATCTACACTCCTCAAGTGTTATGTGTAGATTTTGACCCTTTTCCCAACGCCTTAGGTGAGGCAGGAACTCAACAACTGCCCTCTTCTGGTCACAAATCCTGATCAACATGTACAGAGTTGCGTAACAATGCGTCGTGCCATCACACACCAGTCTGTGAGCCAGAAGCTGAAAAAGGCCCCGCAAAGCCGTCAACGCAGCATGAAGCTGTTGGTTAATTTACATACACTGAACACAGGCGTCAAACTTTGAAGAGGAGATCATACAACTCTGTGTATGATTTTAGAAACCGCTGAACCAAGAGGTTGAGCACATGGGCCACACATGGAACATGTGTCAGCTAGCCTCTCATCAAAGCCGCCAACATGTTCGGCCCTTGTCGCACACGACCTTCCTGGCTTTAGGTTCAGAGGTGTGAGCCAGTGATCTGCCTGCTGTTTCAGAGATGTCCACACCTCTTCTGCATTTTGGGGTTTGTCACCTATCCATATTAGATTCAGCACAGCCTGTTGCCGCTTCGCCGAGGCAGTGCTGCAGTGCTTCCAACTTGGGACTGTTGTTGAGAAAACAGTGGGAGAGGATGCGCAGACAGGTTCCTTCTCTAGCCACAACCCTCTCGCAATATGGTCCTTGGAGGTTTATCCTTCTCTCCCTTCTCTGAAGGTGTACGGTATACTTAACCATGGGTACAAAGAGGGCAAGAAGTGGATGTCTATTGTATGTTTGGCACTATTGTTTGAGAGAAGACAATGTGTTATCAAATCTGATGTCTGTATTTTATTCATCTGCTTGCAGTTGATATGGTGATGAAGAGATGGAGGAGCTGCCGTGACCAGTACAAGAAGGAGTACGAACGGCAGTTACGCCTGGGCCCACAAGCTGCACCACCGTTGCGTGTTTACGCCCACTTTTACAGACTGGCATTCCTTCGTCCATTTGCTCGTCTTAGAAGGTCCGTAATGGAAGATTTTCATTTGCCCATAACCTTAACATGTGTAAGATTAGAGTATATGTTATATGTCCCCATTGCTATTGTAGCCATGTCACATTGGAAGGCGGATGCTGATCTGTTGAAAGCGTGAAAAAATATTTGGTCATCATGCACACAATTATGTTAGGTGACCTCAGATTTTTACGATCTGCATAACACATACATAGTCCACACTCAGCAAAGTATTTTAGTGGGACCATGGGTACTGTATGTATTTGTTTGTGAGAGATTCGCCATAACAACAGCCGCCATGAAGGCATGTGACCATGACGTGGGCATGTAGTGACTGGCTCACAAGGGCTTAGTCTTGTGGCTCAAGGAAGACACCTTATATGTTTGTCACTCCACTAATGTGCTTCTTACAGGTACCCACCTTGTACAAAAAACAAGTGGGACACCAAAATTGGTCCCAGGTTAACAATTCACTTTGTAGGTTCAGAGAGGCCTGGTGCATGTTGAGAATAACCCTGTCAACCTGCAACATTATGTGTTTTAACAAATGGAGTTTTGACCTGTTTAATTGTCATAGTCTCCATTAGTGGTGAAATGACTATTGTGAGGGTGGCGTGAGACAACACCATATCTCAGAAGTTGTCATTGTATAATAATGTTTGGTTCTTAATAAAGTATAAATTTATCATTGAGAATACCACATTCAAATCCAAGAAGCTTTTCAAAACTGCACTTTTTTACAAGAATTATGTAATTTCAAGGAAAATAGCTTGTGTTAAAAAAGATGAACAGACATGTCACTGTTATTGTTAAGTTTACTAACAGTTTGGAGGTTACACTGTGTGTCGCAATGTTATTTATATGTTTAACCCCATTTCATTTGTTAGATACAGTAGGGTAACTAACTACAAATGTGCAACACTTATTTTATGAACACAGTTGATCATGTCAAGGTGTCCATCATCTTAAAGTAATTTTAGAGGGCAAAAATGTCTCCACACAAGGTGGCTACAAAATGACCCTGTGGATATTACTGCAGTCCACATCGGTACCTTACTTGTTTTTGAGGAAAACCAGGGTATACAGTAGCATGTCAATGCGCTCTGTGTCTGATCAACAGTATAGATCTGTCTGTGCTCACCAGTCTTCATATCCGTTCAAGAGGCACAGCGGTCTCCTGGTGTGTTGTTCCTTCGCACACTTGTGTGTTGGTCTTAATATTATTAAACTTGCCTATGCCTGTGCCATAATTTCAAAATGTTACTTGGCCCATTACCTTATGTAAATATGGTGTAGCATATCTGAAGGCATCTTACGGGTAACTATATAGTCTGAGATGGTGGTCATAGCAGCATAGAAAGGCGTGATTTCTTATTGCGGGAAGGGTGCGTTATTTTCCTAGCTCAATGGCATCACCTGACTTGAAAGGGCTGCCATTTGTACCCTAACGCTCCCATATACGTAGGATACATATGTGTTGTGCTGCTTAATATTTACTTAGAATGTTTTAACTATTTATTTTACGGTAAACAATACTTTCGAATAGTAAGGTAATCCTCACAAGTTATGCTACTAGAAGCCAATTTATATTGTATGTACTTTGCTCAGCTTGTTGAGTGGTTATTTTACATGTTTAACTTTGCCAAAATGTCAGTAAAGTTAGATTTATTTAGGTAGAAGACACACAAGGGTAAATGTAAGTGTAGATTTAAAGTAATGTTGGTCACTGCACACTTTAATTATAACTGTGTAATTACAAAAAATGTGCGCTTACTTTTTTCATTTTTTGTTTTGAAATAGACCGCGACGTCCAAATCCCCAGCCTGTGGAAGGTCACCAAGGCGCAGAGGAGGCCGCTGGGGCAGCTGTTCAACATCCGGACAGACCAGCCCAGCAACAGGATGTGGATGAAGCAGATGAGGTGATGCCGGACCCCAACCAAACCGTGGCTGATCAGCTTCCACCACCGTTACCACCGCAGCCTGTAGAAGAACATGCTGTGAGTGGTATGGCTCTGGCGGCTCCACCATTTTATCTGCCATCCGGTGTTCCAGCCGCTGTGGTCCCCTGTAGCTCTGGCCATGATATAGACCAGTCCAACAGTGGCCCTGGTCCTGTTCCCTCCTGCACTGCCCCAGCTCGTTTTCAGTTTTCTTCAACGCAAGGTCCATTTCCTTGTTCCTCTGTCCCTGCTCCAGCTCCCTGCCATTATGTCCCTGCCCCACTTAGGTCCAGCTGTGGCCGAGCTGATCCATCATCAGCATTTTGGCGTGATTATGGGGCCTCCTACAGCTTCAACACAGGTGCCTTTACCCCCAGCTTCCCACCTTTACACAGATATGGCTCGAGTGTTGTTGGTCCAAATTACTTTGCTCCCTGGGAAGGGGTGGTTGGTGCATCCAATGCAGACCCTAACACAGTACAGTGGGCGGCTGCCTTTGCACACAGTCTCATTGGATATCTAACACACATTCCACATGAGCGTAGACTCAGTGCAAGGGCAGCCGTCCAAATTGTACTTGATGCCAATGTGCCCCCCAACTCCCCCACACGGGTCTTAAATATGCTGGAGAGTTGGCAGCGTTCAGAACAGAACTTATTGTCAAGGTCACACCGCCAGCAGCCAGGCCAACCAGGACCCCTGCTGGGCTCACAGAGTATTGTTGGACCCCCTCTTGCACATACCTTGTGGCGACCCTATGAGCCTTTACCGGTGAATGTGCCTAATGTTGGGTCAAGAGGTTTGGCAGAATATGAAAGGCCGTTGGCTGAGGACATCAACCAGGCGCTCAACGTCATCAACATGCCTATCCATGAGGGTGACGGAGATGTGATTGTGGAAGACAATGGTGGCCGAAGTTACCATGTCCTCTAATGTAATGGACTTATTGAAGTTTTTATCAATAATAATTTTGTTTTTGGGTGTTTTGTAGACTTAGATTTTTCTCTTTTTGAGATATTTAACATTCTTTTTATGTTAGTTTTTAGGTAGCAATTTGGTATCTTAACCCCCTTTCGGTGTGTTTCTTTTTTTTATGTTATGTTACTAAATGTGGCTTTTGGATGGCTTTAAAAAAAAAAAGGTGGAAAGAATAACACACAGAGAAAACATACTTAGAAAGCCAACAGGCATTAAAGTCTACCACCTAATAAAAATATTTGTTTTGACAGCCACATATCAGTTGTATGTGTCATGTGTAATACACTCATTCCATGATTTTGGAAATCTCACACACTTTCCACACGACCACTTAGTCAAGAATGTCAGGTCAGTTTATGGGATACACCTAAGGTGGGATTTGGCCTGGGGTTTACATTTCCATTAATAATTGAAGCTGATTATCACATTCTTGTGGGCTTTTAGTTAAACATGTGTCCCGTCTACAGGTACAATGCAGTTTGTGAAGTTTTATCGGCGCTGAAATCCATTTGCAACGTCGTAACATAAATTATCGTTCGATTCATGAAGGACCATCGCCTTCAATTGTTCACTCTCTTCGGCGTACCTTTGTCTCTAAAACATTGCAACGGTGCATCGGATGTATGTATTGTAAAAATTAAGCAGGCCACAGAGCACATGTCCAACTGTACCTAGCACTTGAAGCAAAGGGCATGCAATGGTCAATGATGAATTATAGGCTTGTTGCCTCAAAAAATTAGCTTAAAGGGCTTTATAAACTCCTTTTAGAATTAGAGGAGGGCGTGTGGCCCATACTATATTCTTGCTTGTCCTGAGAGCATAGTACAATCAACATCCACGATGCAGGCTTAGGCTTGTTGCCTCAAAAAATTAGCTCAAAGGGCTTTATAAACTCTTTTTAGAATTAGAGGAGGGCGTGTGGCCCATACTATATTCTTGCTTGTCCTGAGAGCATAGTACAAGCAACCTCCACGATGCAGGCTTAGGCTTGTTGCCTGAAAAAATTAGCCCAAGGGGCTTGATGAACTCTGCTTAGATATAGAGGAGGGAGCGTGGCCCATAATATAGTCTTGCTTGTCCTGAGAGCATAGTACAAGCAACGTATTCAATGCAGGTATAGGCTTGTTGCCTCAAAAAATTAGCCCAAGGGGCGAGATCAACTCTATTTTGAAGTTGAGGAGGGCGCGAGGCCCATACTATTTGCTTGTCCTGAGAGCATAGTACAAGCAACGTATTCGATGCAGGTATAGGCTTGTTGCCTCAAAAAATTAGCCCAAGGGGCGAGATCAACTCTATTTTGAAGTTGAGGAGGGCGCGTGGCCCATACTATTTGCTTGTCATGAGAGCATAGTACAAGCAACGTATTCGATGCAGGTATAGGCTTGTTGCCTCAAAAAATTAGCCCAAGGGGCTTGATGAACTCTGTTTAGATATAGAGGAGGGAGCGTGGCCCATAATATAGTCTTGCTTGTCCTGAGAGCATAGTACAAGCAACGTATTCGATGCAGGTATAGGCTTGTTGCCTCAAAAAATTAGCCCAAGGGCGAGATCAACTCTATTTTGAAGTTGAGGAGGGCGCGTGGCCCATACTATTTGCTTGTCCTGAGAGCATAGTACAAGCAACGTATTCGATGCAGGTATAGGCTTGTTGCCTCAAAAAATTAGCCCAAGGGGCTTGATGAACTCTGTTTAGATATAGAGGAGGGAGCGTGGCCCATAATATAGTCTTGCTTGTCCTGAGAGCATAGTACAAGCAACGTATTCAATGCAGGTATAGGCTTGTTGCCTCAAAAAATTAGCCCAAGGGGCGAGATCAACTCTATTTTGAAGTTGAGGAGGGCGCGTGGCCCATACTATTTGCTTGTCCTGAGAGCATAGTACAAGCAACGTATTCGATGCAGGTATAGGCTTGTTGCCTCAAAAAATTAGCCCAAGGGGCTTGATGAACTCTGTTTAGATATAGAGGAGGGAGCGTGGCCCATAATATAGTCTTGCTTGTCCTGAGAGCATAGTACAAGCAACGTATTCGATGCAGGTATAGGCTTGTTGCCTCAAAAAATTAGCCCAAGGGGCGAGATCAACTCTATTTTGAAGTTGAGGAGGGCGCGAGGCCCATACTATTTGCTTGTCCTGAGAGCATAGTACAAGCAACGTATTCGATGCAGGTATAGGCTTGTTGCCTCAAAAAATTAGCCCAAGGGGCGAGATCAACTCTATTTTGAAGTTGAGGAGGGCGCGTGGCCCATACTATTTGCTTGTCATGAGAGCATAGTACAAGCAACGTATTCGATGCAGGTATAGGCTTGTTGCCTCAAAAAATTAGCCCAAGGGGCGGGATCAACATTTTTAAAATTTATGCAAGGCACTTGAGCCAAACTATATGTTTTATTTCAGTTTGAGAAATGCCCACAATGCAGGCATAGGCTTGTTGCCTTAAAAAATTCAGCCAAGAGACTGTATTGGATTGTCTGACATAATTCAACGGTCAAAAATCATCACAAGTGCATGCATTATGAAAGTAACATTACTGACACTGATTGTGTAGTTTTGTTGTCATGGAGCAAGTGTAGCAGGAACATTATTTATCCAATCTTCTTAGCAGAGGGACATTGTTTATCCTTTGTGTCAGAAGAGGACATAATGTTTAAACCGCACTCAGCCAAACGTAACGAATTTGAAAATGTCCCTCTAGGTTTGGGTACTGTCGTCTGAAGGGGTTAAGAACTTTGATGATATCCAGTCCTTGTTAAACTTAATGAGAGTGAGTCTGTCGGCATTTTCTGTAGTCAGCCGTGACCTTCTATCAGTGACAATTCCCCCAGCGGCACTAAAAACACGCTCTGATGTCACACTAGCAGCTGGGCAGGCCAGCAACTCCAAGGCATACAAAGACAGCTCAGTCCAAGCGTGAAGCTTGGAAACCCAGTAATTAAAGGGTACAGAGGGGTCGGTTAAGAAGCTGGTAGTGTCACACACATACTCGTTCAACATGTTTGACAATGTTTGTCTCCTAGACAAGGGGACCGTAGGCACAATCCGTTGCAGATTGGAAGGTCTGTTGAACATCGCCCAGTTGGTGGACTTCTTACCACCACCTCTTCTTGACAATGTGGCAGTTTGTGTTCGAACCAAAGGCTGCTGTGGCAAAGAGCTGCTTGTTCGTGGTATAGCGGAGTCAGATGGTGAAATTGACATTAAATTGTCAACCACCACACTTTTGAAATAATCCATCGTTAAGCCCCTGGTGACTGCAACAGCAGCGATGGAAACTTGTCTTTGTAGCGTGGGTCAAGGAATGTTGACAACCAGTAGAGGTCGCTGTCATAGATGTTAATGACGCGTGGATCCTGGGACAGACATTGAGACATGAAGTCAGACATGTGTGCTAGGCTACAAAGACTCATGTCTTCTGTGTCACCTGACTGATGAACAATAGGCATCATGGTCTCAAAATCGGTCTCCGCCTCCTGCTCTTCAGCCCACCCATGCTGTACCGACATAAAACTGGGGTTGGGAGTTCCATCAGGGTGCACCTCAGTACCATGAAGAAATAAATCGTCTTCATCTTCCTCATCACTGTTTTGTTCTGCAGCCAATGTTGCCGGCTGAAATTGGCTTTGCTGGCTCTGATCCTGGATGTTAAAATGTGGATCCATAGCCCTCTGCTGTGCCCTCAATGATTCTGTTTTAAGATTCAGGAGAGAATCTTTAAGCAAACAGAGCATGGGGATGGTGAGACTAATAATGGACTCATCACCGCTGACCAGTTTTGTGCAGTAATCGAAGTTCTCTAGAACCTCGCAAAGGTCAGTGATCCAGACCCACTCCATCGTACCAATGTGTCTTGTATTACTTCCTGGGTGACGGGCATGTTGCAGCTGATATTCCGCTATAGCCCTCTGCTGCTCATTGAACCTAGCCAACATATGGAATGTAGAATTCCATCGTGTGGGCATGTCGCAAATTAATCTGTGTTTGGGCAAATTAAATTGCTGTTGAAGGGCAGATAGACTTGCAAGTGCCGTTGATGAATGTCGGAAATGTCCGCAATTTCTACGCACCTTCTCTAGTAGATCAGATAACTCTGGGTAATTTTTCAAGAATTTCTGAACTACAAGATTCAGTACGTGAGCCATGCAAGGCACGTGTTGAAGTTTACCGAGCTTTATTGCTGCAACAAGGTTTCGTCCGTTATCACTGACAACAAGACCTGCTTGTAGTTGCAGTGGGGCCAGCCACTCATCTGTCTGTTGTTTAACACCTTTCCACAGCTCGTTTGCAGTGTGAGGTGTGTCACCTAGACAGATGAGCTTAAGAAGAGCCTGTTGTCGCCTGGCTGATGCAGTACTGCAAAGCTCCCAACTTTGACGTGATGTGGCGGACAAATCAGCAGTGGTCAAGGAAGTAGAAGACGCACATTGTGTTGTAGAAGTATATGAGGACGCGGACACCCGGAATGATGCTGTGCCCGCTATTCGTGGAGTTGGTAGGATCGCAGATATTCCACTATTACACTTTGGGACACTCTCGACAAGGTTGATCCAGTGAGCTGTTAGGGATATGTATCTGCCCTGTCCACAAGTACTTGTCCAGGTATCAGTTGTCAGGTGAACTTTTCCGCTCACAGCATTTGTCAGTGCACGCTTCAAGTTGTTAACCACGTGCTGATGTAGCGCGGGTATGGCAGTACGTGAAAAAAAATTGCGACTGGGGACAGTGTATCGTGGTGCTGCCACAGCCAACAACTCCCTAAAAGCCTCAGTATCAACAAGCCTAAATGGCAGCATTTCTACAGCTAACAGCTTAGAAATTTGCGCTGTCATTTGTCGAGAAAAAGGGTGTGTGGATGGGTGCTTCCGCTGCCTCTCATACAGCTGTGGAACAGACAACTGGACAATTGGCGCAGACTCACAAGTCACTTGACTACTGTCATATCTCTGGTCTAACGCAGATTGTGAGGAGATCGTATGAGTAGGAGCTGCTGCATGAACAGTAGATGGTGAAGGACGATTCGGAGGTGGCATAACGGTGTTGAGGTCAGAAGGCCCAGATGTCGAACCCTGATGGGCCAACCACTGACTTGGGTGCTTAAGAGTCATGTGTTTTCGCATACTGCTGGTGCTCAAGTTTACTTTGCCCTGGCCTCTGCTCAGCCTGGCATAGCAGATGTTACATATAACCACATTTGGTACTGATGGGCTATCTTTAAAAAATTTCCAGACAATGGATGTTCGTCCTTTAGGTTGTGGTGTAGGAACTGAAGGATGAGTCTGGCCAACACAAACTGTAGACACATTTTGGCCAACTGTTCTTAAAGTTGGGGCAACAGTTGGTACAGTTTGTGCAACAGTTGACACAATTTGGGCTACTGTTGTCACAGCTTGGATTCTGGATAAAGGAGTAAGCCTGGGTGCTTTAGGCGGTGGTACATAACCACTTTCCTCCTCCTGGCTGCTCTGTTGGCTCTGCATGTCAAGTGTCCAGGTTGGATCAGTGGTCTCATCATCCACCCCCTCCTCCTCAAAGTCATCTGGATAACATGACTGGTCAGGCTGGCCAGATGAGATGTGTGTCTCATCATCATCATCATCCTCCACCTCCTGAGACGGTCTATGGCTTTGTTGAAAGGGACGTTCTTCAGGACGAGGTGAATCCAAACTTTGTCCATAGATGGAATGTACGTCTGGTTCAAGTATCTGTTCAGGCAGTGACGAAGAAAGGTCCGGTTGTCTGAATGGCTGATAAGAACCAAATAAATCTTCCGAATGTCCAAGTTCGCGGTCTAAATTTTCCTCCGTCTGGCGATGGCTTGAGGAAATAGGAAGATTTTGTGGATTAGATGACCCCGCGTTGTCAGTAGCGGCACTTGAATATGGTGTCAAGGATGATTGTGTGCTGCCAGAACCCGTGGTTGAGGTCTTGTCAGCCATCCAAGATGTTATTTGGTCTTGATCTTCCGGCCTCAAGACACGTTTCGGTTGAGTACTGGGAAATTTAGACAGCAGGAAGGTGGATCGATCAATCCTTGTCTGTCTACTTCTACCAGTGCCTTGTTGTTCACGACTGCTAGGGCCCCGACCTCGTCCCTGTCCCTTTGCAGACTGGTTTTTGGGAATTTGGTGTTTTTGGGACATTGTTGACAAATGCACAGCCACCGAGATGGAGTTAGGTGTTGATGCAGGCGTCACTTACTGGCGGGTTAAGTGTGTGCTAACACTTGGCAGTGAAGCAGCACACTAGTCCCTTAAAAAATTAGAAAGTGCGCACAGCCACCGAGATGGAGTTTGGTGTTGCTGTAGGCGTCACTTACTGGCGGGTTAAGTGTGTGCTAACACTTGGCAGTGAAGCAGCACACTAGTCCCTTAAAAAATTAGAAAGTGCGCACAGCCACCGAGATGGAGTTTGGTGTTGCTGTAGGCGTCACTTACTGGCGGGTTAAGTGTGTGCTAACACTTGGCAGTGAAGCAGCACACTATTCCCTGAAAAAATTAGAAAGTGCGCACAGCCACCGAGATGGAGTTTGGTGTTGCTGTAGGCGTCACTTACTGGCGGGTTAAGTGTGTGCTAACACTTGGCAGTGAAGCAGCACACTATTCCCTGAAAAAATTAGAAAGTGCGCACAGCCACCGAGATGGAGTTTGGTGTTGCTGTAGGCGTCACTTACTGGCGGGTTAAGTGTGTGCTAACACTTGACAGTGAAGCAGCTCACTATTCCCTGAAAAAATTAGAAAGTGCGCACAGCCACCGAGATGGAGTTTGGTGTTGCTGCAGGCGTCACTTACTGGTGGGTTAAGTGTGTGCTAACACTTGGCAGTGAAGCAGCACACTATTCCCTGAAAAAATTAGAAAGTGCGCACAGCCACCGAGATGGAGTTTGGTGTTGCTGTAGGCGTCACTTACTGGCGGGTTAAGTGTGTGCTAACACTTGACAGTGAAGCAGCTCACTATTCCCTGAAAAAATTAGAAAGTGCGCACAGCCACCGAGATGGAGTTTGGTGTTGCTGCAGGCGTCACTTACTGGCGGGTTAAGTGTGTGCTAACACTTGGCAGTGAAGCAGCACACTATTCCCTGAAAAAATTAGAAAGTGCGCACAGCCACCGAGATGGAGTTTGGTGTTGCTGTAGGCGTCACTTACTGGCGGGTTAAGTGTGTGCTAACACTTGGCAGTGAAGCAGCACACTAGTCCCTTAAAAAATTAGAAAGTGCGCACAGCCACCGAGATGGAGTTTGGTGTTGCTGTAGGCGTCACTTACTGGCGGGTTAAGTGTGTGCTAACACTTGGCAGTGAAGCAGCACACTAGTCCCTTAAAAAATTAGAAAGTGCGCACAGCCACCGAGATGGAGTTTGGTGTTGCTGTAGGCGTCACTTACTGGCGGGTTAAGTGTGTGCTAACACTTGGCAGTGAAGCAGCACACTATTCCCTGAAAAAATTAGAAAGTGCGCACAGCCACCGAGATGGAGTTTGGTGTTGCTGTAGGCGTCACTTACTGGCGGGTTAAGTGTGTGCTAACACTTGGCAGTGAAGCAGCACACTATTCCCTGAAAAAATTAGAAAGTGCGCACAGCCACCGAGATGGAGTTTGGTGTTGCTGTAGGCGTCACTTACTGGCGGGTTAAGTGTGTGCTAACACTTGACAGTGAAGCAGCTCACTATTCCCTGAAAAAATTAGAAAGTGCGCACAGCCACCGAGATGGAGTTTGGTGTTGCTGCAGGCGTCACTTACTGGCGGGTTAAGTGTGTGCTAACACTTGGCAGTGAAGCAGCACACTATTCCCTGAAAAAATTAGAAAGTGCGCACAGCCACCGAGATGGAGTTTGGTGTTGCTGTAGGCGTCACTTACTGGCGGGTTAAGTGTGTGCTAACACTTGGCAGTGAAGCAGCACACTATTCCCTGAAAAAATTAGAAAGTGCGCACAGCCACCGAGATGGAGTTTGGTGTTGCTGTAGGCGTCACTTACTGGCGGGTTAAGTGTGTGCTAACACTTGGCAGTGAAGCAGCACACTATTCCCTGAAAAAATTAGAAAGTGCGCACAGCCACCGAGATGGAGTTTGGTGTTGCTGTAGGCGTCACTTACTGGCGGGTTAAGTGTGTGTGCTAACACTTGGCAGTGAAGCAGCACACTAGTCCCTTAAAAAATTAGAAAGTGCGCACAGCCACCGAGATGGAGTTTGGTGTTGCTGTAGGCGTCACTTACTGGCGGGTTAAGTGTGTGCTAACACTTGGCAGTGAAGCAGCACACTATTCCCTGAAAAAATTAGAAAGTGCGCACAGCCACCGAGATGGAGTTTGGTGCTGCTGTAGGCGTCACTTACTGGCGGGTTAAGTGTGTGCTAACACTTGGCAGTGAAGCAGCACACTATTCCCTGAAAAAATTAGAAAGTGCGCACAGCCACCGAGATGGAGTTTGGTGTTGCTGTAGGCGTCACTTACTGGCGGGTTAAGTGTGTGCTAACACTTGACAGTGAAGCAGCTCACTATTCCCTGAAAAAATTAGAAAGTGCGCACAGCCACCGAGATGGAGTTTGGTGTTGCTGCAGGCGTCACTTACTGGCGGGTTAAGTGTGTGCTAACACTTGGCAGTGAAGCAGCACACTATTCCCTGAAAAAATTAGAAAGTGCGCACAGCCACCGAGATGGAGTTTGGTGTTGCTGTAGGCGTCACTTACTGGCGGGTTAAGTGTGTGCTAACACTTGGCAGTGAAGCACCACACTAGTCCCTGAAAAAATTAGAATGTGCGCACAGCCACCGAGATGGAGTTTGGTGTTGCTGTAGGCGTCACTTACTGGCGGGTTAAGTGTGTGCTAACACTTGGCAGTGAAGCAGCACACTATTCCCTGAAAAAATTAGAAAGTGCGCACAGCCACCGAGATGGATTTTGGTGTTGCTGTAGGCGTCACTTACTGGCGGGTTAAGTGTGTGCTAACACTTGGCAGTGAAGCAGCACACTAGTCCCTTAAAAAATTAGAAAGTGCGCACAGCCACCGAGATGGAGTTTGGTGTTGCTGTAGGCGTCACTTACTGGCGGGTTAAGTGTGTGCTAACACTTGGCAGTGAAGCAGCACACTATTCCCTGAAAAAATTAGAAAGTGCGCACAGCCACCGAGATGGAGTTTGGTGTTGCTGTAGGCGTCACTTACTGGCGGGTTAAGTGTGTGCTAACACTTGACAGTGAAGCAGCACACTATTCCCTGAAAAAATTAGAAAGTGCGCACAGCCACCGAGATGGAGTTTGGTGTTGCTGCAGGCGTCACTTACTGGCGGGTTAAGTGTGTGCTAACACTTGGCAGTGAAGCACTACACTATTCCCTGAAAAAATTAGAAAGTGCGCACAGCCACCGAGATGGAGTTTGGTGTTGCTGCAGGCGTCACTTACTGGCGGGTTAAGTGTGTGCTAACACTTGACAGTGAAGCACCACACTAGTCCCTGAAAAAATTAGAAAGTGCGCACAGCCACCGAGATGGAGTTTGGTGTTGCTGTAGGCGTCACTTACTGGCGGGTTAAGTGTGTGTTAACACTTGGCAGTGAAGCAGCACACTATTCCCTGAAAAAAATTATTAAGTGCGCACAATTAGTCGCACAAGTAGGTGGCGTACGTGCTATTTGCAGCTAGGAGAGCAGCAACGCACTGTTCTGCCACAGACAAAATAACGCTGAAGGGGTTTTTTAGGACCCAAAATCTATCAGCTGGCAAAAAATTGTAAATAGTACCTCAGCTAAGCCTCTCACTTCAGCTATTAGAACAGCTGAGTGAGTAAGCGAAGCTATGAGGTCGCTCCTGTGAACACTGTAAAGGCTGCAGCTCCCTGCTTCCCTGCCTGCCTACAGTGTCACAGTACACAGTACTCCTCTGTCCTCCTGCTAGCTCTCACAAGAGCTGTTTGGGGTTAATATAAGGAATCTTGAAGTTCCCTACACTCACTGACAATCCCTATGATCTGCTCCAGAATCTACCTCACCCTGTTCTAGCTCAGATCTTCAGAGAAATGTGCTCAAAATGGCGGTGGGAAGGCTTATATACAGCCTTGCCTGTCATCGATGACATAGCCATCACGATGGACAGCAGCCAATCATAGTAATGCCACAAGAAGAGGGCTGTGGCATTACTGAATAAGATTGGCTAACATGCTTGTCCATCTTCACAAGTTTGTCTGACCTAACACGCTAGGCTGTCTCGGAAGATTTGTCGGAACATAACAGATTCTGTATTCGCGAGTCCCGAATACAGAATACAGGACTCGGATTCGTAGACTCGCTAGGATTCGCTAGGAATCGCTAAGACTCGCTCGGAATCGCTACTTACAGCGGGTATCCGTGAAGCGGTGCCATTCTCTAAACGATTTGGGGGAGATTCAAGCTACATAGCGATGTGATATAGCGAGTCTCGCTAGTAAAACTAGGATTCCCATTTACTTGCATTGGACTCGCTACTTTGCGAGTCCTCACTGGGAAACTCGCCGAGTAGCGAGTCCTGCGAGTCCCTTACTACTCGCCGAGTAACGAGTCCTAGCGAGTAGATTCGCCCATCACTAATGACAATGCTATATCGGAACACAGAACAGGTGACCACATGACATTTGGACATTATAGTCCTAAACCATAAGTATCAATCTTATGTGCAGCCAAACATAATCAAGGGTACTAAAATCTATAAAATGTGCCCCAATTTTGGGTACACAAGGAGACCCACATATAACCTTGGCATTGTTATCCTCTACCTCTTTGGGTGGAGGTAAGGGTCCCACTGCTTGAATATCATTGTTATACACAGTGTACAGCTTAGCAACAGTGAAATACCTGGGTAGTTTGACCTCCTCACTCCCACAATTTAAGATGCGGACTGGTACTCTTCCCTTGTGTACATCAACTACCCCCCTGGCTGTCAAGAGTGTAGGTCTATGCTCTGAGCTGATGGGCTCCACTACTGCCTGAAAATCCCGCCCCTTTAGGCCTATAGCTGCATGACATTAAATCATCATTTCACTCATTGGAGGTATTACATTAGGAAGCGGGTCTGTTACCTGTGCAGTGCCAATTTCATCACCTGTTGATTTTACCTGTTGCTGGAGCAGAAAGGCTCTTATCTCTCTCTGAAGAACCTTCTTTTTCCCAGGTTTGGCAGTGTCCCTAATCTGTTAAAGCAAGAACAACACTTCACCCATGTAATTGCTAACAACAGTTGTACCAAGAATAATATAAGGATCTCTGTGGTTATTATTTTCTGCTACCACAAATAATCCCCTGGTCTGGTAACTTTACTCTCCCCACCATTATTGGTACTTCTCTAACCCCCACTATAGTAAGTGGTTCACCATTAGTAACATAGATAGTAAGGTCTAAGGCAGATGGTTTGAGTTCATCACATGACCAGAATTGCTTATAGGGGATGGTGGTCACTCGTGACCCAGTGTCCAGCAAAGCAGATGTTGATATGCCGTCCAGTATGATTGACAGGAATGGCCAAAGTAGGCATCATACCAGTCGGCTGAGCTCTGTTGAGCCACTCCTGAGGTTTGGCCCTGACACCCAGGGTTTGCTCGTTTAAAGGACAGTATCGTGCAATGTGGCCGGTCTTGTTGCAGCGACGACAGATGGGTTTTCCTGTGGAGCCATAATAGTCTGTGGTCCTCCCTCTGGGCGACGTGGTATTCCCTCCTCTCATCCACAGGACATCCTCCGGGCTGTCAGCAAGCTGGATCAGAGGTTGGGGTCTTGACTGTGGCTTTGGCCATTGCGGCAGCTGTAGGGCTTCCTTAACTGTGGCTAGGCTTTTGCCCAGCTGGCGTACCTCCAAACACAAAGAGTCAATTCTATCAGAGTTGGTAGACTGAATACTGCTTTCAGCTGCAGGCACTGGTACTGGTGTTGTTGTAGCAGGAGCCGGGCCAATGCACCACCACCTGATGGCAGCTTCAGGAGTCTCCACTGGCTGTTACCCCTTTATGGCCATATGCTTTGAAATCAGCTTTGAAATCGGCTTTTGATAACAATGATAGTTAATGTCAGCCTCATTACAGCCCTCAAAAGCAACTTTTAGTTTGTCGAAGATCACAGCTACTGATCCCCATTCATCGGTAGATTCATTCTCTCTTTCCGCTGCACCAGTTTACTGTTCCAATACAACAGCGGCACGCTGCTTGCCAGTAATTGCATACATGTCCAGCACACTGCAGATATTTCTCTTGAAGGTGGACAAGATATCAGGCTGGCCGTCATACTGGGGTAACCACTTGGCATCCGGGATACACGATAGCGAGATCGATATGATCGGGGCTACGGCACCTGGAGGATCGGCGGCTCTACTGGTTGTAGCCATGGTTGCTTCGGGGTGATTCTCGGGGTCTGCAAATGTGCTGTAGTCGTCGCTGGATGTGGCGGACATTTTCGGGGCACCCCTAGTGATTCACAACCAGTCTTTAAACAGTTAAACAGTCTTTGAACCCCGTAGGCAGGGGATTAAGCATTCAGGAATTTCTGGATTAGGCCTCTGCACTTCGGAAGTATTCGGCAGAGCAAGGAGTGGGGTTTTGGTTTCGCGCTCTGCAAGCCGTCACGCCCCTTTCTTCCCGCTCTGCGGTGCAGTAATGGCGGCTCAGTTTAACAGTCACAAATCACAGTCTTAAACACGGCACACAGTACCCGGTAGCACCAGGCACGGGATCCTGTTTGTGATGCCAGAAAAAGGCTTATGACGCACACGGGGTATGGGGACTCCCCAAAACCAGTGGCAACAAAACTAGACTGTACCATGTACCTAATGATCCATCTGGTACCAGTAAAGAACTGTTTGGGCTAACTTGGTGTCTCTGTGACGCACTCGGGGTATGGAGACTCGGGTATCTGGACCCTCTGCTGTGGTAGGGATGTCACTGGTGGCCTGCCCAGACCCGTGGCCCTGGTGGTCTTCTTTCAAAAAGGGGTAAATTTGAAAATAATAAAGCATAGAGTTCACGTGACACCACCTGCAGATTCTGGTGACTGGACACCAGCACCGCTTCAGACCTCCGGTAGTCGATGGTACTGCAGCTTTGAACAGCTGTCTGCAGGTGGATCTGGGCCTCCGGGGCAGGAGTGCACCGATGATGGAGATGCAGACTGTGAAGGTAGATTGTCAGCAGTGCAGTTAGAGAACAAACACTCGGAGACTTTGTCACTCTACCCGGGTACTTTACTGGTGGCATTACAGTTCACAGTGCAAAGCATGCAAAAAATAGTAATGGCGGTCTAATTAGGAGCGCTCTAAGGAACAAGCAGACATGTAAGATGTTTTCATAAATGTCAAACCTTTTATTAACTTCTTAGCTCCCCTCACAGCTCCACTACGCGTTTCAACTGCATACAAACAGTCTTCATCAGGTGGTGTAAGCTGAAGACTGTTTGTATGCAGTTGAAACGCGTAGTGGAGCTGTGAAGGGAGCTAAGAAGTTAATAAAAGGTTTGACATGTATGAAAACATCTTACATGTCTGCTTGTTCCTTAGAGCGCTCCTAATTAGACCGCCATTACTATTTTTTGCATGAAAACTACTCCCTTTTTGAGGGACTGGCGGCTGGAGCAGCTCAGGAACAGCACAAACAATCTGCCTTGAACAGGAGAGAGGAGAGCGGAGAGGCATTGCATAAACCGCCGGCGGCGGAGGCTGTTAAACCGGGTTGTGCAGGAATTGCACAACCCGATAAGGTGAGTGGCCACCTACCCACGCCACATAGACGTTTTTAATAAGGGG
Organism: Allobates femoralis; assembly: GCA_033576535.1. NCBI lineage: Eukaryota > Metazoa > Chordata > Amphibia > Anura > Aromobatidae > Allobates > Allobates femoralis. Next base: position 561,516,987 of record JARQOC010000002.1, on the reverse strand, counting down.
ATCCTACACATTTGCGCCCCTTTTCCTTTTTGTTTTACACAGTGCAAAGCAGTCTTTCTCAAGAGATAGCCAGCCGGGTAGTCACAGCGGGCTGCAAGGTCTCTCGGAGACTCCCGGGGAATGCCTTCTTTAGTTGATCCTGTGTCCTGCTGCTGATCCCTGTCCTAGCACTACCCCTTACTACGAGGCCCCTTTGGGGGTGCTGATGAGTTCCCGACTTCCCAGCTCTTAAGAAGGGGGTCCTTGACCTTTTGGTGGGCGATCCTGGTGTGGCGGTGCTGTATGGGCTGGTTGTCGGGCCAGTGGACTGACCCGTGACGGCCGGTATTGGCGACTCAGGTGCTAGACTCCCTGCACCGCGTCCTCGGAGCCGGCTAACTGTGGTGGACTAGGGTTCCCTCGGAGTATGGGCGCTCCAGTGTGGGGGTTCCCTCTCTCTTTTCCTGGGCTGCCTGTTCCTCTCTCAGGCCCCCTCTCTCAGAGTCCCCTTTTCTCACTCAGGGCTCCCCTTCCTTCTTCTCCTCTCCTTCCGACCCCACTCTTGGGCCCTACACGACTGCTCTGAAGGCTGTTCAGGGTCACTGGCTCGGGCCTAGCGCAGCACCGATCACCAGAATATCTTTACAGTTCTTCTAGCGTCTGCACATTCTGTCTAACTCCACCCCCAGCACCAGTATTTATAGCGGATCTTGCTTTAGGGCAGCAAGTTTAGCTCCATCTACTGTGCTGAGGTGGAAGGTGTTGTTTGTATCTGTGTACCTACTGTGGAAACCCATCCGTGCTGTAGGTCAGTCTGTGATTACCTGTGTGAGCAGGGCGCCACATCAGCATCAATTAATCGTCACCTGGGAGGCTCTTAGAGCACCACAGAGCCAAGGACTACTACACCCTCTTCCACCTCGCTGCCCTGAAGTAAAGCTCTGCCTGTGGGGAGCTGTACTACCCAAAGCTGCATCACCATCACCTCAGCGGCCTGCTACAGCGCTGGTAAATACATTACTAGGTACCACAGGTATAATAATCCCCCATCCTAAATAGGTTTTCCCTCAGCCATTGAGTGTCCAGGGCACGGGACCGGGACCCGACCAGCCGTGATCCCCCCTGAAGTAACAACCTGTCCCAGTATCCGAGTACCTCCTACCCTGTTGACCGACTCACTTACATTACAAAATTTCATGTGAACACATATTACTGATTAATTAAAAAATGATCACGGGTAAAAGTAAGCTTAACCCCTTAAGGAACGAGCCTCATTATTGCAATTCTGACCAGTGTCACTTTATGAGATAATCTGTGGATAATCTCTGGAGCGCTTCAACTTATGCCAGTGATTTCAAGATTGTTTTTTCATGACATATAGGACTTCATGTTAGTGGTAAATTTAGGATGATAGTTTCTGCATTTATTTGACCAAAGAGGGTGTTTACATGCAATGACAGTTCAAAGCCATGACTGATATATCAGTCATTGGTCATTACGGGGTTAGGCTGCTTTCACACAGCGATTTTCTTGGATCCATGGCTGTCCGTTGTAAAACGGACAGCCATGGATCTGATTTGGCCCCCATGTTATCCTATGGGCACAGATCAGATCGGATTTGCCCTTAACGGCATTCGATTCTGTCCGATTTTTTCCAGAGCCCATAATTGCAGACTGCTGCCATTTTGGGTGAATAAGACAGAATCGAACAGGATCGGATCCGATGTGATCCGTGGCAAATAACATGGGGTCCTATGTAAATCTGACTGTGGAAAAATCTGATCGGTTATCGGATCCGATTTTGGTTACTGGGCATGCGCGATTTTGACTGAGACTTCCCACAGACCTTCCAAACACAGTTGGAAATTTAACAAGGATCCGATGAAAAAGTACTTCAAATTGGATGCAATCGGATGCAATTGGATGCCATCGGTTTCATTTTTTATCGGATCAGTTTGACGGATCCGATATTAAATCAGACCTATGGCATCCGATTTGAAGCGCCCGTGACTGTCCGTCGAGTCCTTCAAAATCAAATATCCCGACGGATGCACAAAAACCGCTGTGTGAAAGCAGCCTTAAATCTTTGACTTTGTTAAGATAAGCAGAGGAACTCTAACACAAAAATTGGTTTATTGAAACACTAACGTTGTACAGTATAATTGTACTACTGGTATATCTTCCTTGCGATATACCCATCTTGCAAATATTGTGATTATGATCTGTGTAAGTCACATTTCTGGAAAACCCACAGCTGCCAATGTTGCCCTCACTATTTTTTCCTGGAGCTGCAGTATGATCCCATTCAATTAATAGGTTTTGACCACCGTTCTGCCACAATTAGGAGGTGAGGGAATCAGGTAACTGAATGGTAGAGGGGCGAGGGGGGGGGGGGTGCTGTCAGACTTTTTTGGTGGACGGGGGGGGTGCTGTCAGACTTTTTTGGTGGACAGGGGGGGGGGGTGCTGTCAGACTTTTTGGGTGGATGGGGGGGCTATCGCCGGTCGCTCACTGTGTCACCCGCCGTGTCTGCTGCTGTATCACAGCGCTGGCCGCAAAGTGCCACGTCTGCTGTACTTTCAGAGCGCCAGCCAAAAAGCGGCGCCGGCCCATTTCTGTGGGGGGGCGGCCCTAGATGAGGGCTATACCACCAGCCCAGGGGGCACTTGCCCCCCTGCCACCTGGGCCAGTCCGCCCCTGCTTGTGACACGTTCACTGCTGGGTGGATAGAGCATTAGTGTGCAGGGAGAATGTGGGAAGGTATAGGGTTAATTTTATTTTAATAATTGGTGGAGTTCTATGGCAATATGCCATTACTTTACAATCTTGAAATAACCCTTTAATGGCTTCAACCATGAAAACCCACAAATCAGTATGGACTTGGTTATTTCCCTCAGTCCTACTGACAATGAAGCCCGTGGTAGCACATACAGACATACAGTGTACATAACCATTCAAATTCTTTGGAATTGGTGCTCAGGATCCCCATTCTGGTGAACAATGAGGGGCCCATCAAAGGTCCTTAGCAGTCATTTATGTACCTCTCATTCTGTTGATCTGTGATACATGCTTTTTGCCTGGACTATCCCCTTTAACGTTAAATCTACATTAAAATTGTATTTGTTCCTCATTATTTGTTTTTATCTTTAAAATTCTGAGGTTATTTTGATGAACATTTATCAGTCTACACATGTATCAATTTCATTGTATTTCACATTAATCACAGGTCTCCTGCAATTAACCTGTGCTGTGTTGTTTTTCCTTCCATATCAGTTATTAACCTTCTAAACATTTTACCCAAGCTTGCATTTCAGCTTGCCCTTTTTATTCTTGACCCTGCAGGAAGACTTCGTTGGCTGTCTGAACCAGTCTGCCACTTATCTTCCTCCTAACATTTAATTAAATGTGATGATTGCGAAGAAAAATATTGCAGAAAAGAGTCTTACTGGTAGATTGAAATATTGAACTTGTGTTTAAATATATCTAATGTCAAAAGACTTAAACATATTGAATAATCATAAGTATAAACCTGATATAGGAAAATATATATATTAGCCTAGACAATAAAATCACAAGTCTAATATTGTGTCAATCCTTCTGTGTCCTGTGCTATCTGGTATGTTAGCAGTAGAGCTGATAAAATATTTTCTAATTCAAATTCACAAAAATGGAATTTGTCGCAAATCACAATACTGCAAAGCCTCTAAGTGCCCACAAAAAACATGTATAAGGCTAGGGTCACACTTGCAGATTTTCCATGCTTTTTTGGAGACCTGCGTTTTCTGAAAACGCATGCAAAAACGCATCCAGAGGCCCCCATGCAAAAAACGCATGCCCCAATAGCAAAAACGCATGTCTGAATGTACCATGCGTTTTTGCATGCGTTTTGGCTCAGCACCAAAAAATACTGCAAGCAGGGCTTTTTTGGTGCGTTTTCAAAAACGCATGCGTTTTCATAACATGGGGCCCTATGGGAAACGCATGCGTTTTTATATGGCACTAAATGGCACATGCGTTTTTGTATGTGTTTTTACATGCGTTTTTAAGGGTCCCCCACACCTATCAGCAAAAACAAAGGAAAAAATGTAGGGTGCCTAAAAGCACCTTAAAAAACGCATGCCAAGTGTGACCCTAGCCTAACACTGAAAGATGTTCTAACACAATACTGAGCCTCTTTAAAGCTCTTTATCCCTTCCTGACATGCACTGTGCAAGTGTAATGTGGTGCAGAGTGGTAGCTTGTACGCCCTGACACGGTGCATGAAACAGGGGATCCTGGCTGTGGGTGTGGACTTGTGCTACTGGGGTGATATGCCCATGCAGGTTGTATGATGGCAATAACTTCAGCTGGCCAGGGCCACATGTTGTATAACTCGGGGAAGTAGATTGCAGTCTTTACAGTAGTCAGCTCCTTAAAAACAGTCTTTTACTAAACAGCAATTTGATGTCAACTATTGTATGTACAGTGGATAGCAGGTACCTAACCTCTCGTTCATTTCTTCTTCAACACAAAACAAATCTACACACAGTCTTTTTACTTCTTCAATCTCACTTGTTCCTGCCTCCACTAGTTTTGCTTCCTCCACTACCACCCAGCTTAGTACAAAAGTCCAGTTAGTGAAAGTCATCTTCTTCACCTATGGTTCCATGTCCTATCATTGCTCTTAAAGGAACTGGTTTGCCAATATGGCCGAACTAAGCTTCTAGCTTGCTGTCGCTCTGGGAACTTCTGCCCGGGGCACTCAATTCATCAGACGTTTCTGTACCATCATGGCCCGCTACCTTGATGAGTTATAATTCTGCCAGCCATGCAGTTTGTATCTTGGTCAACTCTCTCTTGCTCTTTTCTCAGGATCTCACTATCCTCTGTCTCCGTTCACTCTAGGGACACCCACGTTATGGGCTATGTGCACACATTCAGTATTTGCTGAGTTTTTTTAACTCAGGATTTGTAGACAAAACCAGGAGTGGAGCAATCAGAGGAAAAGTCTAATAGAAACACCTGCACTACTTCTGTATTTAATTATCCACTCCTGATCTTGGCTACAAATCCTAAGGTAAAAAACTTAAATACTCAGTGTGTGCACGTGGCCATGTGGTTCTACTCACTAGTCAGATCTTGGGTCCTGTATGGCCGTTCTGCACCTGGCTCAAGGGGTGTAATTTTTAAAAAAACACTGTGCACTATGATCTGTGGAAACTTTAATTAAATCTTCAAATGTGGATTAAAGAAGAGCAAAACTTATTTTTTATTCACCAAAGGTACCAGTTTATTCAATATTACATCCCTATTAGGGCCACTTTACACACACCAACTTATCTGTCCAACTTCTGACCAACTTGCTGGTTGCAGTGAAATCATGGACACATTGTTCCATTGTACACAGTCACAAAATGGAGCAATGTTTCCATGATTTCACTGCAACCAGCAAGTTGGTCAGAAGTTGGACAGATAAGTTGGTGTGTGTAAAGTGGCCCTTACAGCCATGTCTTTAGTTTACATAACAACATCATGCTGACACGAACCAAATGTTTATATGTATCAAAAGTTACAGAACAGCATTGTAAAGCATTGACACATTCGTAACACCTTTGTTTATATCTTAATGTCTCTCACCGCTAAACAAATAACAACTTTTTCACCCAAAACTTAACGGCAACATTTACTGCGGTTATTTCATACAGAGTCTCCCAAATGGAAGCTAGTCAATATTGAAGATTTCGAAACTCAGATATTAAGACAACCCTGTTATAGCATACCGTATTGCAAGTATTGACTACTTGGAGGTCAATAGTAGCATTTAGCGTTCCCAAAAAAGAATGCAACTTATTAGATGATTTAAATGTTTTCTTAAGTGAAAGAAATCAATCTTTCTAATAAGGAATTCTGTCAGGCGGATATTCCAATTTTATCCAAGTTAATTAATTGAACAAATAATGAAGAAAACTGATTTGATCCCTGAGTTATTTAATCTACCATAATATCCTTGGAGACTATGAAGGAGTTTAAATGCTTGCTTTATTTATAGCCCTTGAAAATACAAATCAAAATAACACAGGTTGACATTGTTGAAATATTGAATTTTTTTTGACAGACAATTATTGCGCTGTTTAACAAAGCAATTCCTGAACAATACTAATTCTAATAGTAAAATTACATTTTTCTTTATGTTATTCAAATATTTTTATTTTGTGATTTTTTTTTAGCAAGCTTTGTTCACCTTAATAGGGTATTATAGCCAATAAGATTTCATAATTTCATAGTTTTTAAGGTTGAGAGTAAGCTTTAAGTCCACCGAGATCAACCTATAGCCTGACATGTTGAACCAGAGGAAGGCAAACACCCCATGAGACAGACACTAAGCTCCATATTGGGGTAAAAAATCCTTCCCGACTCCACATATGGGAATCAGACTAGTTCCCTGGATTAAAGCCCTATCAAGGAATCTAGTACCGTATTTTTCGCACTATAAGGCGCACCGGATTATAAGGCGCACCCTCAAAAAATGACTTTTAAGCCGTCTTGGTCCATATATAAGGCGCACCGGATTATAAGGCGCACCATATTACTATAAAAAAAATCCCTCTGTAGCCTCCCATCACCCTCGAGCATCGCTGTGTAGCCTCCTATCACCCTCCAGCATCCTTCTGTAGCCTCTCATCACCCTCCAGTATCCCTGTGTAGCCTCCCATCACCCTCCAGCATCCCTGTGTAGCCTCCCATCACCCTCCAGCATCCCTGTGTAGCCTCCCATCACCCTCCAGCATCCCTGTGTAGCCTCCCATCACCCTCCAGCATCCCTGTGTAGCATCCCATCACCCTCCAGTATCCCTGTGTAGCCTCCCATCACCCTCCAGCATCCCACACAGTCAGACACACACACACACACACTCAGACACACACACATACACACACATACACACTCAGACACACACACACGCACACTCAGACACACACACATACACACACATACACACTCAGACACACACACACGCACACTCAGACACACACACACACACACACACACACATACACACTCAGACACACACACACGCACACTCAGACACACACACACACACACACACACTCAGACACACACACACACACTTACTGTACTGTGTGGCAAGGCACTCACAGCGCTGGAGCCCTCAGCCAATCACAGCGCTGGAGCCCTCAGCCAATCACAGCGCTGGAGCCCACAGCCAATGACAGCGCTGGAGCCCTCAGCCAATCAGAGGCTATGGGCTGACGTCAGCTGGCCTCGGATTGGCTCAAGGCTCCTGGGCGGAGCTGTGATTGGCTGATGGGCTCCTGGGCTGTGAGAGCGCCCGATGCAGCGGCGGCACCGGACACGACAGCGGGGACGGCGGCTGGTGATCGCGTCCCCGCACAGTGATGTGAGGCAGGCACCGGCACCAGCATGGATGGCGGGGACGGCGGCTGATCGCGTCCCCGCACAGTGATGTGAGGCAGGCCCCGGCACCAGCATGGATGGCGGGAATGGCGGCTGGTGATCGCGCCCCCGCACAGCGATGCCAGACGGGCACCGGACAGAGGGGGATGGCGGGGACGGAGGATATTGCGGCACCAAGGTATGCCTTATTTTCTGGGGGGTGCTAAATTTTCCAGGAAAAATCCGTATATAAGGCGCACTGCACTATAAGGCGCACCTATGATTTCTGGGAAAATCTTAGTCTTTTAGGTGCGCCTTATAGTGCGGAAAATACGGTACTCAAAAAAGAAAGCCATACAGGCCTTACTTAAAGTTTATCAAAATACTATGTCCCTTTAAAAATAGCTTTCCTCAACAGAATTGCTAAACATAAGAATGGGTATATACATCCCACCCTTTAGGAAAGATTACACAAAAAGATTTCCAATTAAATAGTCAATCTTTATTGTACATTATAAAAAACAGTTACTAAAAAACAAAGCATTCCCTCCGGGGGGACTCACAAGAATCAACACCACAGACTGTTCGGCTAATGGTATATAGTATGTGCTACAACAACCAAAATTGGTCCACAGTAATGGGTCAAAATTTACTATACAAAACCAGAACTCCTACTGTGCAAATATAATGCCATCAATCATAAATATCAACCAAAGTAGCATAACAAAACAAAGGCACACTTCAGCTAAATCAATCAATAATACTAAAGTGATGCCAAATACACCTTGGTTATAGCAGATCTAAACACCATGTAAGCTGTGAGATCATCAAATTAACTACCTACACAGCTACCATAGCTATCTTTATGAAACACATATGGCACGGTTGTGCTGCATACCTTCTAGTCAAGTCAAGAAATCACACGATGTAAGGACATCCTGGATCTAAATAAAATCTAAATAATTTTTTATTTTTATTTTTTTTTTTATTTTATTATTATTATTTTATTTAGATCCAGGATGTCCTTACATCGTGTGATTTCTTGACTTGACTAATTAATTAGTTTGAGTTTGGTATCAGATGTATAAAGAAAAAGTTTTTGCTCACCTTTTCAAGGCCTTTATCATATGGTTTCATATGATTTGGTGGGCTTATCCATGGGTTCGTGCATGTCTGGCCTGTATTTCAAGGCATTTTTTGCCTCTAACCAGTGATTGCCAAATCCTTCAGTTTGCACAAAAAAAAAGCATTTTTTTTGTGACAAACCAGTGATTGCCAAATTATTCAGTTTCCCCTAAAAAGTCTGTGTTTGGCCTCTAACCAGTGATTGTCAAATCCTTCATTTTTCCCTAAAAAGGTTGGGTTAGACCTCAAACCTGTTATTCCTAAATCCTTAATTTTGTACTAAAAAGGCTGTGTCTGGCCTCAAACAAGTGCTTTCCAAATCTGCATAAAAATGAATTTGAAATTATAAGGCTGTGGTGGAAAGGGGTAGGGGAAAAACTTTGTTATGAAGGGGGTAAGCTTGGGGTTTGAGGTGTTTGTAGGGTAGTTGCTACTTCTAATGTTACTGAAAGCTGTACTGACCAAACATTGGCATGTCATATCCCAAACGTAGTGACAACTTCAATTACTGGACAGCCTACTCTAGTCCCTTTGTTTGCCAGCAGCAGAGCGATATGAGCTGTGGATGAGGCCCAGAAAGAGCTTTTGCTACAGTTCATGGCAAGTGCTGCATCAAGTGGTCTGTCCTCCTTGTTCTCAACATCACAAACAGTACAGTCCACAGAGGTGGAGCGTCAATTACCCATGTGTCACCCCATGTCACAACTCTCCAACCACACAACTGATTGTGGGGAAACACGGGCAATTCTGCAGAGATGTTCACACATTCTATTACATGGGCATCAGAGGTCTTCTCCAAAGATTCACATACTCCAGAGGAGGAAAGCATCTCCGCCGATGCCGAAAATCTTTTGGAGATGGATCTGGGGATGGACAAAGTATGGTCTCAGCAGAATCCAGACTCCCATCACCAAACTTTAACCTCTGGGTGAGAAGGTAATGATGATGATGAGAGTCAGATACCTGAGGAGCACCTGCACTGTACTGTGTGTTCAGGGCAGGAAGAAGAAGAGGAAGGTGACTCTCATGGCCAGGAGTGGGACAACAGAGAGGATAATGATGAAGTTTGAAATCCCATTTGGAATCAACCCAGAGCCTCGCATCTGAGTAGCTCAGTTGAGGAGGTGGAGGAGAAGGAAGACCAGGAGGTTAGGTTGCATCTTCTCGTACAGAGACTGAGTGCAGCAAATACAATAAGCAATGCATCTTCAGCCACAATTCTCGGCGCGGGTCTGCAGTTGTCAGAGGCGGTAAGAGTTGCCTCACCTGGGCCTATTTTGACACCGCAAAAGATGACCCAACTCACGTTATTTGCAAAGATTGTAAAAAAAACTTCAGTAGGGGCAAAAAAAACAACAATATGACTACTACTTGCATGAATTGCCACATGGCGCAGCATCATGCATTACTCTAGAACAAATTACTGCACTAAAACTGCCTAGCAGGCCTCACCGAACACAGTCCACCACATCAACCACATCTGCTACTTCTTCCTCCTCCGTTACCAATGCAAGTGTTGTCCGGCAGGTGTACGGCCACAGAAACTCCACTTGTTTACCAGCTACAGTCGAGGTGAGTGACAACCCGTCAGCTGTTATGGAAGTGCACATGTCTGCTGGTTTTGACCTATCTTAGACAGAGCAAACCACTTGTTTGTCAAAACACCAAAACATTTCCGCCTGCACCTCCCTCATAGTGCAGCAGTTTGTTGGGTACACCCTACTCCACCCTCTCTCAGCACAGCAGCAAGCACTTGGTCCCGCAGTTGTGGTAACAGAAAATATTATTTCATCCTACACATCCCAAAGCAAAGAGCTTGAACTTGATAATTTTCAATTTTTTGGCCATGGAAATGCTGTCTTTCTGCCTGGTGGTTTCTGAAAGCTGATGGCCATCATAGCCCCCAGTATCAGTTGCCCAGTCACCTTTACTTCACAAAGAAAGCTGGTCCTGTGCTACACCAGCATGTTGCAGACAACATCACCTGTCTGTTCCTTGAGAAACTCTGTGTGTGATAGGGTGGATATCACAAATTCAAAGGACCAGGGTGTACAACAATCTGTGCTGCTGAGTATAAGGAAGGACTCCAATCTTGGTATATAAGAATGGTGCTTTATTTCTTCTACGCGTTTCTGGGCTGTCCCAGCCCCTTCCTCCGGAATACCACCATAAACAAGATTGTTTATGGTGGTACTCCGGAGGAAGGGGCTGGGACAGCCCCAAAATGCGTAGAAGAAATAAAGCACTATTCTCATACACCAAGATTGTGGTCCTTCTTTATACTCAGCAGCGCGGACCATTGTACACCCTGGTCCCTTGGATTTATGCATATGTTGTTTCTGATGGAATGGTGGATCCTGCAGTGGCTGTTTTGAGCATTTAATCTGGTTGTGGGGCACACAACCACATAAGGTGAGCAGTTCCTCATTTTTGAACTATCTGGTATCTAAGAGATAAGACCCTATTGCGCCCTTGTCTACCCTTTAATAGGGTGCATATCACAACTGACACCTCGACAAACAAACATTTCCAGGGGCATTACATCTCACTCAATGGGCACTGGGTGACTTTGCTGGCTGCAGGTCTAGGCGGGGAAGGATTACTCTCTAAATCTTGAAACCCCCAAGACGTTTGGCACAAACCTCTGCATGCACCTTCTCATCCACTGCCTCTGCCTCCTCCACCTCCTCTTGGGCCTTCAGCTGTGCTCTTGACCTTTCCCTTAATGTTACAACAGTTCAGACAGAAAACACCACACCTCTGTAGTGCGCTGCCAGGGATTACCACAATCAGGAGGTTTTGAAATTCAAATGCCTTGGAAATATGAGTCACACAGCTGAAGAGCTGCACCCTCGGACTCTCTCCTTAATGTTCCAACAGTCCAGACACAATCCCCCCACCTTCGTACTGCACTACCACGGCTCACCGACATTAGGCAGAGTTGAAATCCAAATGCCTTGAAGATGTGAGTCACACAGCTGAAGAGTTGTGGACAGCAATGTAGGCCAACTTACAGCACCTCTTTTTGATCTGAGTGTGGAATCAGTGTCATATTAATAGGGCACTATTGTGCCTCGCTTGTCTCCTTTATCTTTTTCTATAACTTACAGCAATGGCTGTCTCCAGTAAACGAGTATCCAGAGAAGGCCTTGTGCAATAACAATGGGCACCTGGTGGCAGCCCTACATCGGAGCAAGCTTGCACACGTGCATTGCATGGCTCACATTCTCAACTTGGTTGTCCAGCAATTCCTGTGCCACTATCCTGGCCTGAATAAGCTGCTGCAAAAGGCACAGTCGCTGTGTGCGCACATCCACCCCATGGCTCATCACCTATCATCGCTACAGAGGGCTTTTGGACAATCGGTTAACCGTTTGATATGTGATGTGCTGACATGGTGGAATTCCACTCTGCCCATGTTGCAGTGACTGTGGCAGAAGCATCAAGCCCTGGCACTATATGTAATGATGCATACACTGACTCAAAGCAAGCCGAATGTGGGCAAGTGCCCACTTGCAGAGTGGGCACAGATAAAGGACCTCAGCACCCTTCTGTACAGTTTCAAAATTGCAACTATGATGGTTAACACTGATCATACCTTTATTAGCATCACTATGCTGGTCAGCTACATGCTGGAGCAAACTTTGAAAAGTCTGCAGGATGAGATGGTGGTATTAGAGGAAGAGAAGGAGGAAAAATAGGAGCATGCGGAAAGGGTATCAATATCTCAATGGTCTGGACTCTCGTCACACAGCCAGGTGGCATTATCCTGTGAGGAAATTGTTAAAAATGACAACACACAAAGAAAAATCCTTTATTTAAAATAAAAGAAAGAGAAAAATCCTTTGTTTAAAATAGATCAAACAGACAATACTCATTTTCCCATTTACTAACCCACACATACTCCTCCGACGATAATCCACAACTATGGTCCCACAAAGCACACAATCCTGGCTCTGTTTCATTCAGAGGCTGCAAAAAGGAAAAAAGCTACCTCTCCCTGCAGCCTCTTTGATCACACTGACTGCGGCGAGGAGCAGTGACATCACTCACTGAGTCACTGACACCTCGCGGCAGTGAACTCAGATGGCCACGCTGCCAGCAGCGAAGTCAACTAAGTTCACTCCCATGGTGTCTCAGTGAATTAGTGAATGACCTCATCCATGATGTTGGGCCGCCACCATGTTCACATCGTTATTGCACAAGGTCTTCCCTGGCTCCTCATTTAGGGGAGGCAGTCTGTTGTGAATTCATTGGAGCTCCCTCTGGTGGTTGTTGCTGGTGATGCAGCTGACTGTGTGGGCTTCACAGGTGATGGTGATGATTGGCAATCTGGTTCTTGGAGCATATAATGGATTGAAGTGGATCAATCCTTGCCAGTTGTCTTTGGTTCCTGGAGGAGTTCACATCTCTCTGTTTTCTTCTGCTCTGTGGAATTATTTGCAAGCTAAGTGGATGGTTTTTTGATATTTTATGGCACTCTTTTGTGTGCTTAAGGTTCTGCTTATGTTTTGTCTTATTCTAAGCTGTGGCTTTGCAATTTAGTCTGTATATTTGTTTATCTGCTCTCAGATAGGAAGTTTTCTTCCTAGAAATTTTACCACTCACTATTATCTGTTATTTGCAGTTCTGCTGGCATTTGATTTATAGAAGTCTGCAGATATAGAGGGCAGCGAGTCTTAGTGACTCAGGTTAATTTTTGTTCTATCTGCTGTTGGTGGTTCTTTGATACTGTTTCATACTGACGGCAATAGTATTCTATCCTGTTTTTCCTATATAGCTAGCTTGGCCTCTTTCGCTAAACCTTTTAATCTGCCTGTGTTTGTTTTTCTTTCTCTGATTTCCCAGTTACTATCTGTGGGGGCTTGCTATTCTTTAAGGGTTCTGTTCTGAGGCAAGATAGCTTTTCCTACATCCATCTTTAGGAGCAGTTAGTTCTCTGGCTGTGCAGAGGTGTCTAGGTCTGGTTAGTTACATCTCACGGCTACTTCTAGTTGCGGTGTGTAGTCAGGGATTGAGGTCAGTACAGTTACCAATGACTTCTATGGAATCTGAATGTTACTCCTGAGTCATCGGGTCATAACAGCAGTCATTGCTCAAACTTAGCCTGCATAGGTGTCCAGAACTCTTCAGCTGTGGGACTCACATCTCCAAAGCATGTTAATTCACCATTTTCTGACGGCCATGAGTTCTGGCAGCATAGTACGGAGGCGGGGTGGATTATGTCCGAACTGTTGTAACTTTAAGGGAGAGGTTGAGGGCTCAGCTGGAGGCCAAGAGGAGGTGGAGGACACAGTGGATGAAAAGGATCATGCAGAGGTTTGTCCCAAACGTCTTGGGGATTTGAAGACTTGGGAGTAGCCCCTTCCCTGCCTTGCCCTGCAGCCACCACAGTTACCTAGTGCCACTGGGAGATGAAACGCCTATGGCCATTTTTGTTGTCCAAGTGTCAATTGAGTTGGGTCAGTTGCTGCTGTCACAGTTGCTGGAACATGTGCAGAGTGGAATTCCACCATGTCGGCACATTGCATATCAAGCAATTAACCGGTAGTTCAAAAGGCCTTTGTAGTGATGCTAGTTGATGAGCTGCAGGGTGAGAACGATGAAGCGAGCACACAGTGACTGTGCCTTGTGCAGGAGCTCATCCAGGCTGTGATAGTGGCATAGGAATTGCTGGATAACCAGATTGAAGACATGAGTCATGCAAGGAATGTTTGTAAGTTTGCCCTGGCATAGAGTCACCACTAGCTTCACACCATTATCGCACATGGCCTTCCCTGGCTCCAGGTTTAGTGGAGAAATCAATTGCTGAAACTCGGCCTACATAACTGTCCACAACTCTTCAGCTGTGTGACTCACATCTTCAAGGCATTTGAATTTCAACTCTGCCTGATGTCAGTGAGTCGTGGTAGTGCAGTACAAAGGTAGTGGGATTCTGTCTGGACTGTTGGAACATTAAGAGAGAGTTCGAGAGTGCAGCTGGAGGCCCAAGAGGAGGTGGAGGAGGCAGAAGTAGTGGATGAATTGGCACATCCAGAGTTTTATCCCCACCAGAGCCACCCAGTGCCCAGTGAATGATATGTAATGCCCATGGCCATGTTTACTTGTCCAGGTGGTGATATGCACCCTGTCACACACAGAGTATGTAAAGGAATGGGTGATGTTGTCTGTGACATGGTGGTGTAGCTCAGGAACAGCTTTCTTTGAGAAGTAATGGTGACTGGGCAATTGATACTGAGGGGCTGGGACGGTCATCAGATTTAAAAAAACATCTGTATTTACCAGGCAAAAAGGCAGCATTTCTGTGGGCAATAAATTGGAGATGGTGAAGTTCAAGCTCTTTGCTTTGGGATGTTTTATAGGAAGTCATCTTTTCTGTGACCACAACTCTGGGACTGAGAGCTGGCTGCTGCGCTGAGAGAGGGTGGCGTATGGTGTACCTGACATACTGCTGCACTATGAGGGAGGTATAGGCGGAGATGTTTTGGTGGCTTGACAAACAAATGGTGTCTGCTGTGCTGAGAGAGGGTGTAATTGGAAAACTGCTGCACTATGAGGGAGGTGCAGGCGGAGATGTTTTGGTGGCTTGACAAACAAGTGGTGTCTGAGATCGGTAAAACCAGGGGGCGTGACCACTTCCACAACAGCTGACTTGCTCTTATTCGCCCTATCTGCACTGGATAGACAAATGGAGGTTCTGCAGTCTGACACCTGTCAGACAACATTTATCACGATGACAAAGGCGGAAGAAGCAGCTGGTGTGGTTGATGTGGTGGACCATGTTCAGCGAGGCCTGCTAAGCACAGTTTTAACCCAGTCATTTTGCCAGAGTAACGCATGATGATGGGCCATGTGGTGGTTTATGCATGCAGTAGTCAAATTGTTGGGTTTTTTTTGTCTCTACTGTATTTTTTTTTTTTTTTTAACTTTGGGAAAACTTGAATTGAGTCATCCTGTGCAGTTTCAAAAAATGCCAAGGCTAGGCAACAATTAATTCCCCTAACAACTGCAGACCCACTACCTCTGCTGTTCCGAGTAAGAGTTGTGGTTGAAGATGCAGTGCTTGGCGTGCTTGCAGCCCTTAATATCTGTGAGGGAAGATGCAACCTTAGCTCTTCATCTTCCTCCTCTGCTGAGCTATTCAGCTGCATGACTCTGGGTTGATTCCAATTGGGATCTCGTCATCATCAGCCAAATACTTTCTTTTTAGGAGAAAGTGAAGGATTTGGCAATCACTGGTTTGAGGCCAAACAGAGCCTTTATAGAAGAAAGTGAAGAATTTAGCAATCACTAGTTTGAGGTGAAACACAGCTTTTTAACCCCTTCATGACCTTGCCATTTTTTGCAATGCTGACCAGTGTCCCTTTATGAGGTTACAACTCGGGAACGCTGCAACGGATCCTAGCGATTCTGAGACTGTTTTTTCGTGACATATTGAGCTTCATGTTAGTATTAAATTTAGGTCGATAATTTTTGCGTTTATTTGTGAAAAAATCAAAAATATGGCATAAATTTAGAAAATTTTGCAATTTTCAAATTTTGAATTTTTCTTCTGGTAAACCAGAGAGTTATGTGACACAAAATAGTTATGAAATAATATTTCCCACATGTCTACTTTACATCAGCACAATTTTGGAAAAAAAAAAAATTTTGTTAGGAAGTTATAAGGGTTCAAAATTCATGAGCAATTTTTCATTTCTCCACCAAAATTTACAAAACCATTTTTTTTAGTGACCACATCCCATTTGAAGTCCCTTTGAGGGGTGTACATGACAGAAAACACCCAATAGTGACACCATTCCAAAAACTGCACCTCTCAAGCTACTCAAAACTACATTCAAGAAGATTTTTAACCTTCAGGTGCTTCACAGGAACTAAGCAAATTGGAAACAAAAAAATTGATATTTTAATTTTTCTAACACAAATGTTCTTTTATCCTCAATTTTTTCATTTTCACATGGGCAAAAAGATAAAATGGATCCTAAAATTTGTTGGGCAATTTCTCCTGAGTATATCGATACCACATATGTGATCATAAACCACGGTTTGGGCGCACGGCAGGGCTCTGAAGGGAAAGAGAGCAATTTGACTTTTGGAGCTAATTTTCCATTCAAAAAGTGATATGGCGCTCCTTCACTTCTGAGCCCTGCCGCGCGTCAAAACAGTGGTTTATGACCACATATGAGGTATCGGTGTACTCAGGAGAAATTGCCCAACAAATTTTAGGATGAATTTTATCCTGTTACCCATGTGAAAATGAAAGAATTGAGGCTAAAAGAACATTTTTGTGAAAAAAAAGTACTTTTTCCATATTCACAGATCAATTTGTAAAGCATGTGGGGGTTCAATATGCTCACCACCCATCTAGATATGTTCCCTGGGGGGTCTAGTTTCCAAAATGGGGTCACTTGTGGGGGAGCTCCAAAGTTTAGGCACACATGGGCTCTCCAAACGCGACATGGTGTCCGCTAACAATTTGAATGGAAAATCACCTCAAATTGTTAGCGGACACCATATCGCATTTGGAGAGCCCCTGTGTGCCTAAACATTGGGGCTCCACCACAAGTGACCCCATTTTGGAAACTAGACCCCCCAGGGAACATATCTAGATGCATAGTGAGCACTTTGAACCCCCAGGTGCTTCACAAATTGATCCGTACAAATAAAAAAAGAAAATTTGTGTGAAAAAAAAGTATTTTTACCTTATTATGGATCAGTTTGTGAAGCACCTGGGGATTCAAAGTGCTCACTATGCATCTAGATAGGTTCCTTGGGGGGTCTAGTTTCCAAAATGGGGTCACTTGTGGGGGAGCTCCAATGTTTAGGCACACAGGGGCTCTCCATACATAACCTGGTGTTTGCCAACAATTGGAATTGTTAGCGGACACCAGGTCGCGTATGGAGAGCCCCTGTGTGCCTAAACATTTGAGCTCCCCACAAGTGACCCCATTTTGGAAACTAGACCCCCCAGGGAACATATCTAGATGCACAGTGAGCACTTTGAACCCCCATGTGCTTCACAAATTGAGACGTAAAAATGAATAAAGAAACTTTTTGTGAAAAAACATACTAGTCTAGTAGTTACAATTCGCAGCATAGGGGACCCTATACATTTGGGTCTCTCCATGCTGAGGAGTCCAGCCCCCTAGCTGCCAAGTTGTACCTGGCTGGCAACCAAAAATACGGCAAAGCTCCATGTAATTTTATTTGTAGAATTTAAAAAAAAAAATGACATGGGGCTCTGCCATATTTTTGGTCCAGCCAGGTACAACTTGGCAGCTACGGACTGCCACCAGCCCCCAGCTGCCTCATTGTACCTGGCTGGAACCAAAAATACAGCGAAGCCCTTTTTTAATTTCTAGAACTAATTCTAGAAAAAAAATTATGTGGGGCTCCGCCATATTTTTGGTCCAGCCAGGTACAACTAGGCAGCTGGGGGCTGGAATCCTCAGCATAGAGAGGCCCAAGCGTTCTGGGCCCCCCATGCTGCGAATTGCAGCCCGCAGCCGCCCCAGAAAATGGCACATTCATTGAAGTGCCATTTTCTGGCGCTGTACCCACGCTCTTCCAGTTGCCCTGGTGCCGGTGGCTAACTGGGTAATAAAGGGGTTAATGCCAGCTTTTTATTGGCAGCTGGCACTAAGCCCTAGATTCATAATATAGGGCCAATGTTAGACCCGCCATTAGGAATCTCTAGTACGGTAAATATTCAATAAATACACACAGAGAAAAATCTTTTTATTTGAAAAAAAAAAAAACAGACACAATTCAGACTCCATCTTTATTATGAAAAGATCCGACGTAGTCCACAACGAAGGTCCCACGACGCTCGATCGTTCCAACGTAGTCCATAACGAAGGTCCCACGATCACTTCCTGCAGCTAGATCCTCAGGATCCAGCTGTAGAAAGTGATCTGACAGATCCAGCACAGTGATCACATAATGGTCACTGTGGATCACTGTGCTGGAGCTGTCAGATCATTTCCTGCAGCTAGATCCTCAGGATCCAGCTGTAGAAAGTGATCTGACAGATCCAGCACAGTGATCCACAGTGATCACATAATGGTCACTGTGAATCACTGTGCTGGAGCTGTCAGATCACTTCCTGCAGCTCAGGATCCAGCTGTAGAAAGTGATCTGACAGATCCAGCACAGTGATCCACAGTGATCACGTAATGGTCACTGTGGATCACTATCCTGGAGCTGTCAGATCACTTTCTACAGCTGGATCCTCAGGATCTAGCTGTAGAAAGTGATCTGGCAGCTCCAGCACAGAGCTGTCAGATCCGGAGGCGGTGAAGAGGAGGAGGAGGAGCGGGACGCAGTGGAGACAGAGCGGCCGCCGGAGGGGTGAGTGGGAGAGGCGATCGCCGCTCCGGTGATCGGGGGGGCAGGAAAGGGGAAGGAGGGGGGTGACAGGAGAAGTAGGGGGGCACTTAGGAGGAAGCGGGGGCAGGCAGGAGGAAGCGGGCAGCAGGAAGAGGAAGCGGGCGGCAGAGACAGGAAGCAGGTGGCAGGAAAAGGAAGCGGGGGGTAAGAAAGATGAAGAGGGGGCAGGAAAGAGAGGTGGGGGACAGGGGGGCAGTTAGAGGATGACAGGGAGAAGATTGGAGGGTAGGGATAGCAGCGGCAGGCTGGGAAGCATTACAGGCGCGGTGATTTTCACTTTCACTTTTGAGTGCCAATCACCGCGCCTGTAGCCGGGGGGGTGGGGGTGGGGGCAAATCGACCCCCCCTGGGGTGTTGTACAACTCCCCATGTACATGCAGGCCGAGTGCCAGGTCAGTGACACCCTCACTCGACCTGCAGGAGCCTGATCACTCCATGGCCCAGGGGGTGGGCCAAGGGTCTGGAAGGGGTTAAGGAAAAAATGAAGGATTTGGCAATCACTGGAGCAAAAATTGCCCTTTTGATAGAAAATTAAGGATCGGAAATCACTGTTTTGAGGCAAAAAATGACATTTTAGAGCAAGCGAAGGATTTGGCAATCACTGGTTTGAGGCAAAAAAATGTCTTTCTCAGGGGAAAGTGAAGGATTTTGCAATCACTGGTTTGAGGCAAAAATATGCCTTTTGGGGGAAACTAAAGGATTTTGCAATCACTTTTTTGAGGCAAAAATATGCCTTTTGGGGGAAACTAACGGATTTTTCAATCACTTCTTTGAGGCAAAAAAGTGCCTTTTTAGTAGAAAATTAAGGATTTGGCAATCACTGGTTGGAGGCCAAAAAAGCCTTTTCAGGAGAAAGTGAAGGATTTGACAATCACTGGTCACAGGCAAAAAAATGTACTTTTAGTAGAAAATGAAGGTTTTTTAAAATCACTGCTTTAAGGCAAAAAATTGAAAGTGAAGGATTTGGTAATCACTGGTTTGAGACCAAAAGCATTTTTGGAAAACAGTAATTGGTTTGAGACATACTGTAATATAGCCTTTTTAGGAGAAAGTGTAAGATTTGGCAATCACTGGTTTGAGGCCAAACATAGCATTTTAAGGTGAAAGTAAAGAGTTTGACAATCACTGGTTTGAGGCCAAACATAGCTTTTAAGGTGAAAGTAAAGGATTTGGCAATCACTGGTTAGAGGCAAAAAATTACTTTTTAGTAGAAAATGAAGGAAGGGAAATCACTGCTTTGAGGAAAAAAATGCCTTTTAAAGGGAAAGTGAAGGATTTGGCAATCACTGGTTTGAGTCACAAAATGCCTTTTTGGGGAAACTAAAGGATTTTGCAATCAATTTTGTTAGGCGAAAAAGTGCATTTTTAGTCAAAAATGAAGGATTTAGCAATCACTCATTAGAAGCAAAAAATCAATTTTTAGTAAAAAGTGAAGGATCTTTCAAATTACTGCTTTGAGGTAAAAAAGCCCTTTTAGGGGAAACTGAAGGATTTAGCAATCACTGTTTTGAGGCCCCAAAAGACTTTTTAGGAGAAAGTGAAGGATTTGGCAATCACTGGTTTGAGACCAAAAGCCTTTTTAGAAAACAGTAACTGGTTTGAGGCATAACATAGCCTTTTTAGGAGAAAGTGTAGGATTTGACAATTACTGGTTTGAGGCCAAACATAGCCTTTTAAGGTGAAAGTAAAGGATTTGACAATCACTGGTTTGAGATCAAACATAGCCTTTTAAGATGAAAGTAAAGAATTTGGCAATCACTGGTTAGAGGCAAAAAAATACTTTTAAGTAACTAATTCATTGTTGGTTCAACTATCACTGTCTGTGCTGTTGTATCCTTCTGCCTGTAAATATTTATGTTAAATATCTTAAATAGGGCTCAATATTTTCCTAGGAGACTTCAGGATGTTATACACAACTTTTCTGGGTAATTAGAGGCTTTACGGTATTGCGATTTGCCATAAAATTATTAGCTGTAAATTGAAAAATTTGGTGGTGCTGGGAAATATTTGAATTTCAAAAGATTCACTCATCTCTAGTGGTTACCTTTCATTGGCTGGCTGGCAAATTTTGGCATTGGGGCAATCATATAGCAGGGGCCCTTGAGTTGTGTTGGTCAATTTTAACCTAAAAAGTATAGAAACTTTGGCACATGAAGAAGAATGGTAAAGTATTAGAACAAATTTCCTCATTAATAGATGTCCAATTCATACACATGAAAAATTTTGGCCTACAAATGGCCTTCGTTAAGGTTTATCTTAAAAGAATACTTGCAGAGAGGAGATCATTTCATAAAGAGAACATTTCCTTTCATTAGAATCTTTTATAAATGACTCTGGAACGAAATCCAGAGATATGCCACAATGAGCTCTGAAAAAAAGACTTCTAATCTTGTAAAGGTGGACTGGAACCAGCAGAGTCAAGTCGCTCTGTGTGGTTTGGTCCATGTTAACCTGCTTATTTCAAGTTGCTGCATAAAATTAGCAGAAGTAACAAGGCTTCAAAAACCGGTAGCTGGTGTTTTCATGAAGGGAACATGCACACATTATCGAGCTGGTTGTAATATTTTTAGAAGCAGCCCAGCAAAATAAGGAGGGAGGCGTTTCCAGTACTGATCATTGCACAGTTCCTGCACTGAAGGAAGAGACACAATGAATCCCATGAGCTCTGTGTGATGTGAGATGAGCAGATGTACCCACGCACAGCGTGCTACGCCTTGGCATCCGTTACATTGTCTTACGGCTAAGCTGCATATTAAAGTTACAGTGCAGTGATACCCAGCAGCTGCTAATAAAGCAGGTGGCAGGGTGGCACTCAGTAGCTGTTGGAGTTGTGGCCCAGGGGGCATATGCCCTTCTCCCGCAATGGCCAGCCAACCCCTTTTGCCTTTGTTACAGATTAATTGCTGGGTATTAAAGTACTGATATTTATTCATTTTTATCTGATCATATTTTCTTGTTAAAAGATTATGTCACATTCTCTGGCTGATTTTACATTTATATGTAAATTTAATGTACTGCAGACATTTTTGGAAGCTAAGCAATTATGCTTCACTTTCATTTAAGAGTCAACCATGCATGTTAACCAAAATGAAATTCCAGACAACACAGCTCACAAAAATTCTTCAAATCATTTTATTTTAGGCACTGTACAATTATGAAGGACTGGCATATGACAGCTACCTAAAAACACATGTCTATGTTTTTCACAGCTGTAGCATGATAATCAAATAATAAATTAAACAGTTGAAAAATAAAAAAAAATCCAATTAGAGAAAAATATATTGCATTTGTTTTATGTGCTGGCAGGAAATGTGCTGCAAAACACTGAAGTATTAACTTCATTACTGAAGTGACTAATTTCTGAATTGGCTGCTTCGCTCATACTAGATATTGATTAAAGTATTTATAGAAGTATAATCAGGTTCATTATTTTATCACACTGCATTGTAAAAGAATTTGGAAAATAAAACCTCTGGGCTTGGTATATAGCTCTCTTAGTGTTGGATTCAATTTAATGGGAATCTGTCACCCTTTTGAGTTTTTTTAGATATTATTATGGACATACCGGAAGCAAAGAGCTGAAATTAGCCATACCTTTATGCCTTCTGGATGATGAGTCATTTTGCATAAATCATCTTTTATATCTTCTATCATTCAAGCAATGGGGTGTGTGCTGCCTGGAAGATGAGACTACCTCTTGTTTTCATTAAAACCCAGTTACTCCCCCATCTCTGTTAGTATACCTGTGTGTGGCTGGAAATCCTGCAATTGCACATTCTGCTTGCCATCACTCTCCTGTACTATTCTACCCTTCTGTGGGCACAGTCTTCAATTTAGATGTGCTACGTTACAGCACACCAAATAAAGTTATCATCAGGACTAAGCTTTCTGTTCCAGTTTACGAGGGGGGGGGGACACCTAAGTTGTCCATCCTTCTTTCACCAAGCTTGGTAGGAGAGGGACTGAGGATAATAACCTGGCTTTCTACACAGGGGTTCTATAAATGTGGAACCAGTAAATTTAGGGCATGTAGATATGCAACAACTATTAAACAGTTTAAAAAAGTAGCAAAACTCAAAGTGGTTAAAATAAAACAACTTAATAACTGTAATATTTCATATATAATATATCCGGTTACCTGTAACATTTGTAATCTTTTGTACGTCAGCTGTGCAACAAAGAAATTGCTGCAACACATTAATGAGCACTTCAGAGACTCTGTGATTTTCGAGGCACCAAACCCCTCAAATGTGTCCAGGCACTTTTTTCAGATACATGGTAGCGATCTGAGCAGGTTCCAGTTCCATGGGATTGAAAAAGTTAACAGAACCAAAAGAGACTGAGCCTGGAGACAAAAACTTCTAAGCAAAGAAGCTCATTGGATTCTCATGATGGAGACTGCCCACCCCGTTGGTTTAAACAAATGCCAAGATCTGATCCTGTTTTCCTAATAATGTTGTTAACTATGGAGAGTAACGTACATTGGTTTTAACTTTTGTAATTATATGTGTATCACCATTTATAAATGTATTTTGTATTGTGAAGTTTGATTTTCATATGATTTTGAGGGTTGTGTTTTTTTATCCAGGTAACTTAAAACCCCAGAGCCTGAGACAAAGAACCAAGTTATGATTAAGAGGCACAAGTAGCCTCAAAACATGTAAACTGGTGCCTGGTTATGCCACTCTTCATGATGCCTTTATTGCCTTGGTTGCCCATGTTTTTATTAATATTAGAATAAAACTTTGGAGTTGGAACATGTGGTGTTGGACTTATTGTTCATACTTTGGATTTACCAACTGGATTACTTCCAAGCACAAAGGGATCGGTGAGCAGGATACCTTATTGATTAAATTTGCCTTTATTGACTAACCTCTGCCTTCTACCTGGACCAGAATTGGCCCTTATCATCTGGTCCACGAACCCTTCCTGGCTCCAAATAATAGATGCTAATTTAATCATATTTGACCTTTATCATTATTTTGAATAAAATAATAAATAACAATAAAAGCTCCATTTCACAAAATATTATATAGGATGCTATAAAAGACTGACTTAGTGGAATTTTGATACAAGCCATTAGTATGACTAAGATAAGGCAGTTTGGGGTGTTCCTTCAGGACAGTGTTAAGTGTTAAGTTTATTTTATTGGTACCATATGACCAAAGACTTGATGGTTTGGAAATAAGCACATGAGGCATATAATACACATGTTAAAGAAAAGGTAAAAAACAAATGTATTCACAGCAAACTTTTCTCGAGGAAGATGACAAACCAGGACAGACATTTACTAGCTTTGATTGCAAACACTCAATCAGGGAACTCCTTTGAGGGGGCTATAAAGATAGGGAGGGCATGATAGGTAATCAGCCAGACCAAATAGTAAGCAATTTTTAAGAATTGTATCAGGACCTTTATAGTGCTAAATTACATTTTAGCAGAGAACAAATTAGTTTATATGGTCTACCCAAACTTTTAGAAGCTGACTAAATATGCATAATCAGTCCATTATAAATGGAGGAATAGCAAATAGCAGTTGCTTTCATGGTCAATAATAAGTAATAATAAATAATCAGATGGGCTTCCTACGGAGAAGTGCAATAGATTTTGGGATATTTGCTGACTCAACTGTTGAATATATTCCAAGAGGCACCCAATGAGGAGGTAATAATCATACCCAACCAGACAAGGATCCCTTACTTATTAACTCTTATAGACCCATATCCGTGCTAGCTACAGACATTAAGGTAATAGTAAAAAGCCTTGCTTACAGAACAAATAAAGTAATTTCTTCAGTGGTGCACACATATCTGTAAGGTTTTATGGCTGCTAGATCTACAGCTGCTAACATCCACTGGTTGCTTCTAAATTTACAATTGGCAGTGAACTGAGTGATAGGGTCATATATTCAGTTGACACTGCTAAGGCATCTGACTCTATTCAGAGGGAATTTCTGTGGGTAGGGTTAGAAAAATTCAGTTTGGGAGCTAAATTTATCTCTTGGGTCAAACTGTTAAATGGAAAACTCATTGCCCAGATAAGACTTTACCAGTCATTAAGCCCTAGAGTGATAATGTTCAGGCTTCTATGAGACCACCCATCATCAATACTGTGAGCAAACAGTTTAAAAACACACATGCAGACAAAAATCCTTTATTTGAAAAAAACCACACAGACAACCCTCATTTTCCCATTTATTAACCCCAAACATACCCTCCGACGGTAAATACAGCAATATCCAGCAAAGCACACAATCCAGGCTCTGTTGCATTCAGAGACTATATTCAGAAACAAGTGTCCTATTGCTGCAGTCTCTGAGATCACACTGACTGCCGCAGGGGAGTGGTAATGTCATTGAGTCACTGAGGGCTGACCCTGCTGCTGGATTGCGGGACATGGTAGCAAATCAAAAACAAGGACGAAGTGCCGCTTGACCCGCGCTGCTGGCAAAGACCACCAAAAGTCGGGAAATCTTGGTAAGGTGTTGCTTTAATTCCGACGGGTTTCGGCGCTGCTACCGGGTCAAGCGGCACTTCGTCCTTGTTTTTGATTTATCTTCACCGCGGTTCTCCGTGGAGGTGCAGACCGTGCAGCAGCTGTATTTTCTGAGCTATCATACTTGGTTGTGGGTTGGCACAACTACATCAGGAGAGCAGATTTCATTTGGTTTATTTCCACCCTTTGTCCGAAGGATAAGACCTTATTGCGTATCTCATATTTCAGATGGTAGCAAAATAGTCAAGCAATCTGGCAGCAGGTTCAACTGAGTTCACAGCACTCGTTTCCCATACCGTGAATTCAGTTGAACCAGCTGCCATATTGCTGGACAGCTGTGCCACCAAGTTCCCCAATCTGGCACCGGAATTACCTGAGTTCACTGACTGCCATAGGGAGCCCTCAGTTACTCAGTGTGATTTCAGACTGCAGCAATAGGACACTTGTTTCATCACTGCAGTCTCTGAATGTAGCAGAACCCAGTTTGTGTACATAAATGGGAAAATGAGAGTTGTCTGTGTGTTTTGTTTAAAATAAAGAATTTTTCTCTACATGTGTGTTTTTTAACTATTTACTCTCAGTATTGATAATGGGTGGGTCCTCAAAGAAGTCTGAACATTATCAATCTAGGGCCTAATGACAGCTGTCAATACTCAGCTTTTATTAATCCCTTCTATCACTCCAATGCCACCATACTAAGGCATCGGGAAGAGCTGGGTAAAGCGCCAGGAATTGACGCTTCTAATGAATACGCCAATTTCTTGGGCAGCTGCGGGCTGCTATTTTGTAACCTGGGGGGCCAAATAACTATGGGCCTCACCATGCTGAGAATACGAGCCCCCAGCTGCCTGGTTTTTACATTGCCTGCCAATCAAAAACAGGGTGAAGCCCACACTTTTAAAAAAAATATTGATTTATATAACACTGGGGAACAATTTTAAAAAAATTGTCTGTTGAGTTAGGTTTTTGAGCTGATTTATACTAAAATTGGCATGCTGATTCCAAAAATGTAGTCAGTTTTTTTCTAGCACGTCAAGTTTTACTCCACAACTTACCTGCCAGAGAAGCACAATTGCACTGATATCTATAATAAGACTTGTTATCTGATTATAATATATATATATATCCTTTGTAAAACACATGATAGTGTTAAAAATCATATTTGTCATGCCTATTTCTTATATATTTCATTTTTTGTTCATATTTGTACTATTTAAAAAAAAATAAAACACTTTTTAGGTACAGTAGTTTACATATTTTTGAGAAGACAAAAATCCTATAGTTCAAAAACTTGACGTGATAGAGAAAAACTGAGATCATTTCTGGATTCAGCATCCAAAAATTAATTAAGAACAGTTGTCTGACCTAACTCCTAAAAAATTGTGTTCCCCATTAATTATAATTAATGAAATAATAGGCTTCCTTGTATTTTTAATAGCCAGCAAAGGTGAAACCTGGCAGCTGGGGGTGCAGCCCCTTTATCTGTGCTGAGAATAAAAAAAAAAACTGCAAAGCCCTAGATACTTTTTTTAAATTATTTATTTTTACACCCCTAGGACAGCAGGTTTTTGTGACTGCTTGATCTACAGCTGGCACCCAACACAGATGCTGACACAATGGTTGGGGTTGCAACAACCAATCACAGATGCTGTCACAGAGAGTGGTCAACTGTGATTGGCTGCTGGACGCAGAGTGTAGTGAATAATCACGAAGTTAATGAGTGGCCCAGAAATACAAGCGAGTGGTCCTCAGTAAGTATAATGCTGCTTTTTTAATCACCATTTTGTTGATTTTTAAAACCCCCAGCCGAACCCCAACCCAAACACTACACTAGGTGTTCGGAACGGACCCCAAACTTTACAGTTCGGGTTCGTTCATCACTATTCTTAAAGGGAACCTGACGCCTCCAAATCACCTCCAACCCTATTAATACCTGTCCCTGCACCCTAACATATCAGTATTAGTGCTCCTTTTCTATAAAAAAAAAAAGCGCTCTGTAACATTGGAATAATCAACAATATACACTTACAAATCTGAGACTTCTTGTCCCTGAATAAGTCTCACAGAGCGTTCCTTGTGAGACTCTAAGCCCTCCCTAGGAGCTCATTTTCACACCCTGAATGATCCACCCACTCTCTGTCTGTGCTGCTGTGATGTGGAGCTGAAGGCAGGACTAATGATTTGCATTCTGTGAGTGATAGAGAGGGTGGAGGGCAAAGCCTGCACAAGCAGAGCACACAAACAGAGACAGGGTGGATCCTGGAGCCTGCAAAACAACACGCCCTAAGGGCTAAAGAATATAGCCCCTGCTAATTATAATTCCTAATGAGTAAGTATTAAAATGTTTTTATGCACTTTCACAGGATGCTTTTAGGAGACAAAAGAAGTGTGAGATTAGTGATGGGATGCTGCAGGGACATGTTTTGGTAGCTTAGGAGGCGTTCTGGAGGTGACAGGATCCCTTTAACTGCTCCACTTTATTATACCTCACGAAAGTTCTAATTGGAATTAAATCTTTTTTTTTTCAATTTCCTCTTCTCAATTTCAAATTTCCTGTTTAAATTTGTATGCATTGAACAGTCTGTTGGGTAGTAAAAGAAAAGGAAAATATCTGAACACTTAATACAAAGTCATTATTTGCCATTGAAAATGCAGCTCAAGAGCAGTAAATACAATATAAAATACAATATAAAATGATAACCACTTGTAATAGATCTCCAGACGCAACTATTAGATCTGAATTGTAGTTATTTTTACAGTTTGTCTTGTCAAACAATTAATTTAGTATGGTTTTTATGTGCCTAAGGCAGACTCAACATCTGGTCCTAGTACATTGAATTGTATTTCACTGTTATCTAGAGATAAATAAAGCAGGATATTACTGGATTTAATTCTGTAGACAACCTTTGGCTCTGTAACAGATAAGAACTGGTGGAGTTTTAGTTACATGACTACAATAGTTTAAATGTTTAAAGTCAACTATAGCTAATATATTTGAAATGGGAATCGTTTGCATGTACACTAATATATTTTCCTACAGAGAGAAAGATAGCTGGTGTAGCTCATCACATTATGAAAAAATTTGGAGTTTTTTTTGTTAACACAAGAATAGTTAATGATATATTACAAAGGTTACTACAGTTCACTCTTGCCATCTCTTACACTACCTGTGAATTTGCTCTCCATAACTTTACTGATGTCACCACTCTTCATATTAGCCAGCTCTCACAGAGCACAGCGTGACAATCGCCAGTGACAGATCTTACAGCCTGTGGGGCTTTGTTCTCTGAATGGGGACTATGTCTGACCTGCTTGGGATTCTGTGTGGAAAGAAATTGGTGAATAAGTGTGTCTTTTTTCTCTATTTTTTGCTTTTAATGTCTTTCAGGTTTGCTTTTGGACTACGACCGATTAAGTGGACTACGTTGGAATCCCTGTGGAATTATTTTTGGGCCTTTTTAAACTAATTTAAATTAACCGGTGAACCAGAAAATGTGTCGAGGAGTGGTTTTAAAGGGAACCTGTCACCAGGTGTTTGCCATCCCATCTGAGAGCAGCATAATGTAGAAATAGAGACCCTGATTCCAGCGATATGTCATTTACTGAGCTGCTTGCTATCATTTTGATAAAGTTATTGTTTTCTCTGTTGCAGATTTAGCAGTCTGTGATTATGCCAGACTACCAGGCAGCAGTCCAAGTAGACTGCTAATGATAATCTCCAGCTGATCAAACAGTGATTTTATCAAAACTACACTGAGAAACCCAGTAAGTGACACATTGCTGCAATCAGGACCTCGGGTTCAATATTATGCTATTCTCAGATTAGGTTGCAAAAACCTGATGACAGGTTCCCTTTAATTAAATATTTTTGTTGCTATTTATCATTTTAACTGACTGGGTTAGTAATGTGGGTGTCTAATAGACACTTCCACATTACTAACCCCTGGAGTTGATGCCAGCTGACATTATACAGCTGATATCAACCACAAATACCATTAGCCTGTTTTCCACCACAACAGGGCACCAGGAAAATCTGAGGTGAAGCGCCAAGATTGGTACAACTAATGGAGATGCAAGTTCTGGGGCAGCTGCAGACTGATATTTTTAGGCTGAGAAGGATCCAATGACCATGGAACTTCCCACCCTGAGTATACTAGCCACCAGCTGTCAGCTTCCCCTTGGCTGGATAGATAAATTGGAAAGGACCCCTCTTTTTTTAAATAATTTTTTTATAAATAATATAATAAAATAAAACAAGAATGTGATCCCAGCCTTGCACTTAAAGTGATCAAAAAATGTATGTACCCCAAACTGTTACCAAACAACCTTATCTTATACCACACAAACCAGCTCCCACTAAGATCTGTCATATTTCAATATAAATATAGAGGGCTTTCACATTACTGGGAGAACTTAGGCATTGGAAAAGTGACAAGGTTCCCACCCAATTAAATTAAATCCAGTCATTTCTATGCTTCCAAATCCAAATGCCCCCTTCTTCTGATCCCAGAATCAGAATAAAAGCATTGTGTGGATGTTACAAAATAGTCACTGCAGCTATAGATAAAATCACTGGGAGGTGTAATTTCCACAATGGGGTAATTTCTTCTTTTCTTCTTCTCTTCTGGCATCCAGGGGCTCCACAGGTGTCCAGGTGTCACCCATAAACTATTGTAGCAAAATCTGTGTTCCAAAAAACAAATAGCACTCCTTCCTTTTCAGCCCTGTCAAACTAGGGTCACACTTGAGCCTTGGATCCATTAAAACCATCAGTTCTTCAACTTAGAATTTGTGAAAAACTGACCCATTAACGGATCCATAGGCTCCCATGCAAAAAACGCAGTGTCTAAGTGCACTGTAAAAACGCTATGTGTTTTTGAAACCAGAACAAAAAACGCTGCTAGCAGCGTTTTTGGGTGCAGTAAAAAACACATCCGTTAATGCATGGTATATGTAGGTACCATGCATTAATGCATAGTGCTTTTTGGATGGAAAATGGTAATTTCCAAAAACGGAATCAGGTTTTGAAAATGCAGAAAAACTGCATACCAAGTGTGACCCTAGCCTCATTCAGGACAGCCACTAAAAATTTCAGGGCCCCTGAGATTTTTGGGACCCCTTGAGACTTCACCCAGGTTCCTCCTCCACTCACCTCCATGTCCACTCCTTGAACCTCCACAGTCCAATTGTCCGTTCTTGCAAAAACTCCACTACAGCCCATGTCCTCACCGATCACACTTTAAGAGTTCCCATTGACATCAGATTACTCACATAGCTATCAGCTTTTGTTTTGGACAAAAGATTTTTTAAGCCTGCCACCAAAACAAGGTAGACTCTTTTGGCAAAACCCTACTCGTTAAAAATGTTTTTATTAACAAGTAAAGAAATATAATTAAAGTTGTTCAACCAAAATAATATTCATTATTATCACATAAAACAAATAAAGATAAGATTTCGAATTATTACCCATAGATATTACATTTACAAAAAAAGAAAGTAAAGAATCACTACACTAACCAAATACATTGAAACTATGACATGACAATTAGTGAAAATCAGTCAAACACTTATGCAACCCTCTTAGTATTAAATCAGCAAAAAGCAAAAAATAAATAAATAGAGAAATATAAATCAGCAATTAAAACAAAACATTAAATAATATCAAACAATAGATTTCTGACCATTTTGTCATATATTTTCGCTTCATATCACTTCTCACAGCATAAATGAATTCAAATAGATTATGCATAGGTAACTTATCCATTAGGGTCTCTATAGAAGGCGATCTCATCCTTCCACATATTAGCCAAAATATCTTTAGCTGCTAAAAGTATGTGCATAATCAATAGACGTTTATTTTTTGGAAAGTCACAAACTCCCATCAATAAAATTTTAAAGTCAAATGTTAATGTTATGTCAAGATCTAGAACCACATTAATTAAAGACTGGACATCCAACCAAAATCGAGCTAAAACCAGACAAGACCAAAAAATATGTTTAATTGAACCTACAGAACCGCAGTTCCTCCAGTATAAGTTACTATTGCGTTGATCAATGGTGTGTAGCCTTTGCGGGATAAAGTACCATTTTGTAAAAACTTTATATTGAGTTTCTAAAAGGGATCTACATGGAACGGAAGAATAAAAATTCAGCAAAATAGTAGAGAATTGGTCATGTGATGTTTTACTATCAGTTTCCAACAGATCGTCCCATCTCAAAAATCTGCGATTATCAAAAAATACATCTCTGTTGAAGATCTGATAACAACTACGAGTCTTCCAACTGAATTAATTTCCAATCTGACGCAGTAGGATGTCAACGTTGCTAGGCATGGAAAAGTTCACATCTTCACTATTCAAAGTCTTAACTAATAGTTTCCAATTTATTTCTTCAGAAATAGGTTACCGTATATACTCGCGTATAAGCCGAGTTTTTCAGCCCAAAAATTGGGCTGAAAAGTACCCCCCTCGGCTTATACGCGAGTCAGTGCTGTATACCGATGTATACATCGGTACATACCGATGTATACATCGGTATACAGCAGCCCCCGCATCCCCAGTAATCCAGGGCCCCCCCAGCGTCTCTCCGGTCACCTGAAAAGCAAACTATACTTATCAGTGTCCGCTGTCCATGCCCGCTCGCCTCTGCCGTCTGCGATCCTCCATCTTCATGCGGCATCTTCCGGTTTCCTGTGCTCGTCGCAGGACGTCATTCCCTGCGACGAGCACAGAAACCGGAAGACGCCGCATGAAGATGGAGGATCGCAGATGGCAGAGGCGAGCGGGCGCGGACAGCGGACACTGATAAGTATAGTTTGCTTTTCAGGTGACCGGAGAGATGCTGGGGGGGCCCTGGATTACTGGGGCCCTGTATACTACCGCTGGGGCTGCAATCTACTACCACTGGGGCTGTATATACTACCACTGGGGCTGTATATACTACCATTGGGGCTGTATATACCACTGGGGCTGTATATACTGCTGGGGCCCTGTATACTACCGCTGGGGCTGCAATCTACTACCACTGGGGCTGTATATACTACCACTGGGGCTGTATATACTACCACTGGGGCTGTATATACTACCACTGGGGCTGTATATACCACTGGGGCTCTATATACTGCTGGGGCCCTGTATACTACCGCTGGGGCTGCATTCTACTACCACTGGGGCTGTATATACTACCACTGGGGCTGTATATACCACTGGGGCTGTATATACTGCTGGGGCCCTGTATACTACCGCTGGGGCTGCAATCTACTACCACTGGGGCTGTATATACTACCACTGGGGCTGTATATACTACCACTGGGGCTGTATATACTACCACTGGGGCTGTATATACCACTGGGGCTGTATATACCACTGGGGCTCTATATACTGCTGGGGCCCTGTATACTACCGCTGGGGCTGCATTCTACTACCACTGGGGCTGTATATACTACCACTGGGGCTGTATATACCACTGGGGCTGTATATACTGCTGGGGCCCTGTATACTACCGCTGGGGCTGCAATCTACTACCACTGGGGCTGTATATACTACCACTGGGGCTGTATATACTACCACTGGGGCTGTATATACTACCACTGGGGCTGTATATACCTGTGGGGCTGCTGTATACTGCACTGGGGCTGTATATACCTCTGGGGCTGCTGTATACTACACTGGGGCTGTATATACCTCTGGGGCTGCTGTATACTACCACTGGGGCTGTATATACCTGTGGGGCTGCTGTATACTACCACTGGGGCTGTATATACCTCTGGGGCTGCTGGATGCTACCACTGGGGCTGTATATACCTGTGGGGCTGCTGTATACTACCACTGGGGCTGTATATACCTCTGGGGCTGCTGTATACTACCACTGGGGCTGTATATACTTCTGGGGCTGCTGTATACTACCACTGGGGCTGTATATACCTCTGGGGCTGCTGGATACTACCACTGGGGCTGTATATACCTCTGGGGCTGCTGGATGCTACCACTGGGGCTATATATACCTCTGGGGCTGCTGTATACTACCAATGGGGCTGTATATACCTCTGAGGCTGCTGTATACTACCTCTGGGGCTGCTGTATACTACCACTGGGGCTGCTGTATACTACCACTGGGGCTGCTGTATACTACCACTGGGGCTGCTGTATATACCTTTGGGGCTGCTGTATACTACCTCTGGGGCTGCTGTATACTACCTCTGGGGCTGCTGTATACTACCTCTGGGGATGCTGTATACTACCACTGGGGCTGTATATACCTCTGGGGATGCTGTATACTACCACGGGGCTGTATATACCTCTGGGGCTGCTGTATACTAACTACTGGAGCTGCTGCTGTATATACCACTGGGGCTGCTGCTGTATACTACCACTGGGGAGGCTGCTGTATACTACCATTGGGGGGCCTGTATACCACACTGCTGGGGGCTGTATACCTGTGCTGGAGTCCACCCTCGGCTTATACACGAGTCAATAGGTTTTCCCGGGTTTTGGGGGCAAAAGTAGGGGGGTTGGCTTATACACGGGTCGGCTTATACACGAGTATATACGGTAATTAAACTGAGTACAAATATTTGGGAAGGATTATAGTCGCTTTCCATTGAATATGTCAGAAACAAATCGAATGTCACTATCTTTCCAACTACTAAGCTTCAAAGATGGTCAAATCGCAATAAAGATGTCTATAGTAAGCCAGGAAGGGCAAACAGGTGAAAAAAGTATGACTCAAAATATGTGCTAATGTATGCCAAGCTTTAATTGTTGCTTTCAACGATTCAGCGATCGGGAGACTTTTTTTGGGAAGAAGGATGAGAGAGGCAATAAACGTAGGATTTCTCGATATTAACCCATGAAGGGGAGTCCTGAGTATCCACCATCTTCCACTGTTTTTAATTAATGTAGCGAAATGGTAAGCCTTCAAATTTGGAACACTCAACCCCCCCCCCCCCCTTCCTGTTCTTTTCCAATGTGATATTTGCAATTCTAGGGGTTCTACCCTGCCATATAAATCTTGACAACTGTGTCTACAATTTTTGGAAATATTTTTGCTTGATTTTAACAGGAAGCAATCTAAATATATAAAGTATTTTTGGCAGAATTACCATTTTGTAAGAAGTGATGCGACTTGACCAGGAAATCTCTAGGTTAGATAAAAAGGAGATATCCCTTGAAATCTTTTTAAGAATATCAGATATATTTTTCTCCACTATATTACTCAAGTGCTTTGTGATTGTAATTCCCAAATAAGAAAGGTCAGTAGTTGCCCAGGAGAACTGAAATTCCTTTTTTAAAATTTCCAAAAGATGTCCATCAATGTTATATGACAAGACTTGACTTTTAGGGTGTTTAATATGTTATAAGAAATATCTGAGAACATTTTAGTAACCTCTAATAGGTTTCTCAATGAAACTAAGGGACCCGACACCAACACCAACAAGTCATCAGCAAATAGAGAAGTCTCATGTTGGCTTCCATTGAAAAGGAAACCTCTAAATTGGTCATCTGTTCGAATTGCTTCAATAAGGCCAGGTTCACACATATCATCCGTTTTTGCCTTAAATCCGTTTTTGGGAACATTTTGGACAATTTTTTTCTAAGTCCAAAAACGCATATGTGTCAACTCATGTGTGTGTTTTTTTTAAAATGCATGCGTTTTTATGCAGCAGCCCAAAAACGCTGCTAGCTGCGTTTTTGAGGTGCTTTAAAAAAACGCATGCGTATTTTTAACATTGGGCCCTATGGGAAACGCATGCGTTAACGCATGGCACATATGGGCACCTGCATTAACACATGCGTTAACGCATATGCGTTTTTAATGAAAAAATGACCAAGTCCCAAAATTTGCCAAAAACATCCAGGACCCCAGGGGACACTATTGGCACCCTTAGAAAAATGGATCTGTTTTTCTAAGGGCTTAAAAAACGGATTTGTATGTGTACCAGGCCTAAACGGTTCCAAAAAAAGATTAAACAAAAGTGGTGAAAGGGGCAACCCTGTCTTGTCCCTTTCGAAAGAGTAAAGGATTTAGAAACATATTTGTTAGGACCCTGAAGGGTGAGAATATAAGGCATTAATAGTATTATTAATGCAACCAGTGAGTCCAAAGCGTCGAAGAGTTGGAAACATAAATCTCCAATTTACTCTATCGAACGCTTTCTCCTCATCCATTGCCATGACGAGTACTGGTTCTCCTGACCTCTCCACCTGCAAAATAATATTGAAAATTCTTCTTGTTGCATCTATTGTTCCTCTATTAGTTATACAGTTGTGGCCAAAAGTATTGACACCCCTGCAATTATACTCAGTTTCTTCGTGAAAATGATTGCAATCACAAATTCTTTGGTATTATTATCTTCATTTAATTTGTCTTCAATGAAAAAACACAAAAAGAATTGTCCTAAAGCCAAATTGGATATAATTCCACACCAAACATAAAAAAGGGGGTGGACAAAAGTATTGGCACTGTTAGAAAAATCACGTGATGCTTCTCTAATTTGTGTAATTAACAGCACCTGTAACTTACCTGTGGCACCTAACAGGTGTTGGCAATAACTAAATCACACTTGCAGCCAGTTGACATGGATTAAAGTTGACTCAACCTCTGTACTGTGTCCTTGTGTGTACCACATTGAGCATGGAGAAAAGAAAGAAGACCAAAGAACTGTCTGAGGACTTGAGAAACCAAATTGTGAGGAAGCATGAGCAATCTCAAGGCTACAAGTCCATCTCTAAAGACCTGAATGTTCCTGTGTCTACCATGTGCAGTGTCATCAAGAAGTTTAAAGCCCGTGGCACTGTGGCTAACCTCCCTAGATGTGGATGGAAAATAAAAATTAACGAGAGATTTCAACGCAAGATTGTGTGGATGGTGGATAAAGAACCTTGACTAATATCCAAACAAGTTCAAGCTGCCCTGCAGTCCGACGGTACAACAGTGGCGACCCGTACTATTTGTCGGCGTCTGAATGAAAAGGGACTGTATAGTAGGATACCCAGAAAGACCCCACTTCTTACCCCCGAGACATAAAAAAGCCAGGCTAGAGTTTGCCAAAACTTACCTGAGAAAGCCTACAACATTTTGGAAGAATGTTATCTGGTCAGATGAGACAAAAGTAGAGCTTTTTGGGCAAAGGCATCAACATAGAGTTTACAGGAGAAAAAAAGAGTCATTCAAAGAAAAGAACATGGTCCCTACAGTCAAACATGGCGGAGGTTCCCTGATGTTTTGGGGTTGGTTTGCTGCCTCTGGCACTGGACTGCTTGACCGTGCGCATAGCATTATGAAGTCTGAAGACTACCAACAAATTTTGCAGCATAATGTAGTGAGTGTGAGAAAGCTGGGTCTCCCTCAGAGGTCATGGGTCTTCCAGCAGGACAATGACCCAAAACACACTTCAAAAAGCAGTAGAAAATGGTTTGAGAGAAAGCACTGGAGACTTCTAAGGTGGCCAATAATGAGTCCAGACCTGAATCCCATAGAACACCTGTGGAGAGATCTAAAAATGGCAGTTTGGAGAAGGCACCCTTCAAGTATCAGGGACCTGGAGCAGTTTGCTAAAGAAGAATGGTCTAAAATTCCAGCAGATCATTGTAAGAAACTCATTGATGGTTACCGGAAGCAGTTGATTGCAGGTATTTTGGTTAAAGGTTGTGCAACCAAGTATTAGGCTGAGGGTGCCAATACTTTTGTCTGGCCCATTTTTGGAGTTTTGTGTGAAATGATCAATGTTTTGCTTTTTGCTTCATTCTCTTTTGTGTTTTTTCATTTAAGACAAATTAAATGAATATAATACCAAAGAATTTGTGATTGCAATCATTTTCAGGAAGAAACTGAGTATTATCTGACAGAATTGGGGTGTTAATACTTTTGGCCACAACTGTATATCCAGTTTGATTGGAATGAATTAGCTTGGGAATATATTTTGAGAGCCTATTAACTACCACCCTAGCAATTATCTTTGAGTCCGAATTTAAGAGTGAAATAGGTCTATAGTTTGCCACATCCAGAGGGTCACCATTCTCCTTTGGAATTACTGTAATTATAGCTTCTTGCATTTCTGCAGGAAGCATAGATGTCACAGAGGCCGAATTAATGAGTTTTGTAAGGTAGGGTAAAAGAATACATGCAAACGTCTTAAAATACTCATTTGAAAGGCAATCTGGGCCTGGTGACTTTCCATTCTTTAATGACTTAATGGCATCAGATACTTCCAAATTGGTGAAAGGTAAGTTAAGAAATCTAATTTGTTCCTCAGATAAAGATGGAAGATCTAAGGAATCTAGAAATGAAGTTATTGAGGATATATTGGGTTGTTTTATAGCTGGATTTGAATTCAAATGATAGAGACCTTTATAAAAAAATCCTACTCTAATGTGACCTTTAAAAAAATTCTTAAAATATCCAATACTCTTTAGGCTATGTTCACACATTGCGCATTTTTTGCGCTTTTTTATGCAGTTGCGCTTTTTCACGCGGTTACGTGGCAAAAAGTGTAACTGCATTCACACATTGCGCTTGTGTGCGCTTTTTTCTGTACAATTTTCCCGCACCCATTTTAACATGTGGGCAATGGGAAAAGCCCGCAAAAAAGCGCAAAAAGAATTGACATGTCTATTATTTTTACGCACGCGCTTTTGCAGTGAAAGCGTATGTGTAAACAAAGTGCAAAAGTGCAACATGTGCATGCATTTCAGCAAAACCCATAGGTTTTGCTGGACTGTGTTTCCATAATTGCGTTTCACTGCATTTACGCGCACGTAAAAAAGCACCACTTAAATGCAAGAAAATGCTGCCAATATGCAGCGTGTGAACGCAGCCTTAAGGTACCTTTACACGCCGCGACGGCAGGCTGGATACATCCCGCTACTTCACGTGCACGAGCACGCTCAAACGGCTACAAACGGTCAACGCATCTCCTTTACACGCCGCGACAAGGTGCGCTACGCCACGCTACATCTATAGCTAGCTACATCGCCGGGTGTGTCAAGTAGCCAGCTGTAGCTTAGCGTAGCACGTTTACACAGCGCTACAATAAGCTAATATGGGCGGACCTGGTACAGCAGGGACAGCACATAGGCGTGCCACAATCTTGGATTACGAGCCGTCCGTACGATGATAGGACAGCGCAATATCATCATGATTGGCCAGGCATCGCAGGAGGCTGAGACATCCAGCACGCTCGAGCGATTGTGTAGTGTGACTGGTCAGCTCCTTAAATATGCCGCCCTAGGCAGCGACTACCAATCGTCATGCAGGAGCTTCCTCCAATGATCGGTGATGGGGCGCGGTATCCCGGAGCCTGGGTCACGCCTTAGCTACATTGCAGCTACAGCCCCGGGTGTCCAGAGTTCCCTTCCGTTGCCTCTTTACACGCCGATACAGCTCGCTACCATCGGCGTTGTAGCCATCAGTTTTCGAGCAGACCTAGGAAACAGATGTAT
Organism: Allobates femoralis; assembly: GCA_033576535.1. NCBI lineage: Eukaryota > Metazoa > Chordata > Amphibia > Anura > Aromobatidae > Allobates > Allobates femoralis. The sequence goes on along the minus strand of JARQOC010000002.1, from coordinate 561,478,167 downwards.
CTGTTGCCGGCTGCAGCGTCACGTCTTCAGACGCCGCTACGACGGGCTACATTGGCGCTACAAGCTACATTTGTAGCCTGTAGCGGGATGTATCCAGCCTGCCGTCGCGGCGTGTAAAGGTACCTTTATAGATATATTTTTATTTATTTTTCCTTAAGAAAATTTATTATATGCATTTTTTAAAATGACCAATAATACAACATACAAGGGAGAAAAACGATCACACCATGACCAGACAAAATATTACTACTACATAGTGACTGAATAATGCCACATACAAAGTATAAATTCCTCCACACCATGACTAGATCACATAATATCACTACATAAAGACCAATGGCTGCAATACTGATCATTAAAATAAACTACAATATAAATAGTACCCTAGTACCATTATACACAGGAGCTCTGTAGATAGTATACGGGTAGTGTTAGTGCACAAGTAATACAGAGATTACCAGTGACAATATACACAGGAGTTATGTATACAGTATATAGTGTAAGTGTACAGGTATAGAACTGACTTTGGCTGGCTTCACACTGCGGCACGATCCGGTCCGGGGCTGTCCAGGAGGACCCTGACATCCGCGGACCGGATCAGCACACAGGACTGGAGGGCTGTAATGCGCTCCGGTCCGGTGTGCAGCGCACGCAGCTGCAGCCGCTGACAGGTCAGGACCGCGGTGCCCACGGTCCTGACTTATCAGCAGCGGGAACTGCGTGCGCTGCACACCGGACCGGAGGGCATAACAGCCCTCCAGTCCTGTGTGCTGATCCGGTCCGCGACTGTCAGGGTCCTCCCGGACAGCCCCGGACCGGATCGTGCTGCAGTGTGAAGCTGACCTTACCAGTGACAACTCATATTTTGGTGGCCCTCTATAATAACAAATGTTTGCTCTCCAATAAAAATAATAATAATAATAATAATATTCACAAAAAAATCCTTTAAAAAAATAAAGCTCTCTTAAACTGATCTTTTAAGAACATTGTAAGCTTCCTGGACTTCCCAGCTGCTGCCACATCTGGCACAGTTTCCATAATCAGACCCTGAAGGTGTCAAAATACCTGCAAACTCCAGAAAGCTTAAACGTTTTTTAAAAAACTCCCCAAAATTCTATAGCTTATCACAAGCTGGTAGACTTAATTGCTGGGGACACTCCTAAACATAGTTTGGAGAAGTCCCCAGCTAACAAGTCTTCCAGTGAACATTTTGGCCCCAAATAAACATGAAAAGTTTTAGAGCTATTTTAAATTTTGAACTTTTTTTTTTAAATTGGCAAACATATCAAGCAAAGTTCCTTCATTACTAATTCCCAGCTGAATCATTCATCTTCACTTTTCCTCTTCATACTGTACAGATTGCAATGACTTCTTCCAGCCAGGACTCGTCTCTACAGACAATAATGTACAGTTATCTAGAGCAGTGTTTCCCAACTCCAGTCCTCAAGGCACACCAACAGGTCATGTTTTCTGGATTTCCTTATCATTAGACAGATGATGGAATTATCCCCTGTACAAGTGATTAAATTATCACCTATGCAATCCTAAGGAAATCCAGAAAACATGACCTGTTGGTGTGCCTTGAGGACTGGAGTTGGGAAACACTGATCTAGAGCACCACTTCCAGACCATATTCCCCAATTTTTAGCCACCTTCTACACTACGCAAGATGAAGATAAAAAAAACCAAAAACATGATATCACCATGCACAGTAACATGCCATTCCACATTAAAAACAATATCCTCAAAAATAAAATACATCACAGCAGTGATAATATCACTTCATTAGCCCCTACAGTAATGTCCCACATCCTGGCCCCTTTGTGTAATAATGCCCCGCATCCTGGCTCCCATTTGTCGTTATTCCTGCACCATATGATGACTCCATCCTGCCTTAATATGTCACCTTCTTTCCCCATAAATTTCCAGCCTGTCCCCATGTGTCACGTTCTTCCCCCTTATGTTTCCATCCTGTCCGTATGTTTCACCTTCTTCCTCCATATATTTCCATCCTTTCCCCATGTGTCACCTTCAAGACCTCCATGTCTCCATCCTGTCCTCATGTGGCTCCTATCACCTTGTGTCTCCAGCTTGTCCCCATATGGCTCCTTCTTCCTCCATCTATTTCCATCCTGCCCCATGTGTCTCCTCGTTCCTCCATGCATTTCCATTCTGTGCTCTTGTGTCTCCTTCATCCCCAATATATTTCTATCTTATCTCCATATATCACCTTCTTCCACCATGTTTCTATCCTGTCCCCATGTGTCTTATTCCCCCTTATACCCCATCTTGTCTTCATATATCACTCTCATCCCCTTTGTGTCTCTATCTTGCCCTCATCTTTCATTCTCATCTCCCTTGTGTCTCAATTCTGTCCCCATGTATATCCTTCCCCCCATGTGTCAATCTCATCCCCCTTGTGTCCCCCTCTGGTCCCCATGTGTCACTCTCATCCCCCTGGTGTCTCCATCTGGTCACAATGTGTCAGTTTCATCCACTTGTGTCTCCATCCTGTCCTCATGAGTCACTAATCCCTCTTACAGTATAGGAGAATCCAGGCTCAGGGTTCAAGCCTTGAATAAGCGTTAGATTTTTTGGATCTATAAATTGGGCACAATAAATCCTGGAGGGCTAAATGAGATTCCAGATCTGTTTTAAATTCTGGGGTTTCTCCTTAGTTTAATTTAATTCTCCTTTTTATCTCCTTGGTCCCCTGTGGGTAGGTCCCAGGTTCCCTTTAACTCTAGGGGGATCAGGGTCTCCTTGCTCCCACAGGTCCTCCATGTGATTAATTATCCTCTGGTTCTTTGTCAATTCTAGATGGGCTCCTGCTCCCTTGAACTGACTGCTGCTGAAGTTCCCTTCATTTAAACTTTCCTGTTCATCCTCCTTCGCCACTGGTCCATACACTCACTGTCTTGGAGCAATGGTGACTCAATAAATAGGTACCTGAAATAATTGTAATCATATATATATAATTTAAATAGAAGGGGACTGTCACTGAAATGGATTGATCCCCTCTTTTTTTTCCTTTCCTACGTATTTCCTTTCTTTCTGCTGCTGCCGCTGATTCGCACAATATCTGTGTTAGATTGGGAGAGTACTAATGAATCCATATGTTAAATTATATATTCTGTTTTTGGGTTATGGTCAGTGCATAAGAATGATCCCTTTCCCCTTTTATTTTTAATTATTTGGTTTAGTTATATAAATAGTTTTAACCGATAATTATTGTTTTCTCATCATATGAGTGGTCTATTGTAGACATCACCTTTTTGGTGTTGATGAATCAGATGAATCCCTGGTGGAGCCGTGGGCTAGCAGTGACACCAGTGGATATTGGAGTGTGGGCTCTCTAATGTGAGTTCAAACCCCCGCACCAGCTCTAATGTTCTTTTATCAAAATGATCTAACTTAGATACTTTTAAGTAACTTTAGATGATGACCTCAGAAGCTATAAGCAGTTAGAATGGGAAATCAGATTGCTTTATCAGTTTTTTAGCCGTTGAAACATGGGTTCTATGCTGCTATCCCTTTTGCTGAATTGCACATTGATTTATACATTTTAATACATGTTAATCATTGATTTTAGCATTTTATATCATAGAAATGTCTTTTTATCCACAGTTTTATAATAAATTCTCATCAGGATCTTAATTTCCAGGATTTTATCCAATGTGGGCGTTCCCACAGGAACTGACATCACCATGATGTCATTGGTTGTAATGTATATAATGGCTTCTTGTGAACTGACTGTAACATTGCTGCCCTGATGAAGTGGCCAGGTGGCCACGAAACGCGTTGGCTTGAGTGTAAATAAAGGTTTGCTTGCATCCTCGGTTTTCCCTGTGGTGTAGCACGGACAAACCCCGGCTCTTTTTCTCCTATACTGTATGTATCTGCATCCCGGGATCTGCAGCGGCCAAAACTTCTACAGGTGGTTGTGACTCTCACAACCATACCAGGTGAGTGGATTACCTTTGTTAATAACACGCTGGTGTCCCTCATTTACCGCCTTAGTGCGCTCCCCCTCTCTCTAAATTTTTTGCAGACTAATCCCTCTTGTGTCTCCATATGGTCAACATGTGTCACACTTATACAAATTGTGCTGCTATCTTGTCACCATGTGTCACTCTCATCCTCCTTGTTTCTCCATCCAGTCAATATGTGTCACTTACATCCCGCTTATGTCTCCATCTTGTTCCCATATGTTACTCTCACCCAACTTGGGTCTCCATCCTGTCCTCATATGTTTCCTTCCCCCTTATGTCTCCATCCTGTCCTTATATGTCACTCTCATCCACCTTGTGTTTCCATCTTGTCCCCATGTGTCACACTCCCCCCCCCCCCTTGTGTCTCCATCTGGTCTCTACACTACAAGCAGGCTAAAGTGCCATTGCTAGACATAATAATAATAATAATAATATTTATTCACTTATATAGCACTATTAATTCCATTTGCAGCACTGTCCCCATTATGACTCACAATCTAAACAACCTATCGGTATGTCTTTGGAGTGTAGGAGGAATCAGAATCTTTTTTAGTAGAAAAAACACTAAAGCACAAAAAATTCAGAAAAATTCACCAAAAAAATAGCATGGCAAACATCCAATGCACTTAGCAGGAAGCTACTTGCTCCACTGAGTGTCTAATACTGGTGAAGAATCTCCTATAACTAGTCAAGCATTGGGGGCGGTTGTGTCACTTGCAACCAGTCATGCAATGGGGGAGGTGATTGGTGGTATTTATATACACAAGGTTACCATAGGGCGTCAGTCACACAAGCACGTGTGACGCATAGTGTCAGTATGCAGCCTTAGCTTCCTGCTAAGTGCAATGGATGTTTGTCATGGCTATTTTTTCTGTGAGTTTTTCTGAATTTTTTGTCCTTTTCTGCTAAAACAGACACATAGCTAGGACTCATAAGTGTGAGGGCCTTTGACGGTGGGTTACAAGCTTACATATTTTGCCCAAAATATCCACTAACACCTCAGATTATCATCCATAGTGTTTTTTGCACTTTTTTATCTCTTGCAGTGTGCAGCTGAGCCCACTGGGGGCGTCTGTCATTTGTGTGATGCATGTATATGGTGGGGGGCAGCCTGCCTGATCTAAGAGCGTGGGCATGATCAATAGGCTGCATACTGACACTATGCATCACATGTGCTTGTGTGAATGACTTTCTATGGTAACCTTTTGTCTATAAATACTACCAATCACCTCCCCCATAGCATGGCTGGTCGCAGGTGACACAACTACCCCCAATGCTTGGCTGGTTGCAGGAGATTGTGCACCTTTATTAGACACCTGTGTTGCCTCTCAGTAGAGCTAGTAGCTTCCTACTAAGTGCAATGGATGTTTGTCGTGGCTTTTTTTTAGGAAACCAGAGTGCCCAGAGGAAACTCACGCAAACATGAGGAAAACATACAAACTCCTTGCAGATGTTGTCCTTGGTGGGATTTAACCCAAGAACCCCAGCGCTGCAAAGCTAACCACTGAGCCACCCCATCGCCCTGAGAAACTGGGGCCCCACTGCAGCCCCCACACCATATGATGACACCACTCTGCTGACTTCATATTGTATACTGAGCCCCACTGAAGGTCCCACATTTTATAATGACCTCCTCTGCACACCTTACACTATATAATGACCCCTTCTGCAGCCCCTACATTGTAAGATGACCCCACTCTCTAGTCCCCACACTGTATCATGACCCACTCTGCAGCTCTCACACTGTATAATGACACCCTATCTAGCCCCCACATTGTATAATGATCCCTCTGCCTCCACAATGTATAATAATCCCCTCTGTAGTCCCCGCATTGTATAATGCATCCCTCTGTAGAACCCTTACTGTATAATGAGACTCTTTGTAGCCCCCAACCTGTTAATCACCCCTGTGAAGCCCCCACACTGGGGCAGACAAATGCGGTGATGTCATCGTGCTGGGACTCACATCCTGTGCGTGTCACGGTGCGATGATGTCATCACGTCGCTCCGCTCTGGACCTGCCGTTCTGTAGGTCTAAAAAGACCTGAAAGGCCATGTCCACACACCTCCGCTGTAAGGGCCCCTTTACACGCGGCTACATTTCTTGGGTGGCTACAGGTAACTTACTGGTTGCAGTGAAATCATGGAGAGATTATTCCATTTGTACACAGCAACAAGATAGAACCTTGTCTCCATGATTTCACTGCAACCAGTAAGTTACCTGTAGCCACCCTAGAAATGTAGCCGCGTGTAAAGGTACCCTAAGTATTTAGCGGTTCTCCGCAGCAGGCTGCCTAGTGTCCACTTAAGCCGAACGCACAGGGAAACGCTGCTAGCCGCGTTTCCCTGTCCGCTCTGGGAAAGCAGACACTAGGCAGCCTGCAGTGTGAAGTGGTTACCACGATACACATCGGGCAACCATGGGCTGCGTCCGCAGAAAGCGGCAGCACACACGCACCTCCGCTCCTCTGAAAAAACCTAAGTATTTAGCAGAGAACTGCTAAATACTTACAGTGGAGGTGTGTTGGCATGGCCAAAACTATAGAATGGACAGTGGCAAGACTAAGAGATCGAGTCTCCCTGCTCTACCACAGTGTCTAACTGTATCAGCGCAATGTGCATGCTGATACAGTTGAAAGCGGCAATTGCTGACTCCTTGGCATCCTCACTGAAGCATGGCCATTGGCACGCTGAGTGACCACACCATTCGCACATGCCTAAAGCCAGCCATGTTGCCAAATAGCTATGATAACCATAACTTATACAGTGGCTTTTAGGACCTTGGCCACCACAAATCAAAGGTTGCTGAAACACAGTTTGTACGGCAGAGACACTAAACCTCCGCAGTCTCTCTTTTCTACAGTGTGCATGCTTTTGTCTTCAGCAGGATCCTCTCTCCTTCCTGCAGAGTGTAAACTGTTATAGTCAGTGGGTACTTGCTCTCTTTTCTACAGTGTGTAAGATTTTATGATCAGCAGGGTCTTCTCTCTCTCCTATTGAGTGTAAGCTCTTCTTGTCAGCAGGGTTAACTCTATCCCCTCTCATGCATGTATATTTTCCAAGCAATTATTAGCTTTCCTGTTATCGAAACTCACTCAAATTTACTTGTTGCAAATCGAATTTAATGTGTAAATTCATGGAAGCTGGCAAATTTCAAAATATCTGCTCAACTCTAATGAAATTTTAAATGGACAGTGAATTAGGACATGGTAGATGTCATAAAGTGGTAAAAACACAATCAATAATTAAAACAGAAATCAGTTGTATCAGAAGATTCATGTCAACTCTTATTTTTTCTACAAAATAGACATGTTTACTCCTGCAGAATATTGCCATATGAGCTTCATTTTATTCATCTTCTAGGAGGACAGCCAATTCTATTCTGCTGAATTAATAGCAGATTTATCCTTCTGATTACCATATTTCTGCCTAATTGAATGCAAAAAGCTATGAGCAAAGATTTAAATTCTAGACAATATATCAACAACGGTTTTGTTCTGTGACATGTGTTTCTTACATTCAAATTAGTTGGTCACGTCATGCTCTTAAGAGATCTTGTAACAGAGGAGTAGATGTTTAAATCCTGAACCACAGTCTCTTGATAGCTTCCATGGCTTTTCAGGCTTTGTATATGTTGCAAATATGAGTTGATTGGAGAATACAATATAGCATGCCTTTAAGTTCCAACCAACAGCTTGCCTGGAAATTCTGTGTTTTAATCATGTTTGCCAGATAGTAATATCGCCTCTAACAATGGTAATTAAATTATTTTTAATACATAATTCTTAATGGTAAAACAGTTGGGTGAACAGTTGGCTTTCAAATTATGACTTGTGCATAATGTTGCTTTTATAATTTCAATCACGAAAATATTTAATGTCTGAAAAATACTGATTGAATCTGTCATTGAAAGGCCAAAGAAACAAAAACAAAACTACGATGCCCATTGATCAGAATACCATAAAGTTAGAACGAAAACATAGAAATGCATAAAAATAAACTTACAAAAATGTTTTGATATTAAAAAAATAATAAAAAGTAAACAATTAAATGTCTAACACTACAAAAAAGACATATATACAGTGGCTAGTAATGACCATATATGGACATGGCTTTTATATCAAGGAGGTGTGAGGGGGGGAGAGAGGGGCTGCATGTAGTTACACAAAGCCATGAGAGGAGGGGTAGATTGTCAGCTTTTGCTGTACCTTTATAAAAATGGAAGACATTTTCAAATTTTCCTGACACCTCCCCTTTTTAGGCTGCGCTACAGAGGCAGGACCTATCAGTACTCCAGGCGCAGCTCGGAGGGCTCACCCCTTGGACCCTCTCCCTTTTGAACTCAGAGAGGGGTGTCTCCATGAGGCCCATGTCAGTCAATGAATTAATCTAGGTATTCAGTAACCTTATTGATACTACAGGTGTGTCAAAAAATGTTATACCTTTGAGCAGTGAAGAAAAAATACTTTCATTTTCACCCCTAAAATGTGGTTTTAGCCCTAAATTTTACATTTTTTACTAGTGGAAAATAGATAAAATGGTCACATAATTGTTATACAATTTCTTATGTACATGACAATACCCAATATGTGACTTTACAGTACCCAATGGCCACACGTCAAAAGTCAGGAGGGAGGAGCAGCATTTGACTTCTGGCATGCAGGGTTTCCTAGAATGGCAGGCTCCATATAGAAAGCCCCAAAGTGGAAGAAGAGCAGAAACCCCCTCAAGTGACTCCAATTTGAAAATTGCATCCCTTTGGGAATTCATCTATAGGAGTTGTGCTGATATTGACTCCATGTTTTCTTACCCAGAAACAAGCACCTATGGATGTTTTAAGAGTGAAAATGGAAATTTGCCATTGTCGTGCCCAATACCTTGTAATGCAATTTGGAGAGCTCTTCTTTTTACAGAAATTCCAAACATTTGGAGCATAACCGGTTTAGGTGCACCGTGGGGCGCAGAATGGAGGTAGACATTTGGATTTGGAAGCGCAGATTTCGCTAGATTTTTTTTCTAAATCTGGTAGCCAAAGCATTGTTTCAGAACATTTGTTTTTTCAGTATGTGAAAGTCCTCTATATTCCTGTTAATAGATCACAATCCTGAATGGGGACTTGATTCTTGTGGGTTGAGAAGGAGCTTTTATTGATTGCATTTTGGGTTACAGAACATTTTAGATCAGTTTGCATTTATCCTATGCTATATGCTGAGAATTTACATTGGGGTTTCTATCTAAATCTATAAAATATGTGATTCAGTTGAAGCCCCGATTGATTCGTTCACTAATAAGGCAGCAGAGATATTGTGGACTTCTATGTCTTTTAATATGTGCACAAAGCAGGTGGTTAACCAGACTTTTATGCACTCCTAAAAAGAGAGGCATGGCACAGATCAAGGTGACTCCACCTGCCTCACTATAGTGAATTGTCTAGTGGGTGTTTCATCTGAATCACGTTTTGCAGAGATTCACTGGGAAACCCCGATGTAAACACTTAGCGTCGAGTGCAGAATAAATGTGAGATGAGCTTTACTGCAATGTTATGGAGGAAGAATTAACAAATCAACAACAGGTCAAGAATTTTTTCATTTATTTGTTTTTTCATTCGCCATGTGGGAGAAGTGATTAGACGATGTTATTCTTCAGTTCAGTGCGACTGCAGTGATACCACATTTACATATTTTTTATGTTTGGCTACTATCGCACACTAAAAAATGTTTATTTTTTGCAAATAAAAGTTGTTGCATCACCATATTTTAAGAGCTATCATTTTTCTATATTTCTACTGACAGAGTAATGTAAAGGATTGTTTTTTGCGGAACGAGTTGATGTTTTTTTTGGTACCATTTTTGGGCACATAATATTTTTTGATCACTTTTTATTCCAATTTGTGGAAGCCAAAATGAACCAAAACCAGCAATTTGGAATTTTTTTATGCCATTCGCCATCAGGTAAAAGCGATAAGACATTTTAATTTTTCAGGTCAGTGCAAGCACAGAGATACCACATTTACATTTTTTTACTATTTTGCTGCTTTTACACAGTGAAAGTAATTTAATAGAAAAATAATTGTTTTTACATCACTATATTCTGAGAGCTAAAGTTTTTTTTTATTTTTCTGCCGACAGAGATGTTCCCAGCAGTACTATTTTTATTTAACTTTGTCTTTTTGATTGCATTTTTGCTTCAGAGGTATGATGAAGAGCATTCTTTTTTACCACTTTTTTTTTTTTACTGATTTTTACTGTAAGGGTTAAATAGTGGGACATTTTTATAGAGCATGAACAAATACATATAACTTTTTTATTTTGATCTCTGGTCTCAAGTATTGCAATAGTATGGCGCCCCACCGGGAGAGACGCCACCAGAGGTACTTCATTCCCATGGAGTGTAGTGCCCCTGTTCTCCAGGTGCTGGGATGGTGCAGTTGAGCCCAAACACACACACACAATGACAAGCCCCTGGGACAATGGGTGGATCCTAATGGAGGACACAGGCCACGAAAGGAAGACAGTGTTAGAGAGTGGAGTCAGTAGTAGGAGACCGGAGAAGTAACATCATCTGACGAGAAGTGGTAGTCAGGAGTGAAGAGGCAGCGTGGTGCCGACTACCGCTGGTTGAAGCTACACCACCGCGCTCGCCCACGGGAGGGAGAGAACTGACTGGTAAAGATGGAGAAGAATCCTTCGGGTGCGGAGAAGTCAGCGAACACCTGTATGCCTGAATCTGATGAGACAGAGGGGTTGATGGACGAGACAGGGACCCGGCCCAGCAGACGGTGCGGAAGCTGCATGCCCGAGCCGTAAACCCAGAGGCCCCAGATTTCTAAAGGGAGCTGTGGCCGAACACCCGACACATCTTGGGGAAAGTGGCCGAACTAGGGAGCAGCTCATGGGAGAGTGACCTAATGGCGCCTGGGACCTACAAGCACCTGTGGACACCGGTACTTGAGCTGCGCTGAGAGCCTGGGGAGCAGAGTGATGATACGCTTGTCTCAGAGGAGAACTACCCCTTATAGTGCTGAGAGAGACCCACCAGAAACTGAGACACCGAGGAAGGAAATTAAGGGCTCAAACTGTGGCTTGACTGCACTAACCCAGCTCTGGAGAAAGAGCGAACCGGAGACTGGCAGGAGCGTATCCGGCAGCCATGTTTAACACCTGAGTAAAAGTAACGGAACTGAAGCTGTGGTGTATGAGAATTTTATTTGTGGCGACCATCGCCCGCAGAGGCCACCCGAAACACCGAGAGTACTGTGAACTGAGTGACCAACTACCAAGGTACGAGCTGGAGGAAAACCACTCCACTGCCCTGGGGACTGAGGGAAGCAGGATTATCTAAGCTGGTGATCACCATCCCCAGAGGTTCTGAAGCAGCGGCGGCTGACCTGACTGCATACTGCAGGTGGCGTCAAAATTACCCCCTTATTCCCTCAGATTTTCCCTAATATCTTCCCCCGTTTATTTAAATAAACACCGCCAGGGTCACGGGACTAGGTCTTGGCCAACGTCTGTCCCTGTGAAAAGAACCGATAAGTGAAGATGTGAGGACGATTAGTAACTGCCCGGCACCCTTTCTTCCCCACCTCTGAAGTGGGCGTGTCAATAGATATGTTTTGCAATACATTAAACCAGTCAGATTACACTGACAAAACACCTGTCACTGTATTCTGATCTAACAGGCCAGTGCAGCTGGCCTACCGGGAGGTCATTGTTTGATCTCCAGGTGCCATGGCAACCATGAGCTCCCCGTTATTTCATCACAGGACTGCTAACAGAGGTCAGAGAGGGATTGCACTGCCTCTCACAACTTTCTAAATGTCGTGATCACTATTGATCACGGCATCTAGAGGGTTAATGAGCTGGGGGTGGCACGCACACTGACCGTGGCTGTTACTACAGGAGCTTGGCTGTCAGCTGTGTCGAGCTCCTGAAATAATCATGCAGAGAAGTGCTTATATTCAGTACTTTGTGAGATCATGCTGTGATTGGTCATTCAGATTGCACTGATCACATTGCTCTGAGTGCAGGTGACCCGCCCAGGGGTCTATGGGAACTTGGTACCCGGGCATTGATATGGGGATGCTGTCTCAGTGGCTGGGTTAAATGATAAAAGTCTCGTGACGCCACCTGTGGATCCTGGTGAAGGCACCAGTGCTGCTTCAGACCTCTGGGGATAATGGACGAACAGCTTGGGTGGTACAGCTCCCCACAGCTGGAGCAGGGTCCCCAGGGCAGTGATGATGTGATGGGGATTTGCACAGGGAGGTGGTTAGGCAGCGGGGCTGCTGCGACAGTCTCTAGGCCGGACGGGTTCAGGGAAGGACAAACTGACACACATACTGTGCATCATTTCTGTACCTTTACTGATGATATTGCAGGCACTTTCCAGGGTACGTTCAAGGTGGTCAGGAGGCACTACTGGATTTCCGCAATGAGTGATGGATAAGGCACTTTTCCCTCGTTGAAGTCTCTGACTCATGTAAAACTAAGCCTGACCTCCTCTGTGTCTTTCTCTCAACCGTTGTGTAGTGTCGAGAACCTTTGTGTGGGCAACCGCTATGACTTCTCCTGCGGTCCCTGGCTCCCCTATTGGTTGCGTAACAGGTGTCTGGGAGACTGGAGTCTCCTCGGTGAACTGGTATTTCTGCTGGGCTTGATGCTCTCCTGCAGACTTGGACTCCAGGTTGCTTCCTGGGGTGAAACAGTATGGCTCCTCTGCCCCCAGTCTGCTCCTCTACTCCTTAAGCCTTGCCTTCAACCTCATTCTCAAGCCCTCACACTAGCTAGGCTGGTCAACTAGCTCGGCCTAGCACTGCTCCGACACACCGGGACGTCTTCACAGTTCGCCTAGCGACTTCACACTCTGGCCAACTCCGCCCCCAGCACCAGTATTTATAGAAGATCTTGCTTAAAGGCAGCAAGTGGAGCTCCCTCTACTGTTCTGGGGTGGAAAGTGTTGTATGTATGTGGGTTACCTGTTGTGGAAATCCATCCATGCCTTAGGTGGTTCTGTGGCTACCTGTAATGGCAGGGTGCCATACAGAGACCACCATCATGGGTCCCTACACCTCTTCCCGTGCTTCCATGGACCTGTCATTGCAAGTTTACATGCATTGACAGTTCAAAGGTATGATGTACACAGCCCGTGATGGTGCAGGAACTGACACCCACTCATGACGTGCTATTTACGCCATTGATCGTAAAGGGGTTAAAAGGGTGGGTTCAGTCGTAGCAGACATCAGAATGTTAAACAAATCTTTTCAAGACATCTGTAGTACATGCATTATACTTTGCAAAAAATTTACAAAACATGGGGACTTCAAATTTCAAAAGATTCATTTATCAATAAATAGTATTTAAGTTAAAAAAAGAAGCAATCTAGCAATATATTTATCTTAGCTTGAGCCTACTGATTTGAAACATGCGATAGTAAAAAAAAACATGATCCTATAATATACATGCTTTCTTTGTAATCATGTCCTCATTTATTATTAATTGTTTATATGTTTATGTAATAGAATTCTGGGTAATTTTTATGTTGCTTGACTTAAAGGAACTCTGTCACTTCCGTAAATCCACCTAAGCTACAGTAATTGGTAAATAGTCTAAAAGATGATGATGTACTGATTGCTGTAGTTTAGAGAGCTTTGAGGTGGTTCAAATCAAGAATCAGAAAAGTACCTCATAATTTCTATTTAACTATTTCTATGATTTCTAAAACAATCTCAGAACATAATAATTTGTTTTGGATTATAATGCATGCGTAACAAAATGTACCGGCACTAAACATTTCTGGGAAATTATATGGTTACATTAGAAGAAAAATAAGGAAAAATAGCTCTGTTCTGACTTCTGACAAATTGCTACAATATACTGTATAGATATCAACATGCATGTAGGGAGTCAAAATATTTACACCAGTTTTCCACTGTATAGTATAATAAAAATATGTTCACATGCAATACTGAATAAATTACAGTGAAAAAGACTACCTTGATATTAAGTTGTGCCTTTCTAAACCAAAAAGAGCTTGCCTAGTCTATTACTTACAGTGGTGTGAAAAAAGTGTTTGCCCCCTTCCTGATTGCATATTCTTTTGCACGTTTGTCACATTTAAATGTTTCAGATCACCAAACAAATTTAAATATTAGACAAAGATAACACAAGTAAACACATAATGCAGTTTATAAATGATGGTCTTTTTTATTGATGGAAAAAGAAATTGAAACCTAGAGGGCCCTGTGTGAAAAATTGATTGCCCCCTAAAACTAATAACTGGTTATTATTATTATTATTATTATTATTATTATTATTATTATTAATAGGTATTTATAAAGCGCCAATAGGATACATGGCGCTTTACAATTTGGAGGGTAGACAGAAACAGGTGGTCGAGGACGACCACAAACAACGACAAACGATGACATATCACAATTAGTCATACGGGTACAGCAGGGTCGGGGATCCTGTCCGCGAGGGCTCACAGTCTAAAGGGGGTGGGGAGGGAGACAGTAGGAGGGGAGGTGAGATGGTGCAGTGGGTCTCAGTGTGTGTTATAGGCTTGTAGGAAGAGGTGGGTTTTCAGGTTTTTTTTGAAGGTTCCCAGGGTCGGGGAGTGTCTGATGTGATGGGGGAGGGAGTTCCAGAGTCTGGCAGAAGCACGAGAGAAGTCTTGTGTGCGGTTGTGGGAGGTGGAGATGCACGGGGTTGAGAGGAGGAGTTCTTGGGAGGAGCGCAGATTGCGAGAAGGAAGGTAGCGGGAGACCAGGTTGGAGATGTAGGGAGGGGACAGGTTGTGTATGGCCTTGTATGTCAAGGTTAGGGTTTTGAAGCGAGATTGCTGGGGGATGGAGAGCCAGTGGAGGGCTTGGCGGAGAAGGGAGGCGGGGGAGTAGCGGGAAGATAGGTTGATAAGCCGGGCAGCAGAGTTGAGGATGGTGTGGAGAGGTGCAAGGGAGGAGGCAGGGAGGCCGGTGGATAGGAGGTTGCAGTAGTCCAGGCGGGAGATAATGAGGGCATGGACAAGTGTCTTAGCTGTGTTGTGGTCAAGAAAGGAGGTGATGCGGGCAATGTTTTTTAGTTGGAGTCAGCAGGCGGTGGCGAGGGCTTGGATATGGGGCTTGAAGGAGAGGGAGGAGTCGAGGGTTACCCCGAGACATTTGGCATGGGGGACGGGTGAGAGGGTGCAGTCGTTGACAGTGATGGATAGGTCAGGAAGGGGGGGAGGGTTGTGAGGGGGAAAGACGATGAATTCTGTCTTGTCTATGTTGAGTTTGAGGAAGCGGGTGGAAAAGAAGGATGCAATGGCAGATAGGCAGTGAGGAATTTTGGATAGAAGAGAGGAGATGTCGGGGCCAGATAGGTAGAGCTGAGTGTCGTCGGCGTAGAGGTGGTATTGGAGGCCATGTGACTCGATGAGATTGCCTAGGCCGAGGGTGTAAATAGAGAAGAGTAGTGGTCCCAGGACCGAGCCTTGGGGGACACCTACGGAAAGGGGGTGGGGCGAGGAGGTGGTGTGGGAGTGGGTGACGCTGAAGGTCCTGCCCGTCAGGTAGGAGGAGATTCAGGAGAGGGCAAGGTCAGTAATTCCAAGAGATTCAAGGATTTGGAGTAAGAGGGAGTGGTCAACAGTATCAAAGGCGGCAGAGAGGTCGAGAAGGATGAGGACGGAGAAGTGTCGTTTGCTCTTGGCGATCAGAAGGTCATTAGTGACTTTGGTTAGGGCTGTTTCGGTGGACTGGTGCGGTCGGAAGCCGGATTGAAGGTGATCAAAGAGAGCATAGGTAGAGAGGTGGGAGGACAGTTCGGAGTGGACGTGCTGTTCAAGAAGTTTTGAGGCAAACGGGACAAGAGATATGGGGCGATAGTTGGAGACTGTTGTAGGGTCGAGGGATGGTTTTTTTAGGATGGGCGTGATTAGGGCGTGCTTGAAAAGTGAGGGGAATGTGCCGGATTTGAGTGATATGTTGAAGAGGTGTGTCAGGGCAGGGATGAGGACTGTTGTAAGGTTGGGCCACCCCTACCAGCAACAACTGCTATCAAGAAATATACCTGGCAAAGAGTCTTTTACAATGCTCTAGAGGAGTTTTGGCCCACTCATCATCAGGGGCTGGCTGGCTGAAATTAACCTGGGTGGCGGCATGACCCTGTCAGCCCTGAGGTGGCTGGTGAAGAGTGGTTCTGGGGGTGCTGTCAGGTCCAGCCGGGAGAGAAGTGAGGGGGGAGATTTGGCTGCCAGGTCTGGCCAGGCGAGGAGCGGGGGGGGTTTCAGGTGCTCTCAGGTCCGGCCAGGTGGGGTGGGGGGGGGTGCTATCAGTTCCGGTGCTCACTCACCGCTGTATCTCACTACAGAAGCTGCAGCCGCAAACCAAAACCGGCTGGCCCATTTCTTTAAAGGGGCAGCCCTAAATTAGGTCAAAATCAGCAGCCTGGGGGGCACTTGCCCCCTGCAACCTGGGCCAGTCCGCCCCTGCTCATCATTGTGGAATTGTTGTAATTCAGTCACACTGGAGGATTTCCAAGCATTAACTGCTGTTTTTAAGGTAATCTCACAGCATCTCAATCGCATTAAGGTCATGATTTTGACTAGGCCACTACAAAATATAAATTTAGTTTTTCTTAAGTTATTTACAGGTGGACCTGCTGGTGTCTTTACGATAATTGTTCTGCTGAAAAATAGTGTTGGGAGAACCCGACCTGTAAAGTTCGGGGTCTGTATTGAACAGCTTGTGTTCGTGCACAGATCCCAAACATGGGTTTCCCTGGGAAATCCATGTAACTGTTCAGATCTGGGGTGGGGGGGCTGTAAAACAAAGCACATTATTATTAAACATCATCATTATACTTACAGGGTCCCACATCCTGCTGTCCCACCGCGTCTACTTCTGGGCCACTCATTATCTTCAGGGGATATTCACTTCAGCAGCCAATCACATATGCTGTCACACAGAATTGGCATCTGTGATAGGCTGTTCAAGTAATCTGCAATCAGCTCATACATTCTAGTATGGTACAATGCATGGGCTCATTTCAGCTCACTCTACACATAGCACTCGGTTGCCATTTCCTGCCTGCTCTCTTTGCTAGCAGACGTGTTTGGCTGGTGGCAAAGATGTAGCAAAAATGAAGATAGGAACACCTGGACTGCATCAAAGGGAGTATTTTTTCTAGTGAACATGGAGTGCCTAAATGTGTTTTGTGTTTTATTTCTAATAAAAAAAATTTGTTGTATTTTTTTAATGTTTACTAGAAATTCAAGGTGACTAGGACTAATTTGACCTGACATGATGAATTTCAGGTTTAGTACCAGCTGACAATACAAAGTTGGTAGTAACCTCATCATTACCCAGCATGCGACCCCCCACCAGGGCCACTGGAAGAGCTGGGTAATGCACCTGTAAATGACTCTAAGATAAATGTGGCATTTTCAGAAGCATCTGCAGGCTGTGGTTTTCAGTATGGGGGCCAAGAATGCTTGGGCCTTACCCTACTGAGAATCCCAGCCCCCTGCTGCCTGGCCTTACCTTGGCTGACAATCAAACTACAGGGAAACCCATTTCCAGGAGCTTTACCCAGCTATTCCAGTGGCCCTGGTGTGGGAGTCTAGAAAGTGAGATAAAATGTGCAATAGGGTCTTATCTCCTAAAAATGGAGATGGATGTATCAATAAGTAGAATCTGCTCACCTGGTCTGGTTGTGTATACCCACAACCAGTTTAATCGCTCAATAGGCAGCTGCTGCTGGATCCACACATCCATGGGTCACCGTGGTACAAAGATAGCATATAAAGGACAAAGTGTCGCTCGATCCGGGATGCTGCCAAAGAAGACCAGAAGACTGGAGTATCTGGATGAAGGTGTATGTTTAATCCGACGTGTTTCGGAGCCAGTACCCAGCTCCTTCCTTAGGGACAAGTATCTGGATGAAGGTGTATGTTTAAACCAACGCGTTTCGGTGCCAATACCCAGCTCCTTCCTCAGGGACATTCCCTCGGGCCGGCAGAACGCAGGACCCGGTAAGAATAACGATGATATATATAAATTGTGTGCTGTCTTTTACAACTCCCCCCGCCCCATCCCATAACTATAAAGTCTGAGTTGATGGTTCGGACTTAAGCTCGAGTCACATTTGGCCCCGAATTCAGACTTTACAAAAAGTTTGGGCGATTCTGCCGATTCTGAGCTTCGGCGGGTTAGCCCATCACTACTGAATAACCCAAGTGCACTTCAG
Source organism: Allobates femoralis (assembly GCA_033576535.1). Taxonomy (NCBI): domain Eukaryota; kingdom Metazoa; phylum Chordata; class Amphibia; order Anura; family Aromobatidae; genus Allobates; species Allobates femoralis. The sequence goes on along the minus strand of JARQOC010000002.1, from coordinate 561,459,944 downwards.
CTTGAGGTCACAAACAGACATTCTCCTTCAGGATTTTATGGTAGACAGCAGACTTCATGTTTTCATTTACTTCACAAGTCTTTCAAGTCCTGAAGCAGCAAAACAGCCCAGACCATCACATTGCTACCCCTATATTTTACTGTTGGTACGATGTTCCTTTTCGGAAATGCGGTGTTATTTCCTCCCCTGGTCTGCAGCAAGGCCCTGGGAACTTGTGAAGGCAACAGATGTCCTTTCATAGAAAGCTGTGTACAAGGATTCTTTCCAGGCAGTATGCACTCCCAGTGAACGGTGGGCAAGAAGCGATGATATATTCCAATATCAATTTTTTTATTCAAATAACATACAACACATTTCAACTCCACTGAGTCTCCTTCAGGTATAATACACTATATACATGTGGACTGGTATCAATAGATGCATTTTATAAAGGAAGTAATTATACATAATTTTTTTTGGGAGGGAGGCAGGTGCCCTACTGGAGATTAACCTATTCAGACACACCTGTATACCTTCACTTTTGTCAGGAGTTTGCACGCTTTAAAACCATACAAACTTATAAGGAAAAAATAGAAAGAAAAAAATATATATTTTAACATTAAAATTATAAATATGTGCAATGTTTATAAAAAGGTATTAAATGTTTGTATTTGTATAAATGTATCTGTTACATTTATATAAAATTATTTTAAAACTGTATCATTTATGAATTAAATTATTAAAATTGTTGAAATGTAATATTCTAAACCTGTAGTCTTGTTTTGCATAATACCTTACACTCCCTCCACCACGTCATTTAACCCATCAGGCTATAATGTCCTATAATGTATAATTCTCATTAAGCAGTTCAATAGCATTAAACACATGCCTCAAATTGGAGAAAATCAACAGTACTCTTCTCCTCAACTCCAAAAAGGGCACGCGCACTTATGACGCCACCATCAATTGACACTACGGGGGGAAAGAGCACAAGGGGAAGAGACAAAGCACAAGGGAGTGAGCACACAGGGGGCAGAGAAGTGCACAGGGGGCTGAGAGAGCACACAGGGGGAGGGGCTAGTGCATGGGGGAGCAGAGAGAGTGTACAGGGAGGCAGAGTGAGCACACAAAGGGGAGAGAGAGTGCAAAGGTGCAGACAGCTGAAAGGATAGAGCACAGGGGGGAGAAGACAGCACACAGGGGCAAGAGTGCACAGGGGAGAGACAGCACATAGAGGAAGTAAGGGGAAGTAAGGTAAAAGGAGAGAGCACAGCAGGGAGAAGACAGCAAAGGAGGGAGAGAGTAGACAGGGGGACAGTGCACAGGGGAGGAGAGACAGTCACCACACCCAGCGCCACAGAACCCGTACCCATCATGATGTCACCGCCCTCCCGATGCGAGAGCACAAGTGAATTATATTCTTCTAAGTAGGTAGTATAAATTCTGTATCATTGAGTCTTATAAAAATGATTATTATTTAACAACCTTCAACCATCAATAAAACAGGATATTGGTGTTCTTCTTCCCCTTGTTCCTTCTATTATTCTAATCAATAATATATACAACTTGGGTGCCATTCAGTGAAGCTTATATCTTCATGTTGTAGCACACGCAAATAGATCTTTAGAAAACGTATTTCAAAAGACGGTTTATGAGATGAAAAATGGGGCTTTGTCTAGTTGAGGGCCATTAGTTCCCCCACTAGTTGGCACACTTAGCATGTTATTCCATCCCTGTGGACATCATTACATGCTTTAGAAAAACTAGCATCTTTGTCAGTGTTATATAAAGCTGTGTATTTGCGTGGCTTTGTTCCCCTCAGCACTTGGGTATATGTGTCCCAGCTTCATGATTGGAAGTCATCCACACTTCCAGTGATGTGCAGTACTCTGAAGCTGGGTGTAGGCATCTCGGCTTCAGAGAGGCATAGGCTAGGGTCACACTTGGAGGGTGACCCATGCCTGACGCCTCCGCTAAAAACGTAGCACTATGTGCTGCGGGGGATAATTCTAATGCTATGCGCTGCCTGCCAACGGTGCCCCATAGAAACCCGCAGTTTATCTGACCAGCAGCCACACAGGATGTGCACTTTATCACAGTGCACAGGATACGCTGGCGGCAGTGTTTTCCTGTGCGTGCAGCTAAAGCGCATGTCCTGTGAGGCCGCTGTTAAAGTAAGTAGAGGGTTTCTATGGGGCAGCATTGGCAGGCAGCAGGGGAAAATTCTAAGTTTTTAGGGTCACCTTCCAAGTGTGACCCTAGCCATAGTGTACATGACCGTAAGTGCAGATGACTTCCTATAAAGCGCTGTGAGCCTCTCTGAAGCTAGGATGCTGGAGAGAACAAATCTATTACTATCATATTACTATTTTTGCCATTTAAATAGCACCAACATATTCTTGATAATATACGTAACAAATTTTCATAAATACACTACCTCTGACAAACATATGCTAGCGTTTATCTTGTTAGAATTAAAAAGCAGTGATTAGATGAAAGTTACGCAAAGACATACAAAGATGTACAAACCCTATGCTGACCTCAGTGCTGCAGTACAACATTGCTCAACCATAGACAACATTGACTCCCTACAATAAAAGCTATTAGAAAAAGGAATACAATTCTTATTATTTTACTTTTCTTATCGTGAATGTTAATTAGAATATTAATTAGAATTAAAATGGTAAAAAATTCTGTACGAGCCTAAGGTGTGAATAAATGTAGCAAATACTTTTCTCTTTCTTTTGCAATAACATCATAATGTAAAAGTTATTAGAAGGTGTAATTGTGTAACTTGAAGGAATGACTTAAAAGGGACTGATAAAAAGGTCACACAGTTCTGAAAACCTATAAATGTTAACAGTGTTTCATGTATTTGACTGGCATGTCATTGTTCATGGTAGTGGACATTGTTCCTGGCACAAATCTCTTCTTCTTCATCCATAGCCTTTTAAAATGATAATGAGCTTGGTTCCTTCACTGGGATTTTATCTTCTAATTAACCTGACTCATTCTTCTGTCCCCTTTCATTCTGCAATTACAATACAGAGCTTAGTTACACTAAAGCATTCATCTTTTTCTACTAGGTTCTCTAGTGCATATTTGAAGTACTTTTAGTAGAGCTTTGAGACCAGGACGGTTAACAGTATTACTAATATTTCCCTGGGAAAAAAGCATAATAAAATTGGTTACTTTGTTTTTTTTTTCCTTACAGAATAAAGAAAATGAAATTGTAGGCCTTTAATGTTTATATACATAATTGAAGTGTAATACGCATGAGTTACCGTATTTATGGTCAAAATGTGAAGGTTAAACTTATGGCACATAATGTAATAGTTACCATCATTGGGGATTCCCTACTTATTCATTTCTACTATTTCCATTAAATATTTAAATTCCTACTTTCGCATCTAACTTTGCAAATGTTCTGCATGATATCTGACAGTTTTAAAGAAGTTTTGAAAAATAACTAAACCCAAACATCTATTTTTTTCAAGAGGTAAACTTGGCTCAGTAGACTGTTTTTTTTAACAAAATTTTTATATTGAGTTGTCATACCAACAAAATCACCGTATTGTTAAAAAAGGCATGTTACCCCTGAAATGCAGGAGACGTCAGGATGTACAACTCAGTTTTCAATCATATATCTTTCCAAACAAATTTCACGCACCTGTAGAAAACATATTTTCGGAAAGAGGGGTAGGTAAAATGGGGGAAAACAAGAGATAAGCCAAAAAACTGTCCGGTGCAGGCGTCGGAAGGTGAGTATGTAATTTTATTATTTTTTAACAACTTTTAATCACTTTTAGGCTACTTTCACAGTGTATCTATAGATACACTGCGAAAGTATTAGGACTACTCGCTACTCCCGAGTACATATAAGTACTCGGAGAGTAGCGGGTAGCTCGAATACAGCTACTATTCGGCGAATACGGAATAGTAGCGAGTATACTCGCGCATCCCTATTATACACCTCCAGAATACCTATCTGGAAGAGACATCCTGGGTTCTGGCGCAGCTTGGGCAGCAGCCAAGTCCAGAAAACCCACAACTTGCTGCAAGTGTTGCATCATCTGAGTTCACAGACCAGTAACCTCAGCAGAGATGGTCTGCATCAGTTGTGCAAAGGCACCAGTGGAGGATGCCGGAAACATAATTGCTCAGGAAAATAAAAACGGTAATGGCCATTGATAATGTCATGTTTAATGGGTAGAGTAACAGCAAAGTAATCAGGAAACAGGATGGTGAAGCAGGTGAAGGAATTCAGGGGAGCTAGTTTGACCCTTAGACTGGGGGTCTCTGGCTCGCCCTGCTCTCAGAAGTACCTCTGAAGGTGAGGAGGTCTGAGTTGCCACCCTTACCATAAACTCCTGAAAAGCACTAGGCTAAAAACCCCTACCTTCATCCATGAGTCAGGATAGCACAGCTACTCCCAGGGTAAAGAATCTTCGGAAAAGACTTCAGCACAGCAGCACTTGCATCTTCAGAGCACAGAGAGCACAAAGAGAATAACTCTATCATCGGCATCTGCTTGATGAAAGAGAGGCTATTTAAAGGCCAGGGGCGTGGTCACCTGATGAGCCTAGACCTCCACCTGCTGAGCCATGCACTTCACATTGAGCAACTGCAGCTTTACCATTTACCCTGACTGAGACATAGGAAATAAACTCCAGTTTCCCTGCAGCAGAGCAATCAACATGGACCGCGAAGCAGTCAATAAATGACAGGAAGGAGTACAGTGCATGCCAAAAATCTATGGACCACAGTGTAGCTGAAAGATTTTGGCCATATCTTGGGGAGAATGGACTACCAGAGGCGGCGTCAGCACTTGGCGCACCTGGGCAAGTGCCAGGTCCCTGGACTGCCTGGGGGCCTCGCACAGTCTGTTGCAGGACAGTGTGATGGCTGTGGGCCCATGGGAGCTCTGTAGATGCCTCTGACAGGAGCCCCGGGCCCCCTGTGCACTCCCCCCACCATTTTTCCCTCCTAACCTGTGTGGCAGACAGATGCTGATCACAGTACCTGACTGTAATGAGCCGGGATCAGAACTCTATGATCTCCTGCAGGAAGTGCAGTGCAAGAGGTCAAGGAGATCATAGAACTCTGCTCCCGGCTCAATACAGTCAGGTGCTGTCTACCACACAGTTTAGGAGGGAAACCATGGGGGGAGCACACAGGGGGCTGCAGGCCCCTGTCAGGGGCAAATACACAGCTCCCAGCGGTCCACACCCATCAAGAGGAGGAAACAGCAGGGGGCAACATACAGGGGGTCTCTGTCAGGAGCATATAAACAGCTCCCAGGGGCCCACAGCCATCAGGCAGCACATCTATACATCCCATGATATGTTGGGGACACCAGTGCTCTGCAGATCATGTAATGTGCCCCGTGCTCTGCAGATCATGTTCAGTGCCCCATGCTCTGCAAGTAATATACAGTGCCCCGTGCTCTGCAGATCATGTACAGTGCCCCATGCTCTGCAGATTATGCAATATGCCCTGTTCTCGGCTTTTTTGCTGCAGTTGTCTGCATGTGATGAGCATGGGCTCCAGAGCATTGCACCCCACCATCTCTGCTCTGTGCACTGGCTGCTGCATTGTGCTGAGCACAGGTGTAGACTGGAGGACTCTCCTGGTGCTGATGTGTTCTGCTGTCTGTGCTCTGCCAGCTGGTGTGCTCTGCTGTCTATGCTCTGTCATCTGGTGTGCTCTGCTGTCTGTGCTCCGCCATATGGTGTGCTCTGCTGTCTGTGCTCTGCCATCTGGTGTGCTCTGATATCTGTGCTCCACCATCCAGTGTGCTCTGTTGTCTTTGCTCTGCCATCTCTGGGCTCTGCCGTCCGTGGCCTCTGCCATCCATGTGATCTGCCGTCAGTGGGCTCTGCCATCAGTAGGCTCTGCTGTCAGATGTGCTTTGCCATACAGTGTGCTTTGTTGTCACTGTGTTTTGCTGTCAGCGGGCTCTTCTGTCTGTGCTGTACAGTTTAGTGTGTGCTGCTCTCCGGTGTGCTCTTTTGTCAGGTGGGCTCTGTTGTCAGTGTGCTTTGTCCAGCAGCTCACATCTCATTCAACAATTACTGCTCTCAGAATATTGATGATGATGATGATGATTGGCAGACTAACGTAAACTCTCTCTATCATGCTATATGTTGACTGGAAATTAGTGGTGCAGATTTTTTTGCCATCAGAAACCTGCATCTGCAGAAAAAAAAGCAGCAGAAAAAGAACTGTGCCAACGGTGTGTTTTTTCTTTCTTTTACTGTGTTTTTTTCATATTCTTTTCCAGACTCTACCAAAGTAATGTTTCTGATAGAGAGAGAGACCAGCATTGCAATGATAGATTATGCACTGGGAAGTGCTGCATTTTGGTTGGAAAATCTGCAGCAATAATTGACATACTGCAGATTTTCCTCCAGTGAAAAACACAACATTGGCACAGGTCTTCTATTTCACATAGAATTTCCTATTCTGTGCTGCAGAATACTGGTAGATCTACAGTGAATATGCACCAGAAATGTGGCAAAATATGTGCTACACCTGCATTGTTGGCACATAGCCTCATGGGGAGGCAGGTACACAGCATACAAGAAGCAAGGATACATGAGGGTGAGAGACAGTGTACAAGGGAGACACAGACACAGAGGGGGAAGACAGCACAAGGGGGAAGGGACAGTGCACAGGGGAGAGACTGACTGAAAGATTCGGCACACAGGGGGGAGACAGGCATGGAGAGGGAGAGACAGCACACGGGGGGGAGAGACAAAGTGTATGGGCGAGACAGCGCACAAGAGGAATTATATTTATGGAGATTATATATAAAAATAAATAATACAGTTCACAGCCTTTATATATATGTATATATATATAAATATGTGTATATATATATATAAAACTAGAAAAAGTTCTCTGCAGCACTCAGCTACTACCAATGACGTACAAATGCTAACAAGCTATATGGATATGAGAAAAAAGTTAAAAACTTACGTTTTTTCAAAAAACTCAAAAATCTTATCTTTTTATTTCTGAAGTTCTTAGTACATACATTGGCAATTTCTGCTTGCTCATCGACTGCGACAAAGTAACTTCAGGTCTGAGTGCTGCAGAGAACGTTTTCTAGTTATTTGACCCAGCGTCCCTGCTAGCACCAGTTCACATTTAGTCTGTGAGTGCTGTGCAGTTTTTTTTTTTATATATATATATATATATATATATATATATATATATATATATATATATTCACCTACTGAGACTTTTCACCCAGGGCTCACAAAAACCGGCCAGGGACTACTTTATTAATTTTAAGCAGCTCTGTTAGTTTACTTAGAATATATGTTCTTGTCACATCTCTGAAATTTTTATTATGTGCTGCTTGTATGATGAAACGGTCCATAATGGTGGCTTTATGAGCACACCACAGGGAAAGGTCTAAAATGTATACATTATAATTTATAGCAAAATATTCCTTCATTGCTTTAATGGTGTCTGAACCATACCAGGAGAGTATTAAAAAATTCAGTCGCCAGATGGGGTTTGAGAAGGAATTATATTTCTCTTCAATTGACAATGTAATAGGGACATGGTCCAACCAGGCGTTTGAGGACATCTGTGCTTTATCAGTTCTAGTTAGGAGTGATTTAGCAGTCAGAAAGTAATCAATCCTAGAGTATGTCCCATGTGAGTGGGAAAAGAAAGTATAGTCCCTCTCGGTCCAGGTGGGATTTCTCAATATCCAAATGTCAAAGAGTTCCTTGCTGTGGATGAGCTGTGCTATGGGACAAGTGCTTAATGTTTTGTTCTTAGCAGAAGAGTTCCATATTAGAAGATTGAAATCTCCCAAAATAATCAAGGAGCCCTTATGATATTTTAGTGCCTGAATAATAGCTGATTTAATAAATTTTAGTTGTTTATTGTTAGGCACATATAAAGATACCATGGTAAAAGGTAAATTATTTATAAAGCAGGATAAAATGATCAATCTACTATTTTTGTCTATAATTTGGTTTAAAAATAATGTCAAAACACTTCTAAAATGTATAGTTCTATTCCAAATAGCTTAAAAAGCATCCACAGAAGGATAGACAAAATATGAAGAAATAAATAAAACCAAAAGACAACACAAAAAAACCAATACACAGTACAAGCAAGTGAAAAAAAAAAGTGAAAGGAATACATATACCATAGGTTTGGGCAGATGCAATACAAAAGAGTTTTCTGTGCTGTGTGGCGTTAGATTTCAAAAGAACACTGAAGTACAGCTACCGAGTCAAACTGTGCTTGTAGCCTAAATAGTTTTGGTAAGTAGTTTTGGGCAGATGCAATACAAAATACTTTTCTGCCCTGTTTGGTGGTAGATTTCAACAGAACACAGGACCACAGCTACCTAGTCAAACTGTGGTACTACCCTAAATAGGATTTGGTAAGTAGATTTTTGCAGAAGCAATACATGAGTGTTTTCTGTGCTGTGTGGCGGTAGATTTCAACAGAACACTGGAGGACAACTACCTAGTCAAAGAGTGGTACTAGCCAAAAAGGATTTACTTGGCTAGATGCACTAAAAAAAGGCCTATTACATTTTAGAAGTGTTTTGACATTATTTTTAAACCAAATTATAGACAAAAATAGTAGATTGATCATTTTGTATTACAGACAGGCAGTGTAGCTTTCTTTACAAGAGTGCTACACCAGTGCCTGGCCTACACTGCTACTAGCCAAAAAGCATTTGTTTGGCTAGATGCAGTAAAAAAATGTCTAGTAAAGACAGGAGGTGTAGCTTTCTTCACAACAGTGCTACACCAGTGCCTGGCACACACTGCTACTAGCTAAAAAGGATTTCCTTGGCTAGATGCAGTAAAAAATGACTAGTAAAGACAGGAGGTTTAGCTTTCTTCACAACAGTGCTACACCAGTGCCTGGCACACACTGCTACTAGCTAAAAAGGATTTCCTTGGCTAGATGCAGTAAAAAATGACTAGTAAAGACAGGAGGTTTAGCTTTCTTCACAACAGTGCTACACCAGTGCCTGGCACACACTGCTACTAGCTAAAAAGGATTTCCTTGGCTAGATTTCGCCAGGTGCTGTAAAAAACACTTCCAAGCACTGAAACAGACCTGCCTGTCAAAAGTGCCTTTAAGCCCTGAAAAGTAGTCCCTAAACCTGTCAACCATCTCTCTATCTAACTTACAATTGAATCGCTATGTAACTTTCTTTCTATATAGCGCACACAACAGCAGCGACACTGCCTGACACTGAGCTGCAGCACTGAGGAAATGGCGAGGAGGGGAAAATGGCCGTTTCTTATATGACAAGGATATGTGACATACCCAGCCAATGACACAAGCCCTTGTGTGCAAAAAGTGCACTTTGCTTTATGCGTGCTGATAGGCTGACGGATCGGACCACCCACAGTAAGTGCGGAAAGGAAAAAAAATAAAAAATCGAGGTCTACATTATTTGACTACAGTCCTCTCCCCAGCCCCCTTCCCCTCCTGCCCACTATGCCTAGACACTGAAACTCATAATAATATTGAACAAAAGGATTACTGTGAAACGTCAGTAACGCTTTCGGTGAATGAAGCGTTATCGAACATAACCTCAAATTACCGGATTTTTAGCAAATTGTTAATATTCATCGAATGACTCGAACATAGCCCAAAACAGGTCGAATTTGAGAGTGACAAACAATTCTAATCGAAAATTGCTCATCTCTACTCTTAGCCTATTGTGACTGACTTTAATGTATCACTTGAAATATGATTCTTTCATCAACTGTGTACACTTTTGGTTTGGATTAGGCTATCTGTGTCGTTGTAGAATAACTACAGGTTGGGCCATTTACATGGATGCACCTAAATAAAATGGGAATGGTTGGTGATATCAACTTCCTGTTTGAAGCACATTAGTATATGGGAGGGGGAAAACATTTCCAGATGAGTGATGACCATGGCGGCTGTTTTGAAGTTGGCCCTTTATTTTTTCAATGGGAAGAGGGTCATGTGACACATCAAGCATATTGAGAATTTCATAAGAAAAAAAATGATCTGCTTGATTTTAACGTAACTTTCTTCTTTCATGAGTTATTTACAAGTTTATGACCACTTATAAAATGTGTTCAAACTGCTGCCCATTGTGTTGGATTGTCAATGCAACCCTCTTCTGCCACTATTGACACAGTGCTAGCAACACTGCAGAAGAAATGTTAACACAGGCTTCCAGTATCCATTGTTTCAGATGCATCTCGTATCTTCACAGCATAGACAATTGCCTTCAGATGAGTGATGAGGTAAACCTTTTTGTGAATGGTGAAGTTAACAAACAAAGCCACCACTATTGGTCTGACACTAACAAACAGTGGATAGATCCCTCCAAGACTGTTGGAACACAAAAATTGATGGTATGGTGTGGTATATGGGGTACAAAGATAGTAGGTCCATTCTTCATCAATGAAGACCTCAATGCCACTGATTATCTGAAATTGCTACATGATTCAGATGTGCAAGAGGGTCCATCCAGAAATAGGCATTTTTTGGATAGAACAAGTGATTGCAAATCTGTGTGCGTTCCCAAAAGACTAATTTTTTGCATAGAATAAGAGATTGCCAAATCTGTATGGTTCTACAAAAAGGCCTTTTTTTTGCCTCAAACTAGTCATTGCCAAATCTGTGCCTTTTCTCAAAAAGTTTTTTTTGGCCTCAAACATGTCATCCTCAAATCTCTGTTATTATTATTTATTTATATAGCACCATTAATTTCATGGTGCTGTACCTGACAAACGGTTACGTACAAAATTATATATATATAGTTTACAGTAAACAAATTAACAATGACAGACTTGTACAGAGGGGAGGGGACCCTGTCCTAGCGGACCTACATTTTAAGGGATAATGGGGAAGAGACAGAAGGTTGGGGGTATGGCATCTCTGGTGGTGGTGGGGTGGCAGAATAGTCATTGGCCACAATAGGCTGTAGGCTTTCCCGAACAGATGGGTTTTCAGGTTCCGTCTGAAGGCGTGGTGGATAATCGGATATGATAGGGAGCAGAATTCCAGGAATGGGGGATATTCGGGAAAAATTGTGGACGCAGTTGGGTGAGAAATGAATAAGTGTAGAGGATAGGAGGAGGTCTTGGGAGGATCGAAGATTACATGAGGGAAGATATTAGGAGATTAGTTCAGAGATATAGGGAGGGAACAGGTTGTGGATGGCTTTGTAGGTCAGTGTTAGTAGTTTGAACTGGATTCGTTGGGGGATTGGGAGCCAGTGGAGGGATTTGTAGAGGGGAGAAACAGGGGAGTACCGTGGAGAGAGGTGAATTAGTTGGGCAGCAGAGTTGAGGAGTGACTGGAGTGGTGCAAAAGAGTTATCAGAGAGGCCACAGAGGAGGATGTTGAAGTAATCAAGACAGGAGCTGATGAGGACATGTACAAGTGTTTTAGTAGATTAAAAGCTGAGGAAAGGACAGATTCTGGAAATATTTTTGAGCTAGAGGTGACAGTTGGTGGAAAGAGTTTGGATGTGTGGTTTGAAGGACAAGGCAGAGTTGAGAGATACTCCAAGGCTGTGGACTTCAGGTTCGGGAGAGAGTTTGATGCCGTTTACCATAATAGATAGATTGGGTAGGGAGGATACATGTGATGGAAGAAAGATGAGGAGTTTGGTTTTGTCTACATTGAATGTTAGGAAAGGTGATTTATAACCGTGCTTCTCCTCCAAATGATCCAATTGAATGAAAAGTGTTAAACTTCAAGCAATAGTTGTATTTTTACACATTTCGGCGTATAACCCCATCTTCAGGAATACCACACAACAAGATGTCATCTTGTTGTGTGGTATTCCTGAAGAAGGAGTTATGCTAGAAACGTGTAGAAATAAAACCATTGCTTGAATTTTAACACTTTGGATTCAATTGGATCATTTACAGCAGGAGCACGGTCATAAATCTCCGTTCTCTCATACACGATCTTGGATGACAGCACATGGGAGGACTGCTGCAAACCAATGAAAAAGCTTGACATCTTTAGCTGTTACAAATGATTTAGGTGTTTGTAACATCTCACAACCACAACAGGTGAGCAGATTCATTTTTTTTTCCATTACCCCTGCCTGGCAAATAAACACTTTTGTGCACCCATTTCCTTTCAGTGCCACATCCTTGAGTTTTAGGAAGCAAGATGTGAAGAAGAAGGATATGGCCGACATACACTTCGGGATTCTGGACAGCAGAGAGTTGACATCTGGGCCAGAGAGGTAGATCTGAGTGTCGTCCGTGTACAATTGGTACTGGAAGCCATGGAACTTTATGAGTTGACCTAGGCCAAAGGTATAGATGGAGAAAAGTACGGGTCCCAGGACAGAGCCTTTTGGGACTCCAACAGAGATTGGGCAGGATGAGGAGGTAGTGTGGGAGTCGGAAACACTAAATGTGCAGTCAGAAAGGTATGAGGTCATCCAGGATAGGGCAAGGTCTTTGATGCCAAGGGAAGAGAGAATCTGTAGCAGTGGTCAGTGGTCAGTGGTCGACTCTGTTGAAGGCAGAAGACAGGTCTAGAAGGAAGAGGATGGAGAATTGTCTGTTAGCTGTGGCTGTAAATCGTTAGTAAGGCTAGGGTCACACTAGCGTCGTGGATGCGTTTTTTCCATACGTTTTTCACACTTGTCTTTCATGAAAAACGCATGGAAAAACACATCCATAGGCACTAATGCAAAAAACCCTTTTTGGATGCGTTTTTTGGCTCAGCACCAAAAAAGTTGCATGCTGCGTTTTTTTGGTGCTTTTTTGGTGATTTTCAAAAACGCATGCATTTTTGTAACATGGGGCCCTATGGGAAACGCATGCAAAAACACATGGCACTAAATGGTACCATGCAGTTTTGCTTGCGTTTTATAAGGCTGCTCCAGACCAAACATCAAAAACAAAGGCCAAGAACGCAGGCTGCCAAAAACATCCTCAAAAACGCAGCCAAGTGTGACCCTAGCCTAATTTTGGTCAGGGCAGTTTCGGTGGAGTGGTGGGGGCGAAAGCCAAATTGGAGATTGTCAAAGAGACAGTTAGATGAAAGGTGAGAGGAAAGTTGAGCAAGGACATGCTGCTCAAGGAGTTTGGAGGCAAACAGGAGCAGTGATATGGGGCAATAGCTGGACATAGCAGTTGGGTCCAGGTTTGCCTTTTGAGGATGGGTGTGATGGTGGCATGTTTGAAAGCTGAGGGGAAGGTACCAGAAGATAATGATAGGTTAAAGAGATGGCTTAGGTCTGGGATGAGTGTATTTGTAAGGTTGGAGAGGAGGTAGGAAGAGATGGGGTCAAGTGCACAAGTGGTGAGATGTGATTTGGAGAGGAAATGAGTAATCTCTCTGTGTCGCCACAGGGTGTGGGGTAATCGGGTATCAGGCGGCAGAAGGGTTTAACTGTGTCATGGGGAATGGTGGCCGCGCCTGATCCCGTATCCCGGGGGACGGTTCTTTTGAAAAGCGAAGGTTATGTACAGGGGAGTATTTTCAAGTTTATAGTTGACGTTGTGACGCCACCTGCAGTACCTGGTGAGGTGTCACCAGCGCCGCCACAGTCCTCCGGAGGTCGGTGGTACTCACACAGAGGCTATCACTCCTGCCTAGGCGCAGGAAGTGCTGGCAACAGCACCACTGAGGCAAGGACCACTAACACCAAAGACTCCCTAAGATAAGTATATTCAAAAGACTCTCTCTAAAGCCTGCTTTATATTACAGTGCACATAACCGTCCTTATACAGGGGGTTACTCCTTACAACACCTACATGATAGAGACAACCCTCTTCATTCTTCTATTATATTAAGGTAATTTGTTTCACCTTATACTAAGGAACACTAGTAGCATTTAAGACCTTAAATAAAGACACAGGTCTTTCCACAGCAACTAAAGTGGACCTACACCTAAGAACTAAACATATTGATACATGGACAAGTTCCTACCTATAGACAAGCTGAAGGGTCTCTATAGGTGCCATAAGAAGTAAAGGTATCTACTTGATTACATCACCAATCTTTCTCTTAGTACTAATACATACCACCTTCAAAAATCTTTGACAGATAGTATGCTCTATGATTCCTTGCATCCGTATAACATAGAATTTCCAGTCTTTGACTAGTTCATGTCTCTTTACTGGTTGTCAACCTTGACAACATTTGCTACATGTAAATTTTTGTACTTATCCATGTATCCGTGTCTTACACTATTGTCTTTGTATTTAACCACAGCGACCCTTTGAAAATGACCACAGACTAGTGGTTGAAACGTCAGCTCCACTGTCGCACCTGTCTTTTTTGCACAAAAAAACAGAATAAACCACCACCTTCACTTGAACTACATTGTGAGTGTGCAGTGTTCATTTGACTGTTATGCCCACTGATAAAGACATGAACAGTCTATAATTTTAAGGGTAGGTTAACTTAACAGTGAGAGATATAATATCAAAAATAAAATCCAGAAAATCACATTGTCTAAATTATATAAAGATTTTCGAATTTTGCAGAGAAATAAGGTAAAAAATGTTTATACCATGTTAGCCAGTAGATAGAAAAATATTAGAATCTGAGAGTCTTCAGTAGTTGATACCTTTTAATGGCTAACTGAAAAGATGGTAAGCAAAGCAAGCTTTCGGGACACTAGAGAGAAATAAGCATTCGATCCCCTACCAACCATTAGGAGTCCTGGCTCCTACAGACCAGTTAGACGCTCCTAATCAACTCGTTTAATGCATAAAAGACAGCTATCTTAAATTGTCACCAGTATCAAAGATCCCTGTCCACACACCCAATTAATCAGTCAGACTAAAAGCTCTACAACATGGGAAGACCAAAACTTCCTAAGGATATCAGGGAAAAGATCATAGACCTGCACAAAGCTAGAATATGCTACAAAACCATTAGTAAAACACTCTCCTATCCAAAGACAAGTGACTATGTCTGTTTCTGGACAGGCTACTTGACCCTTTCTTTTTACAGCAGCACATCAGTTTAAATGTAGATGAGGACTAGAAAGAGCATGTGCCAAAGTGGATCTCAAATGCTGCATCACATGGCCTCTGCACCTCAACATCCCACACAGTACAGTCTTCACAGGTGGCAAGTCAACCCAATTACCCATGTTTTCAACCATGCCACAACTCTCCAACTATCCAAGTTCATAATAATAATAAAAATAATAATCCTGCCAAAAAAATGAGGAGGCAGAGGGCTTTTGCAAGTGAAGCACACTGTAGAAGAAGAGAAACATGCACTGGCGTATTATGTGAATGACAGTGGAGAACAAGAATTGATGGAAGTTAACAACAGAAAATTACTTAAAGTACAACAGACAAAAATGAATACCGTAAAAACGCAGTACAAAGCAGAAGAGAAAACTGGCAAAATAAAGCTCTGCATGGACAATTCCTAGAGAAAATCGAGGGTAAAGTCGACAAGGAAAGTACCTGGTTGTAGCTTACTAATGGATCATTGAAAAAGGAAACAGAGCTTAATTCTAGAAGCCCAAAAACAAGCGATCTGCACAAATGCGATTAAAGCAAGAATAGAAAAATCAACTACAGACCCCAAATGTCGACTGTGCAAGGAAGAAGATGAAACAATGGATCATATACTGAGCTGCTGCTAGAAGATCGCGCAGACAGACTACAAGCAAAGGCATAATACAGTTGTTCAGATAATTCATCGGAATTTGTGCCACAATTACCTTCTTTCTGTCACAAAGAACTGGTGGGATCATAAACCTGAAAAGGTTAATGAAAATGAACATGCATTACTACTATGGAACTTCTGAATTCAGACTGACAAAGTCTTGGAACACAATACTCCGGACCTTACCATTGTCAAAAAAAAGGAAGTGTGGATTGTCGATTTGGCAATACCAGACGACAGCAGGATTGAAGATAAGCAACTTAAAAACTTAGGCTGGCTTCACACTACGTTTTTGTCCTGTTCATTTGGATCCTGTTTTTTGCTGAATCCAAATGAATAGGAATGTACAGCACCGGATTGGCACCTTCAGATGCTATTTCTCTGTCCGGTCCGGTATCCGGACACAGAAAGAGCAGCGGGGAGCCGAGCCACTATCAGCGCTGTGTGACAAGTGCTGTCAGCGCTGTCTAATATCATAAAATTATATTAAATAAAGGGATGATTAAAAATAAAATAAAAAATAATAAATACTCACCTTCCGGCTACTTCTGAGTGTCCCACGCTGAATCTCCTGTCATTTGAGGACCTGGCATGATGTCACTGGGAGGGGCGAGGCAACCCGATCACATGACCGCATCAGCACCAGTTAAAACCTGGGCTGATGTGGTCATGTGATCTGGTTGCCCCGCCCTCCCAGTGACATCATGCTAGGTCCTTGAATAGCCGGGAGATTCAGCGTGGGACACTCAGAAGTCGCCGGAAGATGAGTATTTAATATTTTTTATTTTTAACCATCCCTTTATTTAATATCACTTTAGCAGTGTATATAGATATACTGCTTTAGTGATATTAGACAGATTTACAATGGGTACAGAGCAGCGCTCCTGTTCTGCGCATGTCTGTACCCTGGCACCGGATCTGGGAACTGATTCTGTTGTTTCCCGAATCCGGTGCCATAGGCCCCCATGTTAAGTGTGCCGGACAGGACTGGATTCGTTTCTGTCCTGTTTTGTCAAGGGAGCCCAAAAACTCTGTAGGCCTCGTTTTTGGGACTGGTAAAAAACAGGACAGAAACGAATCCTGCACCAGATTTACAAAACCGGATGGCCAAATAGGGCCAATCCGGTGCCATAGGAATACATGGGGTCCAAAAACAAACAAAACAGGATAGTAAAAAACATAGTGTGAAGCCAGCCTTACACGATATGAGCATTTAAAGATCGAACTGCAAAGGCACAAGCTAGTGCAGGTGGTCCCAATGGTAATCGGCACACTGAGTGCTGTGCCTAAAAACCTTGGCCAGTACTTGAAAGCAATTGGAGTTGACAAAATAACAATCTTTCAGCTGCAAAAGGCCGCCCTACTGGGCTCTGCACACATTATTCGCCAAAGTATCACGCAGTCATATACATTTGGGAAGTGTCCGACTAGTAATTTAATACAAAATCCAGCATAATGATCTTATTTGCTGTGTGTAACTGTTATAAATGATAATAAATCTTTATTTATATAGCGCCAACATATTCCGCAGCGCTTTACAATACAGTGGTTCGTATTCAAACGGTCATAGGTAACAATAAAAAAAATAGAATACAGTAAGTAATTAGAGAATCAATGTAAAAAATCCAATACACTGAGCAGAGAATCAATGTAAAAAGTACAATAAATAAAGCAGAGAAACAGTGTAAAAAATACAGTACAGTAATTAGATACAATACAATAAGCAAATAATCATTGTAAAAAGTACAATACAATAATTAAAGCAAAAACAAAGGTGACCCTGCTTAAAAGAGCTTACAATCTACAACTAGATAGGAGTTACACAAAGTACAGGGGCTTATTACAGTGATGGTCCAGGCATCTTGAAGAAGTGGGGACAGAAATAAACTTATATGAATGGTCACCAGACAATCTGTGTAGAGCTTTTGGGTTATTTCCAGAGAGATGGGAATGGACTATGTACAGTACAAAGGAAGTCTATTAGAGAGCATGATGTTTTTAGGGGGCATCTGAAGCTATGCAAGTTGTGGAGAGTCCTGATTTCTTGGGGTAGAGCATTCCAGAGAATTAGTGCAGCTCGGGAGAAGTCTTGGAGCTGAGAGTGGGAGGATTGGATTAGTGCAGATGTTAGTCAAAGGTCATGTGTAGAACGTAGAGAATGGGTGGGGGTGATAGACAGAGATGATGGAGGAGATGTAGGGAGGTGCTGCTCTGTGAAGAGCTTTGTGGGTGAGAACTAGAGATGAGCCACCACCCCGATGTTCGAATTCGATTAGATTCGTCGAATTTGATGTGTGTTCGTCGAATGTTCGTCGAACAACGTCGAACCCCATTGAAAACAATGGCAGGCAAACACAAACACATACAAACACATAGAAAACACCTTCTAAGGTGTCCAAAAGGTGGCAAACTACTCAAAACACACAATAAACACATGGAAAAGTGACAAGTACATATAAAAATGCGAAAAGAAAAGAGATGGACGAGTAAAAGGAGGAGACACAGATATAGGCATATCATGCCCCTCTAAAATCCGTTTTTACTCCAGTATTTGTAAGGCATCATGCAGACGATGAGTATTTGGTGAGTTTTACTTCAGTTTTAGTAAGGCCACATTCAGACAAGGAGTACTTGGTGAGTTTTACTTCAGTATCTGTAAGGCCATGTTCAGACAAGGTGAACTTGGTGAGTTTTACTTCAGTATCTGGAAGGTGTTAAAGATGATATCATGGGTACTATATAGCTTCCGCCATATTGTATCTAAAGAAGCCATATTATTAATTTATCATGTCTATTCTGACTAGAGGCCTGTGTAACAGTTTGTTTAAGTAAAGTCAGCACAACTCAGCACATTCTTGTATTTGTCCTTGTTCATTAGATAAATCTACCAAGCCATATGTAAGCCCGAGTGTACCGTTCTTATCTTCTGTAACTTTCTTAAAGGTCACTAATTAATCATCTCAAAACTGTCTATATTGCATACTCATCATATTTGTCATTGTATGATGTAACCTATTTTTCTAAGCTTTCTGTAACGTATATAAGCTCTTACAACAATAAACGTTCAGCTATTCTTTTGAAGACCAAGTCTGTATCATCAATTGAGTTATAGCCATTACCAGGTATACCTGTGTATACCTGTGTATACCTTTATGCTCTTTATACAAATCAGTCTACTCTGGTTAGTTACATTTTGTACAACTTTAACAAAGGCCTTGTGCAGACAATGAGTATTTCGTGTTTTTTACCTCAGCATCTGAAAGGCCTTGTGGACACGCTGAACATTGTGTCACATTTACGGGACTACAACAAGAGTCTCCATTTTTTCCAAAAAATTGGGCACATACACCATTTCAGTGGCATCAATTGCCCGGCAGTTGCAAGCTTCAAATGGTTGGTGAGGTGACTTTTGTGCAGCACATTCCAAAATCCACAAGCCTTTAGTCTCCCCATGTTATCTGTAATGGCCACTTTACACGCAGCTACAGGTAACAGGTTTTCTACAGGTAACTTACTGGTTGCAGTGAAATCATGGAGACATAGTTCCATTTGTACACAGCAACAAGATAGAACCTTGTCTCCATGATAAGTTACCTGTGGAAAACCTGTTACCTGTAGCTGCGTGTAAAGGGGCCATAAGATCTGTAAGATTTGTAACCAAAATCTAAGTAGAAAAAATCAATACTTTGAGTAGTTCATGCATGAACCGTCACATGGATATGAAGCAAAAGCCGCAGTGGGAAGCTCACTGTGCTACAATGCAGCCTAGCAGGCCGGACCAACCACCGACTGGTCCATCAAGTGCATCTGCTGCCTCTTCATCCTCTGTGACTGTGGGGACAGCAGTCACACATGCTTTTGGATGCAGACCTTCCACCTTTACCTGCAACAGCCAGTATGATTAGAAGGTCATCGTTCTTTTGGAAGTGGAAACACCTGCTGGTGTTGAGCGCTGTCAGACATCAAGAGCACCACCTTTTTTATGAAGGCAACATAATATGTCCACCTGCACCTTCCTCACAGACCAACAGTTTGCCGGGGACACCCTACTCAACTGTGTCTCAGCACAGCAGCCAGCCCTCGGTCCCTCAGATGTGGAAAAGTAATAGACCATTTCCTCCTAGCCATGACAAAGCTAATAGGTTGAATTTCACCATCTGCAAGCTGTTGGCTACAGAAATGCTCCCTCTCCACCCGTTGTACACAGAGGATTTTTGAGACCTTCTGTCCGTCACAGTGACCCAGAACCAGATGCACAGTCGCCACTACTTCTCAAGAAAGCTGTGCCTGCGCTACACCGGCATGTCGCACACAAAATCACCGCTTCCTTAAGAAACTCTGTGTGTGTCAGGGTGCTTTTCACCACAGACACTTGGACCAGTAAGCATGGACAGGGGCGTTAAATGGCAGTGACTGTGCACTGGGTAACTATGAAGACAGCAGGAGAAAGGGCTGTTGCTCAAGTCTTGCCATCCCCACGAGTTGTGCATTAATCCTCTGTACGTATAAGTTCCTCCACTCCTTCTGCCTCCTCAACCTCGTCTCGGTCCTCCACCTGCACCCAAAGCCTGTCTGGTAATGTACACCCGCGTTCTAACTGCGCACAAGGAATCCTGCACACCTCCTTACTATGATGGCAGCAGGGCTCAACGGCATCAGGCGGTCTTTATCTTCAAATGTCTGGGAAATATGAGTCACACAGCTGAGGATTTGTGGTCAGCTGTGGAGACCGAGTTTCATCAATGCTTGTTTCCACTGAACCTGCAGCCAGGGAAGGCCGTGTGCACCAATGCTGCAATGCTGGGTGCAGCCCTCCGCCGGGGCAATGTGACACACGTGCCTTGCATAGCTCACGTCTTAAACCTGGTTGTCCAGCCAATTTTTGCACACTATCCGGGCCTAGATGGTCTTAAGCAGAGGGCACGGTCGCTGTGTGCTCACTTCCGCAGTTCGCATCCCGCAGCTCAATGCCTTGCATCTCTACAGAAGTCGTTCGGTCTGCCAGTTCACTGGCTGAAATGCGATGTGCCGACGCGATGGAATTCAACTCTACACATGTTGCAGCAACTGTGGCAGCACCAACGAGCCCTGGTGTAATAAGTCATGAGTCAGATGTATAATCTGGGCCTACGAGATCCAGAGATGGGGCAAATCACACAGTTGGAGTGGTCTGAAATGAATGACCTATGCACCATTCTGTACCGGCTTCCTCCTCCGGTGGGCGCAGTCAATATCGTCATTGTCTGTGCGCCAGAGGAGGAAGCCGGATGAAGCCGGAAGAAGCATGAAGACCCGAAGGAGCACGATGGCAGTGGCGGCGACGACAAGGATAAGTATAATGATGTATTACTTTACAGGTTTGCAGCAGCAAGGGGGGGGCCCTGTATACCGATGGGGGGGGCCTGTATACTACCACTGGGGTTGCTGCTGTATACTACCACTGGGGCTGCTGCTGTATACTACCACTGGGGCTGCTGCTGTATACTACCACTGGGGCTGCTGCTTTATACTACCACTGGGGCTGCTGTTGTATACTACCACTGGGGCTGCTGCTGTATCCTACCACTGGGGCTGCTGCTGTATACTACCACTGGGGCTGCTGCCGTATACTACCACTGGGGCTGCTGCTGTATACTACCACTGGGGCTGCTGCTGTATACTACCACTGGGGCTGCTGTTGTATACTACCACTGGGGCTGCTGCTGTATACTACCACTGGGGCTGCTGCTGTATACTACCACTGGGGCTGCTGCTGTATACTACCACTGGGGCTGCTGCTGTATACTACCACTGGGGCTGCTGCTGTATATACCACTGGGGAGGCTGCTGTAACACTGCTGGGGCCTGTATATACCACTGGGGAGGCTGCTGTACACCACACTGCTGGGGGCTGTATACCTGTGCTGGGGTCCACCCTCGGCTTATACACGAGTCAATAGGTTTTCCCAGGTTTTGGGGGCAAAAGTAAGGGGGTCGGCTTATCCACGGGTCGGCTTATACACGAGTATATACGGTAAGTGACTACACAGGCGGTGTAGTTGTTTGTATTAGAAGTGGCCTACACTGCTTCTTTTTTAGTGGCACTGCTACTTGACCCAAAGTGAGACCTGGGCAAGGTGCAGTTAAAAATTACAAGTAAGTGACTACACAGGCGGTGTAGTTGTTGGTATCAGAGGTGGCCTACACTGCATCTTTTTTTAGTGGCACTGCTACTTGACCCAAAGTGAGACCTGGGCAAGGTGCAGTTAAAGATTAATAGGAACTGCACAGGCGGTGTAGTTATTTGTATTAGAAGTGGCCTACACTGCTTCTTATTGTGGCACTGCTACTTGACCCAAAGTGAGACCTGGGCAAGTTGCAGTTAAAAATTAGTAGGAACTGCACAGGCGGTGTAGTTATTTGTATTAGAAGTGGCCTACACTACTTCTTATTGTGGCACTGCTACTTGACCTGAAGTGAGACCTGGGCAAGGTGCAGTTAAAGATTACAAGTAAGTGACTACACAGGCGATGTAGTTGTTTGTATTAGAAGTGGCCTACACTGCTTCTTTTTTAGTGGCACTGCTACTTGACCCAAAGTGAGACCTGGTCAAGGTGCAGTTAAAAATTACAAGTAAGTGACTACACAGGCGGTGTAGTTGTTTGTATTAGGCTGGGGTCACACATAAGCCCTTGGTTCATTTTTGGCTTAATTTTTGTTTTTGTTTTTTTCTAAGTCCAAAAACTGACAGAAAAAAGGATTGGATGTAATAAACACCCTGTCCGTTTTTTTCTGGACCTCAAAACATTGCTCTGTCCGTTTTTGAGCCAAAAACGTTGCTAGCAACGTTTTTGGCATCAGTTAAAAAACGCATGCGTTTTTTTAACATGAGGCCCTATGGGAAATGCATGCATCAACGCATGGCACATATAGGCACTTGTGTTAACGCATGCGTTAACGCACATGCGTTTTTAATGAAAAAATGACAAAGTCCAAAAACGTTCAGGGGTGCAGGAGGCTCAAAAAGCACCCTATAAAAAACGGATTGGTGATGAAAATCAATTCCAAAAACGGACTTCTATGTGTGACCCCAGCCTTAGAAGTGGCCTACACTGCTTCTTTTTTAGTGGCACTGCTACTTGACCCAAAGTGAGACCTGGGCAAGGTGCAGTTAAAAATTAGTAGGAGCCGCACAGGCGGTGTAGTTATTTGTATTAGAAGTGGCATACACTGCTTCTTTATTAGTGGCACTGCTACTTGACCCAAAGTGAGACCTGGACAAGGTGCAGTTAAAAATTAGAAGTAAGTGACTACACAGGCGGTATAGTTGTTTGTATTAGAAGTGGTCTACACTGCTTCTTTTTTAGTGGCACTGCTACTTGACCCAAAGTGAAACCTGGGCAAGGTGCAGGTAAAAATTAGCACCAACTACACAGGCGGTGTAGCTTCTTTCACAAGTGAGCTACACCACTGTGTAAGTGACACTGCTACAGTACTAGCCCGAACAAATTGCCTGTACTAGCTGCAGCTAACAAATGCCTACTAAGGCAGGTGGTGTAGCTTTCTTCACAGCAGTGCTACACAACCTGCCCTAAAGGACTCCCAGAGCTAGATGTGGCCAGATGCTGTGAAAAACGCTTGCACTGCACTTGCACTCTTCTGCCTGGCCAAAGCTAATAGCGACTGCTCTAACCTAGCCCTAAAAAGGGCTGAAATTAAAACTAGTCCCTGCTTCTATGAAGTACACCTGAAAAAGGGCTGCTAGACTACTAGTCCCTAGTCCCTAATCGCTACTCCTATGAAGCAGCCCTCAAAAGGGCTGATACTCATAGAATTCGCATTCTACCTCCAGTCCCACTCCCTAAACCTATCTATCTACCTCACTAGCTGAATCAGAACACAATTGCTTGATTTCGCTCTATATCGCCCACATCAGCAGCAGTGCCGTCTGACACAGAGCTACAGAAATGAGCAAATAGTGGCGATGGAGAAAATGGCTGGGTCTTATAGTGCTAGGACATGTGACTTACACAGCCAATGATGCCTGACCTTGCTTGTGTGCAAAAAATGCACTTTGCTGTGTGTTTGTGTAATTGGATGACAGCCTGCACCGCCCCACTGTATCTGCAGTTTGGAGAAAAAAAAAATGAAGATCGCTATCATTTCTGCAGCACTGGTACAACCCCCCCCCCGCATATTATACCCAGAAACTGGATATTCACAGTCATTAACACGGTTAGGGTTAGGGTTAAGCTTTTGGTGATCGAAGCGTTATCGAACATAACCGCGAACTGACGAATTTCAAGTTAATTGTTCTAATTCGACGAATGCCTCGAACACCGCCCAAAACAGCTCGAATTTGAGATTGGCGAACAAATCGAATCGAACATTGCTCATCTCTAGTGAGTACAAGCAATTTAAATTGGATCCTGTAGTATACGGGTAGCCAGTAGAGGCAAATAAATGAAATAATTTAACCACTACATGCATGAACCGGCACTTGACCCAGCAACATTCGTTACTCTGGCAAAATGGGGCCCAGCAGCCCTCACTTTACACTGTCCGCCCCATTAACCGCATCTGCTGCTTCTTCCTCCTTTTTTGACTGATCTTAGACACCGAGAACATAATTTTTTTCTGAATGCAACACAGAATCTACTCCTTCACCTTCCTTACAGTCCATCTCCCTTACAGTGTACACACTCCCAAGTTTGACCAATGGCTATCTCCACTAAACTTGGAGTCAAGGAAAGCCACATACTAAGGCTTTTTGACAATCGGTTAACCAGTTGATATGCAATGTGCCAACATGGTGGAATTCCACCTTGCACATGTTGCTGTGGCAGCACCAAAGAGCTTTTGCACAGTATGTAGAGTGAGGCAATGCAAGACGAAGGTGGTGCTAATTACGCTTGTTGAAAAGACACAGATCAAGGACCTTTGCACCCTTCTGCACAGTTTAGAAATACCTACTAAGATAGTTAGTGCTAAAGATGCCATCATCAGCATACCTATTCCGGTCATCTACATGCTGGAAAACACATTGAATAGTCTGTGGGAGATGGTTGTGTTCCCAGAAGAGGATGAAAGAGAGGAGTATGCAAAAGGGATACCACGATCTCTAAGGTTCAGATAATTATCATTACATAGGAAGATGACATAGAAAGGTGGAGTACAGTGAAGGAAGAGGGCTCATGGTACCAGACAAGCTGTTAGTGAATGTGCAAGAGCCGAGGAACAAATGGAAGAGGATGAGGAGGAAGAGGTGATGGGCAACCAACAATCAGAAGATGAAGAAGAGATTGATCCTCTACCTGTTGTCCGTAGTTGGTTTGAGGAGATAGAGGAAGAAAGCTTGAGTGTTATCCCGCACCAACACAGCAAGAACTGACACCTCATGGAAATGGCGACACATGAGCACAGTCCTGCTGCATTATCTGCATCATGATGCCCATATTGTTAGGATTTAAAGAGTGCTTACTACTGGGTTGCCATTCTTTTAGATCCACGTTACAAGAGTACATTTTGCCAGAGTCTCCCTGTTCTTGAAAAGGGATGTGTGCATGCTGGAATATCATAACACATTTGAAGAGAGTCTTAAGAGTATTTTTCTCCAAGACAGCTGTGAGGTAAATTACCAGCAGCCTTTTATCTGTCAGAACCAGATAAAGCTTGTTGTTTAACCAATTTTTTAGACCAGCCTGTGCACCAGCAGAACAGAGTACAAGTCTGACAGATAAAGAATGACTGGAGAGGATGGTGCAGGAGTATCTAGAGCTCAATATCAATGCCATTGGGGGAGCTGGACCCTTTGATATTTTGGTCTTCAAAAATGAAATTGTGGCATTAGAGGTCACACCTGGAGGTTTTGTCATGCCCAGCAGCCAGAGGTCTCTCAGAACACGTCTTCAGTGCTGCTGGAGGTGTCCTGATTAGTGATGAGCGAGTACTAAAATGCTCGGGTGCTCGAAGCTCGGGCCGAGCATCCCGAGATACTCGTGTACTCGGCCCGAGTACCGAGCCCAATGTTATCCTATGGGAGACCCGAGTATTTTTATGAAATGAATGCCGGCAGCATGTAGAAACCCTAAAAATGTCACAAAAGTCTCAGAAGAGTGCTCAAATGACATGGCAACACCATGGGGAAGACCCCTGGAAGCATTTCTCACTCAAAAGTCACAGCTGTGACCAATGTTGTCCAAGTTTCACGCCAATTTTACGGAGTCACCAGAAAACCTTCCAAAATGACACCAAAATGAATATTTAGGGTGGAAATGTTAAGGGCACATACCCAATAGTGAGATACAGCTGGTGTATGTTACTTTTTGTGATTACATAAAAGATTTTATGTGAAAACATTGTGCGGCACTCCGATGACCCTGAGAAGAGACTTACATGAAGCCCTGTCTTGACATAATGTGCCCATTTTGAGGAACTGGGTTTATTGTAGTATTTTCCTTTGCCAGGGCAGTCCAAAATTGGGAGGTTCACCAATGCCCCTGGATAGAGACGTGCAGGAGGGCCTGTAAACCTGAAGTGGGTGTATTGTAGTATAGCCCTTTGGCAGGGCAGCCAAAAATTGGGAGGCTCCACATTGTCCCAGGATAGAGACGTGCAGGAGGGCCTGTAAACCTGAAGTGGGTGTATTGTAGTATAGCCCTTTGGCAGGGCAGCCAAAAATTGGGAGGCTCCACATTGTCCCAGGATAGAGACGTGCAGGAGGGCCTGTAAGCCTGAAGTGGGTGTATTGTAGTATAGCCCTTTGGCAGGGCAGCCAAAAATTGGGAGGCTCCACATTGTTCCAGGATAGAGACGTGCAGAAGGGCCTGTAAACCTGAAGTGGGTGTATTGGAGTATAGCCCTTTGGCAGGGCGGCCAAAAATTGGGAGGCTCCACATTGTCCCAGGATAGAGACGTGCAGGAGGGCCTGTAAACCTGAAGTGGGTGTATTGTAGTATAGCCCTTTGGCAGGGCAGCCAAAAATTGGGAGGCTCCACATTGTCCCAGGATAGAGACGTGCAGGAGGGCCTGTAAACCTGAAGTGGGTGTATTGGAGTATAGCCCTTTGGCAGGGCACCCAAAAATTGGGAGGCTCCACATTGTCCCAGGATAGAGACGTGCAAGAGGGCCTGTAAACCTGAAGTGGGTGTATTGGAGTATAGCCCTTTGGCAGGGCAGCCAAAAATTGGGAGGCTCCACATTGTCCCAGGATAGAGACGTGCAGGAGGGCCTGTAAACCTGAAGTGGGTGTATTGGAGTATAGCCCTTTGGCAGGGCAGCCAAAAATTGGGAGGCTCCACATTGTCCCAGGATAGAGACGTGCCGGAGGGCCTGTAAACCTGAAGTGGGTGCATTGGAGTATAGCCCTTTGGCAGAGCAGCCAAAAATTGGGAGGCTCCTCATTGTCCCAGGATAGAGACGTGCAGGAGGGCCTGTAAACCTGAAGTGGGTGTATTGGAGTATAGCCCTTTGGCAGAGCAGCCAAAAATTGGGAGGCTCCTCATTGTCTCAGGGTTGAGACGTGCAGGAGGGCCTGTAAACCTGAAGTGGGTGTATTGTAGTATAGCCCTTTGGCAGGGGAGCCAAAAATTGGGAGGTTCAACAATGACCCATGCATACAGACGTGCATAGGGCCTGTAAACCTCAAGTGGGTGTATTGTAGTGTAGCCCTTTGGCAGGGCAGCCAAAAATTGGGAGGTTAAACAATGACCCATACATACAGACGTGCAGTAGGTCCTGTAAACCTCAAGTGGGTGTATTGTAGTATAGCCCTTTGGCAGGGCAGCCAAAAATTGGGAGGCTCCACATTGTCCCTGGATAGAGACGTGCATGAGGGCCTCAAAACATTTTTCCCATTGAAAAGGAGCGGGCCTCCTGTCGTTGTAATGCCCATTCTAAAAGAATGGGCGAAAAAATTTACCACTGGGGGTATACCTGAAACAACAGCCTAACTATTGTAACGGTCATCATGGTGGCACATGAGGAGAAGGAGGAGCAGTCCAGCGATTAGCCAAAGTGCAGAACTGTGCACCCATGGGTGAGTGGAGGTACATGGCAAATTCCCATAACAAAATTTAAATTCAGTTGTCATTTGTTGGTGGTGTGGTGAAGTCTGGCCCAATCCAACCCTTGTTCATCTTGATCTCAGTCAGCCTGTCAGCATTTTCAGTTGACAGGCGGGTGCGTTTATCAGTAATGATTCCACCTGCGGCACTGAAAACACGCTCTGACAAAACACTAGCGGCAGGGCAGGCCAGGACTTCCAAGGCGTAGAGAGCCAATTCATGAAACGTGTCCAGCTTGGAGACCCAATAATTGTAAGGCACAGAGGAATCTCGCAGTACAGTTGTTCGATCTGCAAGGTACTCCTTCAGCATCTGGCCAAACTTAGCATTTCTTGTGGCACTACCCCGCACCTCAGGGGCTGTGGTACGTGAGGGGCTGAGAAAACTGTCCCACATCGTAAAGACTGTTCCCCTACCTCTGGCGGATTGGACTTGTGCCCCTCTCGGCCGTATGCCTTGGCTGTCCACCGATTCCTTACCTATGCCGCTAGCGTTTTGCGAGGGGAATGATTTGCCTACTTCCGTGACTATGGCCTTCTGGAACTGCTGCATTTTGGCTGACCTCTCCGCCTCAGGAATGAGAGACATAAAGTTCTCCTTGTAGCGTGGGTCTAACAGTGTTGCCAACCAGTACTGATTGTCGGCCAAGATTTTCTGAACGCGAGGGTCACGAGCCAGGCAGCTTACCATAAAGTCAGCCATGTGCGCCAGACTCTTAACAGCCATCACTTCAGTATCCAGACCAACACGATGACTGAACATGCTGTCCTCCTCCTCCTCCTCCTCATCTCCCCTGTCCTCTGGCCAGCCACGCTGAATCGAGGGTATGACTGGTGTGCATGTCATATCCTCAATTTGGCCAGAGAGTTGCTCCATGTCTTCATCCTCCTTCTCCTCCTCGTCATAGTCCTCCACTGCACGTTGTGATGAGATGAGGCTGGGCTGTGTGTTATCACCCACACCCACTACTGTTTCTTGCTCCAAGTCATCGCGCTCCGCCTGCAATGCATCCTCTTTGTTTTTCAGCAGAGACCGTTTTAGAAGGCAGAGTAGTGGTATGGTGACGCTAATAATGGCGTCATCGCCGCTCACCATCTTGGTGGAGTCCTCAAAGTTTTGGAGGATGATACATAGGTCCGACATCCATCTCCACTCCTCAGGTTTTATGTGTGGAGTTTGACCCATTTCCAGACGGCTTAGGTGATGCAGGTAGTCAACAACTGCCCTCTTCTGCTCACATATCCTGACCAACATGTGCAGAGTTGAATTCCAACGCGTGGGGACATCACACACCAGTCTGTGGGCCGGAAGACGCAAACGGCGCTGAAAGCCAGCAAGGCCGGCTGAAGCAGCAGGTGACTTGCGAAAATGTGCAGACAGACGGCGAACTTTTACCAGCAGTTCAGACAGCTCTGGGTATGACTTTATAAACCTTTGAACCACCAGGTTGAGCACATGGGCCACGCATGGAACATGCGTCAGCTGGCCTCGCCTCAAAGCTGCCACCAGGTTCCGGCCATTGTCACACACGACCTTTCCTGGCTTTAGGTTCAGAGGTGTGAGCCTGTGATCTGCCTGCTGTTTCAGAGCTGTCCACACCTCTTCTGCATTGTGGGGTTTGTCACCTATGCAGACTAGCTTCAGCACAGCCTGTCGCCGCTTCGCAGAGGCAGTGCTGCAGTGCTTCCAGCTTGGGACTGGTGTGGAGGGTACAGTGGATGAGGATGCGCAGGAGGAGGAGGATGAGGAGCATGACATTCCGGAGCTGTAGAGTGTCGGTGAAACCCTGACAGAGGTAGGGCCTGCTATCCTTGATGTGGGAAGGACGTGTTCCGTCCCTCGCTCAGACTGGGTCCCAGCCTCCACAATATTAACCCAGTGTTTTGTCAAGGAGATGTAGCGGCCTTGCCCACAAGCACTTGTCCACGTGTCTGTGGTTAGGTGGACTTTGGCTGAAACAGCGTTGTTCAGGGCACGTGTGATGCTTTGGGACACGTGGTTATGCAATGCGGGGACGGCACATCTGGAAAATAGTGGCGGCTGGGGACCGAGTAACGTGGGACAGCAGCCCCCATCAGGTCGCGAAATGCTTCCATCTCCACCAGCCGGAAAGGTAACATTTCTAGTGCTATGAGTCGCGAAATGTGAAAATTGAGGACAGTGGCATGTGGGGCGTTGGCAGCGCATTTGCGCCTGCGTTCATAGGTTTGCTGAATGGATAATTGAACGCTGCGCTGGGACAAGGACGTGCTTGATGGTGGTGTTATTTGTGCGTGGGCAACTTCAGGTGCAGGGCCAGAGGCTTGTTCGCG
Source organism: Allobates femoralis (assembly GCA_033576535.1). Classification (NCBI taxonomy): domain Eukaryota; kingdom Metazoa; phylum Chordata; class Amphibia; order Anura; family Aromobatidae; genus Allobates; species Allobates femoralis. The sequence continues at coordinate 561,429,964 of JARQOC010000002.1, read as the reverse complement.
GCCAGCATGGACAGGGGATTGGCTCGCACGCACAACACGCGAAGACGTAGCAGTGACATCAGCAAGCACCGCTCCTCGACTCTGTTGTACTTCCCACAAAGTCGGGTGCTTGGCTGACATGTGCCTGATCATGCTGGTGGTGGTCAGGCTGCTAGTTTTCGTACCCCTGCTGATACTGGCATGGCAGGTGTTGCAAATGGCCTTTTTAGAGTCATCTGGAGCCAACTTAAAAAACTCCCAGACTCGGGAAGACCTAACATTTGCACAGGCACCTTGAGTCGTGTTGTTGTTCCGGGGAACGGTTGCCTGCCTTCTGCCTGCGGACACGACCCTGCTTCGTACTGTCTGTTGGGATGCTACGCCTCTCTCCCCCTGTGTACTGCTGTCCTCGCTCTGCATATCCTCCTGCCAGGTTGGGTCAGCTACTGGATCATCCACCACGTCGTCTTCCTCTTCCGCACCCTGATCCTCCTCCTGACTTCCTGGCAATTGTGTCTCATCATCGTCCACCCCTTGTTGAGACACGTTGCCAACGTTCCGTTCGTGAGAACGTGGCTGCTCAAATATTTGGGCATCTGTACATACCATCTCCTCATCACCCACTTCAACAGGAGCTGGCGAAAGGCCAGATTCTGCGAATGGATACGTGAACAGCTCTTCCGTGTGTCCAACTGTGGGATCAGTAATGTCCGTGGACGTGTAACATAGTAACATAGTAACATAGTTTTTAAGGTTGAAGGAAGACTTTAAGTCCATCTAGTTCAACCCATAGCCTAACATGTTGATCCAGAGGAAGGCAAAAAAAAACCCCATGTGGCAACACTAAGCTCCACATTGGGGGAAAAAATTCCTTCCTGACTCCAGGTACAGCAATCAGACTAGTTCCCTGGATCAATGCCCTATCAAAGAATCTAGTATGTATAACTGGTAATATTATAGTTTTCAAGAAAGGCATCCAGGCCCTTCTTAAATGTTAGTAGTGACTCACTCATTACAACATCATGTGGCAGAGAGTTCCATAGTCTCACTGCTCTTACAGTAAAGAATCCGCGTCTGTGATTATGATTAAACCTTCTTTCCTCCAGACGTAGAGGATGCCCCCTTGTCCCAGTCTCAGGCCTAAGAGTAAAGAGATCATTAGAAAGGTCTCTATACTGTCCCCTCATATATTTATACATTATTATAAGATCACCCCTAAGCCTTCGTTTTTCCAAGCTAAATAACCCCAAGTTTAATAACCTGTCTTGGTATTGCAGACCCCTTAGTCCTCTAATGACTTTTGTCGCTCTTCTCTGGACCCGCTCTAGTTCAGCTATGTCTTTCTTATACACCGGAGACCAGAATTGTACACAGTATTCTAAGTGTGGTCGCACTAGTGACTTGTATAGAGGTAAAATTATGTTCTCCTCATGAGCAACTATGCCTCTTTTAATGCATCCCATTATTTTATTTGCCTTTGCAGCAGCTGCCTGACACTGGCCACTAAATGTGAGTTTGTCATCAACCCATACACCCAGGTCTTTTTCAGTGACAGTTTTGCCCAGTGTTTTACAATTAAGCACATAATTATACCTTTTGTTTCCTCTGCCCAAGTGCATGACTTTACATTTATCCCCATTAAAGCTCATTTGCCATTTAGCAGCCCAAGCTTCTAGTTTACATAAATCCTCCTGTAATATAAAATTGTCCTCCTCTGTATTGATTACCCTGCAGAGTTTAGTGTGATCCGCAAATATTGAGATTCTACTCTGTATGCCCCCTACAAGGTCATTAATAAATATATTAAATAGAAGCGCGCCCAACACTGACCCCTGTGGTACCCCACTGTTAACTGTGACCCATTCTGAGTGTGTTCCATTAATAACCACCCTTTGTTTCCTATCACTAAGCCAGTTCTTAACCCACTTACACATATTTTCCCCTATCCCCATTGCCCTCATTTTATGTATCAACCTTTTGTGTGGCACCATATCAAAAGCTTTTAAAAAGTCCATATACACCACATCCACTGCATTTCCTTGGTCCAGTCCAGAACTTACTTCTTCATAGAAGCTTATTAGATTAGTTTGACAGGAACGGTCCCTCGTAAAACCATGTTGATAATGGGTCATGAGGTTATTTTTCTTCAGATACTCCAGTATAGCATCTCTTAGAAAACCCTCTAGGATTTTACCCACAGTAGAGGTTAAGCTTACTGGCCTATAATTTCCAAGTTCAGTTTTTGTCCCCTTTTTGAATATTGGCACCACATTTGCTATACGCCAGTCCTGTGGTACAGACCCTGTTATTATGGAATCTTTAAATATTAAAAATAATGGTCTATCTATGACAGTACTTAATTCCTGCAGCACTCTGGGGTGTATCCCATCCGGGCCCGGGGATTTGTCAATTTTAGTGATTTTTAGACGATGCCGTACTTCCTCTTGGGTTAAGCAGGTGACATTTAATTGACAATTTTTGTTATCACTGATCATATTGTCTGTCATGGGATTTTCTTGTGTAAATACTGTTGAAAAAAAGTCATTTAGCATATTGGCTTTTTCCTCATCCTCATCCACCATTTCACCCAGACTATCACCCAACACCATCAATTTTTAGTTTCTTACTATTTATGTAGTTAAAAAATATTTTGGGATTCTTTTTACTTTCTCTGGCAATGAGTCTCTCTGTCTCAATCTTTGCTGCCTTGATTTGCTTTTTACAAATGTTATTTAATTTTCTGTATTTATTTAATGCCTCATCACTACCTACTTGCTTTAATTCCCTAAATGCTTTCTTTTTGTCACATATTGCACCTCTTACCGCTTTATTTAGCCATAGTGGTTTCCTCCTATTTATAGCATGCTTATTCCCATAGGGTATATATTGTGCACAGGTCCTATTCAGAATGCTAATAAACATCTCCCATTTGTGTTGTGTACTTTTATGTCTCAGGACATCGTCCCAGTTTATTACACTAAGATCATCTCTCAACCGTTGGAAATTTGCCTTCCTGAAGTTTAGTGTCCTTGTAGCCCCTCTACTACACGTCTTAGTAAAGGATACTTGGAAGCTTATTAAGTTATGATCACTATTACCCAAGTGACCTCCAACCCGTATATTTGATATGCTGTCCGGCCTGTTGGTTAATATTAGGTCCAGCAGTGCCCCCCTTCTTGTTGGGTCCTGAACCAGTTGTGAAAGGTAATTGTCTCTCATAGTTTTCAAAAACTTATGACCCTTGCTGTAACTGCAGGTTTCTGATCCCCAATGTATTTCAGGGTAGTTGAAGTCCCCCACATAATAACTTCTCCCTGAGTCGCTGCTTCATCTATTTGCTTTATGAGGATATTCTCCTCCACTTCCATTATCGTTGGGGACTTATAACAAACCCCTATCAGTAATTTATTATTTTTTCCCCTCCCCTTATCTCCACCCACAGGGACTCTACATTTCCATTAGATTCACCTATATTATCACGCAGGATGGGTTTTAAGGATGATTTTACGTATAAACATACACCTCCTCCTCGCCTATTTGTACGGTAATTTCTGAACAGACAATAGCCCTGTAAATTAACAGCCCAGTCATGGCTCTCGTCCAGCCAAGTCTCCGAAATCCCCACCATGTCATAATTATTTTCCAACAAAATCAATTCTAATTCCTCCATTTTGTTGGTGAGGCTTCTGGCATTAGTGTACATGCACTTTATGCATCTCTCTTTACCTCTATTCCTTCCTACTAGACTGACTGGTCTAACCCCTCCCCCCATGCCACCCCCAATTTTATTACTTGTGCCCAGGTTACTATTTACACTATCTTCCCCTCCTATACAATGAATACTCTCCCCCCCAATCCCTAGTTTAAACACTCCTCCAACCTTCTTGCCATTTTCTCCCCCAGCACAGCTGCACCCTCCCTGCACTCGGCCTGGTGGTAGGAAGGAGGATCAGGTTGGGAAATGTGCGGTGCAGTATCACGACTACTGACACTTGACCGTGTGGAAGATAGGGTGTTTGTGGAGGTGCCCATCTGACTTGAAGCATTATCCGCTATCCAAGTAACAACCTGTTGACACTGGTCTTGGTTCAAGAGCGGTGTACTGCTGCGGGCCCCAATAATTTGGAACAGGACGTGCGAGCGAGTAGATGTGCCCCTTTGTTGTTGCGAAATTAGTGCTTGCACACGACCTCGGCCTCTGCCTGCACCACCATCACGTCCACTTCCATGTTCCTTGCCAACGCCCTTGTGCATTTTGCCTGTGTACAGCGACAACAGTCTGGTGACTGTTATGGTCACAGGAGAGAAGGATTTTAGTCCCTAACCTGTATCAAGGTAGTAAGTACAACAGTCTGGTGACTGTTCAGGTCACAGGAGAGTAGGATTTTAGTCCCTAACCTGTATCAAGGTAGTAAGTACAACAGTCTGGTGACTGAAATGGTCACAGGAGAGTAGGATTTTAGTCCCTAACCTGTATCAAGGTAGTAAGTACAACAGTCTGGTGACTGTAATGGTCACAGGAGAGAAGGATTTTAGTCCCTAACCTGTATCAAGGTAGTAAGTACAACAGTCTGGTGACTGTAATGGTCACAGGAGAGAAGGATTTTAGTCCCTAACCTGTATCAAGGTAGTAAGTACAACAGTCTGGTGACTGTAATGGTCACAGGAGAGTAGGATTTTAGTCCCTAACCTGTATCAAGGTAGTAAGTACAACAGTCTGGTGACTGTTCAGGTCTCAGGAGAGTAGGATTTTAGTCCCTAACCTGTATCAAGGTAGTAAGTACAACAGTCTGGTGACTGTTCAGGTCACAGGAGAGAAGGATTTTAGTACCTAACCTGTATCAAGGTAGTAAGTACAACAGTCTGGTGACTGTAATGGTCACAGGAGAGAAGGATTTTAGTCCCTAACCTGTATCAAGGTAGTAAGTACAACAGTCTGGTGATTGTAATGGTCACAGGAGAGAAGGATTTTAGTCCCTAACCTGTATCAAGGTAGTAAGTACAACAGTCTGGTGACTGTAATGGTCACAGGAGAGAAGGATTTTAGTCCCTAACCTGTATCAAGGTAGTAAGTACAACAGTCTGGTGACTGTAATGGTCACAGGAGATGTAGGATTTTAGTCCTAACCTGTATAAAGGTAGTAAGTACAACAGTCTGGTGACTGCTCAGGTCACAGGAGAGAAGGATTTTAGTCCCTAACCTGTATCAAGGTAGTAAGTACAACAGTCTGGCGGACTGTAATGATCACAGGAGAGAAGGATTTTAGTCCCTAACCTGTATCAAGGTAGTAAGTACAACAGTCTGGTGACTGTAATGGTCACAGGAGAGTAGGATTTTAGTCCCTAACCTGTATCACGGTAGTAAGTACAACAGTCTGGTGACTGTTCATGGTAACAGGAGAGAAGGATTTTAGTCCCTAACCTGTATCAAGGTAGTAAGTACAACAGTCTGGTGACTGTAATGGTCACAGGAGAGAAGGATTTTAGTCCCTAACCTGTATCAAGGTAGTAAGTACAACAGTCTGGTGACTGTAATGGTCACAGGAGAGAAGGATTTTAGTCCCGAACCTGTATCAAGGTAGTAAGTACAACAGTCTGGTGACTGTAATGGTCACAGGAGAGAAGGATTTTAGTCCCTAACCTGTATCAAGGTAGTAAGTACAACAGTCTGGTGACTGTAATGGTCACAGGAGAGTAGGATTTTAGTCCCTAACCTGTATCAAGGTAGTAAGTACAACAGTCTGGTGACTGTTCAGGTCACAGGAGAGAAGGATTTTAGTCCCTAACCTGTATCAAGGTAGTAAGTACAACAGTCTGGTGACTGTAATGGTCACAGGAGAGTAGGATTTTAGTCCCTAACCTGTATCAAGGTAGTAAGTACAACAGTCTGGTGACTGTAATGGTCACAGGAGAGTAGAATTTTAGTCCCTAACCTGTATCAAGGTGGTAAGTACAACAGTCTGGTGACTGTTCAGGTCACAGGAGAGAAGGATTTTAGTCCCTAACCTGTATCAAGCTAGTAAGTACAACAGTCTGGTGACTGTAATGGTCACAGGAGAGTAGGATTTTAGTCCCTAACCTGTATCTAGGTAGTAAGTACAACAGTCTGGTGACTGTAATGGTCACAGGAGAGAAGGATTTTAGTCCCTAACTTGTATCAAGGTAGTAAGTACAACAGTCTGGTGACTGTAATAGTCACAGGAGAGAAGGATTTTAGTCCCTAACCTGTATCAAGGTAGTAAGTACAACAGTCTGGTGACTGTAATGGTCACAGGAGAGAAGGATTTTAGTCCTTAACCTGTATCAAGCTAGTAAGTACAACAGTCTGGTGACTGTAATGGTCACAGGAGAGTAGGATTTTAGTCCCTAACCTGTATCTAGGTAGTAAGTACAACAGTCTGGTGACTGTTCAGGTCACAGGAGAGTAGGATTTTAGTCCCTAACCTGTATCAAGGTAGTAAGTACAACAGTCTGGTGACTGTAATGGTCACAGGAGAGTAGGATTTTAGTCCCTAACCTGTATCAAGGTAGTAAGTACAACAGTCTGGTGACTGTTCAGGTCACAGGAGAGAAGGATTTTAGTCCCTAACCTGTATCAAGGTAGTAAGTACAACAGTCTGGTGACTGTAATGGTCACAGGAGAGTAGGATTTTAGTCCCTAACCTGTATCAAGGTAGTAAGTACAACAGTCTGGTGACTGTAATGGTCACAGGAGAGTAGAATTTTAGTCCCTAACCTGTATCAAGGTGGTAAGTACAACAGTCTGGTGACTGTTCAGGTCACAGGAGAGAAGGATTTTAGTCCCTAACCTGTATCAAGCTAGTAAGTACAACAGTCTGGTGACTGTAATGGTCACAGGAGAGTAGGATTTTAGTCCCTAACCTGTATCTAGGTAGTAAGTACAACAGTCTGGTGACTGTAATGGTCACAGGAGAGAAGGATTTTAGTCCCTAACTTGTATCAAGGTAGTAAGTACAACAGTCTGGTGACTGTAATAGTCACAGGAGAGAAGGATTTTAGTCCCTAACCTGTATCAAGGTAGTAAGTACAACAGTCTGGTGACTGTAATGGTCACAGGAGAGAAGGATTTTAGTCCTTAACCTGTATCAAGCTAGTAAGTACAACAGTCTGGTGACTGTAATGGTCACAGGAGAGTAGGATTTTAGTCCCTAACCTGTATCTAGGTAGTAAGTACAACAGTCTGGTGACTGTTCAGGTCACAGGAGAGTAGGATTTTAGTCCCTAACCTGTATCAAGGTAGTAAGTACAACAGTCTGGTGACTGTTCAGGTCACAGGAGAGAAGGATTTTAGTCCCTAACCTGTATCAAGGTAGTAAATACAACAGTCTGTTGACTATTCAGGTCATAAGAGAGAAGGATTTTAGTCCCTAACCTGTATCAAGGTAGTAAGTACAACAGTCTGGTGACTGTAATGGTCACAGGAGAGAAGGATTTTAGTCCCTAACTTGTATCAAGGTAGTAAGTACAACAGTCTGGTGACTGTAATGGTCACAGGAGAGAAGGATTTTAGCACCTAACCTGTTTCAAGGAAGTAAGTACAACAGTCTGGTGACTGTAATGGTCACAGGAGAGTAGGATTTTAGTCCCTAACCTGTATCAAGGTAGTAAGTACAACAGTCTGGTGACTGCTCAGGTCACAGGAGAGAAGGATTTTAGTCCCTAACCTGTATCAAGGTAGTAAGCACAACAGTCTGGCAACTGTAATGATCACAGGGGAGAAGGATTTTAGTCCCTAACCTGTATCAAGGTAGTAAGTACAACAGTCTGGTGACTGTAATGGTCACAGGAGAGTAGGATTTTAGTCCCTAACCTGTATCACGGTAGTAAGTACAACAGTCTGGTGACTGTTCAGGTCACAGGAGAGAAGGATTTTAGTCCCTAACCTGTATCAAGGTAGTAAGTACAACAGTCTGGTGACTGTAATGGTCACAGGAGAGAAGGATTTTAGTCCCTAACCTGTATCAAGGTAGTAAGTACAACAGTCTGGTGACTGTAATGGTCACAGGAGAGAAGGATTTTAGTCCCTAACCTGTATCAAGGTAGTAAGTAGGGATGGGCGAATCTACTCGCTAGGACTCGTTACTCGGCGAGTAGTAAGGGACTCGCAGGACTCGGTACTCTGCGAGTTTCCCAGTGATTACTCGCACGAGTCCAATGCAAATCAATATCAATCCTAGTTTTGTCAGAAACGCTGACAAAACTAGGATTGCCATTGTTTGCATTAGACTCGGCTACTGTGCCAGTGATAGCAGGGAAACTCGCAAAGTAACTGCTGTTTCTTTGCGAGCCGAGTCCAGCTGTCTTCTCTGTGCAGCTCCAGGGTCCTAGAGCCCGCCTGCTGCCTGATGTAGCAGTGCTGAGATTGTTCTCAGTCTGCTCATTTCCTGTGCATAGACATCTATCTATTCACAGGGATGAGCAGAGAGGACATCGCGTTTTGGACTACGTCGGACGGAAGAGGATTTTTTTAATTAAAGATGGAGTCCCTAATGGCTTTTTTTTTAATTTCAAATAAAAATTTTTCTCTGTGTTTTTTTAACCCTTTATTGGAGATTCTTAGTGGCTGGGTCAAACCTGGCCTGACATTAAGAATCTCGGGCTTAATACCAGCTTGTATAACAAAGCTGGTATTAACCCCTTTATTACCCAGCGTGCCACCGCCACCAGGGCCGCTGGAAGAGCGGGGTTCAGCGCCAGAGGATGGCGCTTCAATGAACGCGCCATCTTCTGGGGCGGCTGCGGGCTGCAATTTGCAGCGGGGGGTGCCCAGAAAGCTTGGGCATCCCTGCGCTGCGGATTCCAGCCCCCAGCTGCTTAGCTGTACCTGGCTAGACATAGAAATTGCGCGCAGCTCCACGCATTTTTTTTTTTTATTATTTAATGAATTTCAGAGTCAGAGGCTCAGAGTCAGAGTCTCGGAGTCGGAGTCTCCTCAGAGTCGGAGTCTCAGAGTCGGAGTCTCAGAGTCGGAGTCGCCTCAGAGTCGGAGTCGCCTCAGAGTCAGAGTCGCCTCGGAGTCGGAGTCGCCTCGGAGTCAGAGTCGTCTCGGAGTCGGAGTCGTCTCGGAGTCGTCACGGAGTCGGAGTCGTCTCGGAGTCGGAGTCGTCTCGGAGTCGAGTCGGAGTCGTCTCGTCTCGGAGTCGTCTCGGAGTCGGAGTCGTCTCGGAGTCGGAGTCGTCTCGGAGTTGGAGTCGTCTCGGAGTCGGAGTCGGAGTCGGAGTCGTCTCGGAGTCGAGTCGGAGTCGGAGTCGTCGTCGTCTCGGAGTCGTCTCGGAGTCGGAGTCGTCTCGGAGTCGGAGTCGTCTCGGAGTCGGAGTCAAAAAAATGCGTGGGGCTCCGCGCAATTTCTATGTCTAGCCAGGTACAGCTAAGCAGCTGGGGGCTGGAATCCGCAGCGCAGGGATGCCCAAGCTTTCTGGGCACCCCCCGCTGCAAATTGCAGCCCGCAGCCGCCCCAGAAGATGGCGCGTTCATTGAAGTGCCATCCTCTGGCGCTGAACCCCGCTCTTCCAGCGGCCCTGGTGGCGGTGGCACGCTGGGTAATACAGGTTAGGGCCAGCTTTGTATTATCAGCTGGCCCTAAGCCCGAAATTTATGGCGGTCACGCCAATATTAGACATGACCGCCATGAATTTCTATTAAATTGTTTTAAAAAAAACACAACACAGATAATTTTTTTTATTAGAAATAAAAAAAAAAGCCATTAGGGACTCCATCTTTAATTAAAAAAATCCTCTTCCGTCCGACGCAGTCCAAAACACGATGTCCTCTCTGCTACATCCCCTGTGTATAGATATAGATGTCTATGCACAGGGAATGAGCAGACTAAGAACAATCTCAGCACTGCTACATCATCTCTGTGCACAGACATTCATGTCTGTACACAGGGAATGAGCAGACTGAGAACAATCTCAGCACTGCTACATCAGGCAGCAGGCGGGCTCTAGGACCCTGGAGCTGCACAGAGCAGACAGGACTCTTCTCTTATCTGTGCGAGTTTCCCAGCGATTACTTACAAAGTAAACGAGTCCAATGCAAATAAATGACAAAACTCGGATTGCTTCAGGCTGAAGCTTCCGAGACACATCTGCGATTTGTAAATCTCACACTACTCGCTATTACTCGCTTCCCCATTCATTAACATTGGACTCAGTAGACTCGCAACGAGTAGCGAGTCCTGGGCCCGGACTCGCTAGAGTCAAGCGATTCCCAATAATTTAGGATTCGCCCATCACTAGTAGTAAGTACAACAGTCTGGTGACTGTAATGGTCACAGGAGAGAAGGATTTTAGTCCCTAACCTGTATCAAGGTAGTAAGTACAACAGTCTGGTGACTGTAATGGTCACAGGAGAGTAAGATTTTAGTCCCTAACCTGTATCAAGGTAGTAAGTACAACAGTCTGGTGACTGTTCAGGTCACAGGAGAGAAGGATTTTAGTCCCTAACCTGTATCAAGGTAGTAAGTACAACAGTCTGGTGACTGTAATGGTCACAGGAGAGAAGGATTTTAGTCCCTAACCTGTATCAAGGTAGTAAGTACAACAGTCTGGTGACTGTAATGGTCACAGGAGAGTAGGATTTTAGTCCCTAACCTGTATCAAGGTAGTAAGTACAACAGTCTGGTGACTGCTCAGGTCACAGGAGAGAAGGATTTTAGTCCCTAACCTGTATCAAGGTAGTAAGTACAACAGTCTGGCGACTGTAATGATCACAGGAGAGAAGGATTTTAGTCCCTAACCTGTATCAAGGTAGTAAGTACAACAGTCTGGTGACTGTAATGGTCACAGGAGAGTAGGATTTTAGTCCCTAACCTGTATCACGGTAGTAAGTACAACAGTCTGGTGACTGTTCAGGTCACAGGAGAGAAGGATTTTAGTCCCTAACCTGTATCAAGGTAGTAAGTACAACAGTCTGGTGACTGTAATGGTCACAGGAGAGAAGGATTTTAGTCCCTAACCTGTATCAAGGTAGTAAGTACAACAGTCTGGTGACTGTAATGGTCACAGGAGAGAAGGATTTTAGTCCCTAACCTGTATCAAGGTAGTAAGTACAACAGTCTGGTGACTGTAATGGTCACAGGAGAGAAGGATTTTAGTCCCTAACCTGTATCAAGGTAGTAAGTACAACAGTCTGGTGACTGTAATGGTCACAGGAGAGTAGGATATTAGTCCCTAACCTGTATCAAGGTAGTAAGTACAACAGTCTGGTGACTGTTCAGGTCACAGGAGAGAAGGATTTTAGTCCCTAACCTGTATCAAGGTAGTAAGTACAACAGACTGGTGACTGTAATGGTCACAGGAGAGAAGGATTTTAGTCCCTAACCTGTATCAAGGTAGTAAGTACAACAGTCTGGTGACTGTAATGGTCACAGGAGAGTAGGATTTTAGTCCCTAACCTGTATCAAGGTAGTAAGTACAACAGTCTGGTGACTGTAATGGTAACAGGAGAGTAGAATTTTAGTCCCTAACCTGTATCAAGGTGGTAAGTACAACAGTCTGGTGACTGTTCAGGTCACAGGAGAGAAGGATTTTAGTCCCTAACCTGTATCAAGGTAGTAAGTACAACAGTCTGGTGACTGTTCAGGTCACAGGAGAGAAGGATTTTAATCCCTAACCTGTATCAAGCTAGTAAGTACAACAGTCTGGTGACTGTAATGGTCACAGGAGAGTAGGATTTTAGTCCCTAACCTGTATCTAGGTAGTAAGTACAACAGTCTGGTGACTGTAATGGTCACAGGAGAGAAGGATTTTAGTCCCTAACGTGTATCAAGGTAGTAAGTACAACAGTCTGGTGACTGTAATAGTCACAGGAGAGAAGGATTTTAGTCCCTAACCTGTATCAAGGTAGTAAGTACAACAGTGTGGTGACTGTAATGGTCACAAGAGAGAAGGATTTTAGTCCCTAACCTGTATCAAGCTAGTAAGTACAACAGTCTGGTGACTGTAATGGTCACAGGAGAGTAGGATTTTAGTCCCTAACCTGTATCTAGGTAGTAAGTACAACAGTCTGGTGACTGTAATGGTCACAGGAGAGAAGGATTTTAGTCCCTAACTTGTATCAAGGTAGTAAGTACAACAGTCTGGTGACTGTAATAGTCACAGGAGAGAAGGATTTTAGTCCCTAACCTGTATCAAGGTAGTAAGTACAACAGTGTGGTGACTGTAATGGTCACAGGAGAGAAGGATTTTAGTCCCTAACCTGTATCAAGGTAGTAAGTACAACAGTCTGGTGACTGTTATGGTCACAGAAAAGCTTGGACTCCGATCTGGATCACCCTGCCTATATCCTCCTAGATTAGTCCTGAGAAGGACTGTTGTGGTCAGCAGCAGTTTGCAGCCCTGCTCTGGATCTACCTATGAGGGTCGCAAATCTGTCCCTAAGCAGCAGCAGACACTCTCCCTACACTCACTGTCTGGATGGCTGTGTGCAGAGCACAACGGGGCCGGGTCTTATAAAGGCTCGGTCACGCTGTGCAGGCCGGCCAATCACTGCAATGCCACAACTAACAGGGCTGTGGCATTGCAGTGGTCTGCCTGCCAATCCCTGCATGTGGGCTGGCTCTCTAAAGAGCGCCAACATGCAGGGATGAGGACCACGAGCACAGCACGAGTATCGCGAGATTACTCGGTGCTCGCCGAGTAGCCCGAGTACAGTGATACTCGTGCGAGTACCGAGCAGCGCAGAGCATACTCGCTCATCACTAGACCTGATGGATAAATGTATCCGGCTGCCCCCTGAAAGTGTAGGCTGACTAACTTTCATCAAGATGAACAAGTCTTGGATCTCCAAGGACTTTTCCACCCCAGTCACATTAATCTGGCCATTATGCATGTTCTACTCTGGGTCAATTGATACCACTCTCATGGTGTCTGGCCCTAATTTTTTGAAATATGGAGGCTCTTACTGGGGTCTCCTTCTCGTGTGTTTCCTGAATTTAGCACGGCTTTCTGAATACAATGCCTACACCTGTCCCTCATCACCTTGTTCTTGGTCAATGTTGACACATGAAATGGTAAGCTAGTAGTGATGGGCGAATCCTAAATTACTCGGAATCGCTTGACTCTAGCGAGTCCGAGCCCAGGACTCGCTACTTGTTGCGAGTCTAGCGAGTCCAATGTTAATGAATGGGGAAGCGAGTAATAGCGAGTAGTGTGCGATTTACAAATCACAGATGTGTCTCGGAAGCTTCAGCCTGAAGCAATCCTAGTTTTGCCATTGATTTGCATTGGACTCGTTTACTGTGCAAGTAATCGCTGGGAAACTCACACAGATAAGAGTCCTGTCTGCTCTGTGTGCTGGCTGCCGCAGCTCCAGGGTCCTAGAGCCCGCCTGTGCCTGATGTAGCAGAGCTGAGATTGTTCTCAGTCTGCTCATTCCCTGTGCATAGACATCTATATCTATGCACAGGGATGAGCAGAGAGGACATCGCGTTTTGGACTGCGTCGGACGGAAGAGGATTTTTTTAATTAAAGATGGAGTCCCTAATGGCTTTTTTTTTTATTTCTAATAAAAAATTTTCTCTGTGTTGTGTTTTTTTTAAAACAATTTAATAGAAATTCATGGCGGTCATGTCTAATATTGGCGTGACCGCCATAAATTTCGGGTTTAGGACCAGCTGATAATACAAAGCTGGCCCTAACCTCTTTATTACCCAGCGTGCCACCGCCACCAGGGCCGCTGGAAGAGCGGGGTTCAGCGCCAGAGGATGGCGCTTCAATGAACGCGCCATCTTCTGGGGCGGCTGCAGGCTGCAATTTGCAGTGGTGGGTGCCCAGAAAGCTTGGGCATCCCTGCGCTGCGGATTCCAGCCCCAGCTGCTTAGCTGTACCTGGCTAGACATAGAAATTGCGCGGAGCCCCACGCATTTTTTTTTTAATTATTTCATGAAATTCATGAAATAATAAAAGAAAAGGGCTCCCCTATATTCTTGTGTCTGGCCAGGCACAAATAGGCACCTGGGGGTTGGGGGCAGCCTGTCGCTGCCTGCTGGATCCGGCTGGTTCCAGAAATACGGCGAAGCCCATGTAATTTTTTTTCTGAAAAATCCATTGTCCCTGGATAGAGACGTGCAGGAGGGCCTGTAAACCTGAAGTGGGTGTATTGTAGGATAGCCCTCTGGAAGGGCAGCTAAAAATTGGTAGGTTCAACAATGCCCCTGGATACAGACGTGCAGGAGGGCCTGTAAACCTGAAGTGGGTGTATTGTAGTATTGCCCTTTGGTAGGGCAGTGAAAAATTGGGAGGCTCCACATTGTCCCTGAATAGAGACGTGCAGGAGGGCCTCAAAACATTTTTCCCATTGAAAAGGAGCAGGTCTCCTGTCGTTGTAATGCCCTTTCTAAAAGAATGGGCGAAAAAATTTACCACTGGGGGTATACCTGAAACAACAGCCTAACTATTGTAACGGTCATCATGGTGGCACATGAGGAGAAGGAGGAGCAGTCCAGCGATTAGCCAAAGTCCAGAAGTGTGTACCCATGGGTGAGTGGAGGTACATGGCAAATTCCCATAACAAAAGTTAAATTCCGCTGTCATTTGTTGGTGGTGTGGTGAAGTCTGGCCCAATCCAAACCTTGCTCATCTTGATCAGAGTCAGCCTGTCAGCATTTTTAGTTGACAGGCGGGTGCGTTTATCAGTAATGATTCCACCTGCGGCACTGAAAACACGCTCTGACAAAACACTAGCGGCAGGGCAGGCCAGGACTTCCAAGGTGTAGAGAGAGAGAGAAAAGAGAGGGGGGGGGACAAGAGGCGCAATAGTGCCCTTATCACTAGACACTAAACAAAGCAGGTGAGAAAAGGTTCACTCACCTAGTCCAGTTGTGCCACCCACAACTGGTTAAGAGGCCTGATATGATAAGTGTCCTGATGGCTGCTGCTGGACTTCCACCGGTCTCCACTCGGGTAGACGAACTTGAAGTTTTGGGAAGGAAGGTGTGTCACAGTCCGCGCTGCCAAGAAATCCGCTCGTAATAACGCTAGTAGTCAGTATCCAAATTTATCCTCTTTATTCATCCAACGCGTTTCAACGCCCTCCTGGCGTCTTCCTCAGGGATGTCCCAGACATCCCTGAGGAAGACGCCAGGAGGGCGTTGAAACGCGTTGGATGAATAAAGAGGATAAATTTGGATACTGACTACTAGCGTTATTACGAGCGGATTTCTTGGCAGCGCGGACTGTGACACACCTTCCTTCCCAAAACTTCAAGGTGTAGAGAGCCAATTCATGCCACGTGTCCAGCTTGGAGACCCAATAATTGTAAGGCACAGAGGAATGTCGCAGTACTGTTGTTCGATCATAAAGACTGTTCCCCTACCTCTGGCGGATTGGACTTGGGCCCCTCTCGGCCGTATGTCTTGGTTGTCCACCGATTCCTGACCTATGCCGCTAGAGTTTTGTGGGGGGAATGCTTTGCTTCCGTAACTATGGCCTTCTGGAACTACTGCATTTTGGCTGACCTCTCCGCCTCAGGAATGAGAGACATAAAGTTCTCCTTGTAGCGTGGGTCTAAGAGTGTTGCCAACCAGTACTGATTGTCGGCCAAGATGTTCTGAACGCGAGGGTCATAAACCAGGCAGCTTACCATAAAGTCAGCCATGTGCGCCAGACTCTTAACAGCCATCACTTCAATATCCTGACCAACACGATGACTGAACATGCTGTCCTCCTCCTCCTCCTCCTCCTCATCTCCCCTGTCCTCTGGCCAGCCACGCTGAAGCGAGGGTATGACTGTTGTGCATGTCATTTCCTCAATTTGGCCAGAGAGTTGCTCCATGTCTTCATCCTCCTCCTCCTCGTCATAGTCCTCCATTGCACGTTGTGATGGGATGAGGCTGGGCTGTGTGTTATCACCCACACCCACAACTGTTTCTTGCTCCAAGTCATCGCACTCCGCCTGCAACGCATTTTCTTTGTTTTTCAGCAGAGACCGTTTTAGAAGGCAGAGTAGCGGTATGGTGACGCTAATAATGGCGTCATCGCCGCTCACCATCTTGGTGGAGTCCTCAAAGTTTTGGAGGACGGTACATAGGTCGGACATCCATCTCCACTCCTCAGGTGTTATGTGTGGAGTTTGACCCATTTCCCGACGGTTTAGGTGATGCAGGTAGTCAACAACTGCCCTCTTCTGCTCACATATCCTGACCAACATGTGCAGAGTTGAATTCCAACGCGTGGGGACATCACACACCAGTCTGTGGGCCGGAAGACGCAAACGGCGCTGAAAGCCGGCAAGGCCGGCTGAAGCAGCAGGTGACTTGCGAAAATGTGCAGACAGGCGGCGAACTTTTAACAGCAGCTCTGGGTATGACTTTAGAAACCTCTGAACCACCAGGCTGAGCACATGGGCCACGCATGGAACATGCGTCAGCTGTCCTCGCCTCAAAGCTGCCACCAGGTTCTGACCATTGTCACACATGACCTTTCCTGGCTTTAGGTTCAGAGGTGTGAGACAGTGATCTGCCTGCTGTTTCAGAGCTGTCCACACCTCTTCTGCATTGTGGGGTTTGTCACCTATGCATATTAGCTTCAGCACAGCCTGTTGCCGCTTCGCAGAGGCAGTGCTGCAGTGCTTCCAGCTTGGGCCTGGTGTGGAGGGTAAAGTGGATAAGGATGCACAGGAGGAGGAGGAGGAGGCTGAGGAGCATGACATTCCGGAGCTGTAGAGTCTGGGTGAAACCATGACTGAGGTAGGGCCTGCAATCCTTGGTGTGGGAAGGACGTGTTCCGTTCCTCGCTCAGACTGGGTCCCAGCTTCCACAATATTAACCCAGTGTGCCGTCAAGGAGAAGTAGCGGCCTTGCCCACAAGCACTTGTCCACGTGTCTGTGGTTAGATGGACTTTTGCTGAAACAGCGTTGTTCAGGGCACGTGTGATGCTTTGTGACACGTGGTTATGCAATGCGGGGCCTGCACACCTGGAGAAATAGTGGCGGCTGGGGACCGAGTAACGTGGGACAGCAGCCGCCATCAGGTCGCGGAATGCTTCCGTCTCCACCAGCCGGAAAGGTAACATTTCTAGCACAAGCAGTTGCTAAATGTGACCATTTAGGACAGTGGCATGTGGGGCGTTGGCAGCGTATTTGCGCCTGCGTTCAAAGGTTTGCTGAATGGATAACTGCACGCTGCGCTGGGACAAGGACGTGCTTGATGGTGGTGTTATTTGTGCATGGGCAACATCAGGTGCAGGGCCGGAGGCTTGTTCGCGGGCAGCATGGACAGGGGATTGGCTCGCACGCACAACACGTGAAGACATAGCAGTGACATCAGCAAGCACCGCTCCTCGACTCTGTTGTACTTCCCACAAAGTCGGGTGCTTGGCTGACATGTGCCTGATCATGCTGGTGGTGGTCAGGCTGCTAGTTTTCGTACCCCTCCTTGTTAGGATGCTACGCCCCCCTCCCCCTGTGCACTGCTGTCCTTGCTCTGCATATCCTCCTGCCAGGTTGGGTCAGCTACTGGATCATCCACCACGTCGTCTTCCTCTTCCGCACCCTGATCATCCTCCTGACCTCCTGGCAATTGTGTCTCATCATCATCCACCCCTTGTTGAGACACGTTGCCAATGTTCCCTTCGTGAGAACGTGGCTGCTCAAATATTTGGGCATCTGTACATACCACCTCATCACCCACTTCAACAGGAGCTGGCGAGAGGCCAGATTCTGGGAATGGATACGTGAACAGCTCTTCCGAGTGTCCTAGTGTGGGATCAGTAATGTCCGTGGACGTGTACTCGGCCTGGTGGTAGGAAGGAGGATCAGGTTGGGAAATGTGCGGTGCAGTATCACGGCTACTGACACTTGACCGTGTGGAAGACAGGGTGTTTGTGTAGGTGCCAATCTGACTTGAAGCATTATCCGTTATCCAAGTAACAACCTGTTGACACTGGTCTTGGTTCAAGAGCGGTGTACTGCTGCGGGCCCCAAGAATTTGGGACAGGACGTGCGAGCGAGTAGATGTGCCACTTTGTTGTTGCGAAATTAGTGCTTTCACACGACCTCGGCCTCTGCCTGCACCACCTTGTCCACTTCCTTGTCCCTTGCCAATGCCCTTGCGCATTTTTCCTGTATACAGCTACAACAGTCTGGTGACTGTTCTGGTCACAGGAAAGCTGGATATGGATATTAGACCCTGCCTGTATACAGCTACAACAGTCTCCTGACTGTTCTGGTCACTGGAAAGCTGGATATGGATATTAGACCCTGCCTGTATACAGCTACAACAGTCTCCTGACTGTTCTGGTCACATGAAAGCTGGATATGGATATTAGACACTGCCTGTATACAACTACAACAGTCTCCTGACTGTTCTGGTCACAGGAAAGCTGGATATGGATATTAGACCCTGCCTGTATACAGCTACAACAGTCTCCTGACTGTTCTGGTCACTGGAAAGCTGGATATGGATATTAGACCCTGCCTGTATACAGCTACAACAGTCTCCTTACTGTTCTGGTCACAGAAAAGCTGGATATGGATATTAGACCCTGCCTGTATACAGCTACAACAGTCTCCTGACTGTTCTGGTCACTGGAAAGCTGGATATGGATATTAGACCCTGCCTGTATACAGCTACAACAGTCTCCTGACAGTTCTGGTCACAGGAAAGCTGGATATGGATATTAGACCCTGCCTGTATACAGCTACAACAGTCTCCTGACTGTTCTGGTCACAGAAAAGCTGTATATGGATATTAGACCCTGCCTGTATACAGCTACAACAGTCTCCTGACTGTTCTGGTCACTGGAAAGCTGGATATGGATATTAGACCCTGCCTGTATACTGCTACAACAGTCTCCTGACTGTTCTGGTCACAGGAAAGCTGGATATGGATATTAGACCCTGCCTGTATACAGCTACAACAGTCTCCTGACTGTTCTGGTCACAGGAAAGCTGGATATGGATATTAGACCCTGCCTGTATACAGCTACAACAGTCTCCTGACTGTTCTGGTCACAGGAAAGATGGATATGGATATTAGACCCTGCCTGTATACAGATACAACAGTCTCCTGACTGTTCTGGTCACAGGAAAGCTGGATATGGATATTAGACCCTGCCTGTATACAGCTACAACAGTCTCCTGACTGTTCTGGTCACAGGAAAGCTGGATATGGATATTAGACCCTGCCTGTATACAGCTACAACAGTCTCCTGACTGTTCTGGTCACAGGAAAGCTGGAAATGGATATTAGACCCTGCCTGTATACAGCCACAACAGTCTCCTGACTGTTCTGGTCACAGGAAAGCTGGATATGGATATTAGACCCTGCCTGTATACCGCCACAACAGTCTCCTGACTGTTCTGGTCACAGGAAAGCTGGACATGGATATTAGACCCTGCCTGTATACAGCCACAACAGTCTCCTGACTGTTCTGGTCACAGGAAAGCTGGATATGGATATTAGACCCTGCCTGTATACAGCTACAACAGTCTCCTGACTGTTCTGGTCACAGGAAAGCTGGATATGGATATTAGACCCTGCCTGTATACAGCTACAACAGTCTCCTGACTGTTCTGGTCACAGGAAAGCTGGATATGGATATAAAACCCTGCCTGTATTCAGCTACAACAGTCTCCTGGCTGTTATGGTCACTGGAAAGCTGGATATGGATATTAGACCCTGCCTGTATACAGCTACAACAGTCTCCTGACTGTTCTGGTCACAGGAAAGCTGGATATGGATATTAGACCCTGCCTGTATACAGCTACAACAGTCTCCTGACTGTTCTGGTCACAGGAAAGCTGGATATGGATATTAGACCCTGCCTGTATACAGCTACAACAGTCTCCTGACTGTTCTGGTCACTGGAAAGCTGGATATGGATATTACACCCTACCTGTATACAGCTACAACAGTCTCCTGACTGTTCTGGTCACAGGAAAGCTGGATATGGATATTAGACCCTGCCTGTATACAGCTACAACAGTCTCCTGACTGTTCTGGTCACAGGAAAGCTGGATATGGATATAAGACCCTGCCTGTATACAGCTACAACAGTCTCCTGTCTGTTCTGGTCACTGGAAAGCTGGATATGGATATTACACCCTGCTTATATTCTCCTAGATTAGTCCTGAGAAGGACTGTTGTGGTCAGCAGCAGTTTGCAGCCCTGATCCGGATCTACCTATGAGGGCCGCAATTCTGTCCCTTAAGCAGCAGCAGACACTCTCCCTACATTGACTGTATGGATGGCTGTGTGCAGAGCACATCGTGGCCGGGTCTTATAAAGGCTCGGTCTCGCTGTGCGGGCCGGCCAATCACTGCAATGCCACAACTAACAGGGCTGTGGCATTGCAGTGGCTGCCAGCCAATCACTGGCTCTGCAGCCTGCATGAAAAATCATGCAGGCTGCAGTTTTCGGACCGGTTGTAGTATCCGCAATGCGGGAACCGGATTGTTCAGGATGTGCAATCCTGAGCAATGTGGTTACCGCATGTACTTTGCTCATCCCAGCTGCCGCCGGGATAAGCAAAGTGTTCTGTGTGTGTAACAACTGTTAATTTTATTATTAAATGTTACTATAATCCTGAGGTCCTGAAGCCATTTACAGTAGATCTATGGGCAGCGCTGCCCATAGATCTTACTGTATAAGGCTTCAGAACCTCAGACAGCGCACATACTATAGCAATAGCTATAGTATGCACGCTGCTCTCAGAGGAGCCTGGCGCTTTCTTTGATAAAACTGTACAGCAGCTGACAGGAGTCGGCTGCTGTACATAAATGCTGAAAGCATTATATGGCCACCTGAGTGGGTGGAAGATCTCTAGGGGGAGTGGGCTCCCCCTAGAGACATTATAGGAACATTTAATAATAAAATTAACAGTTGTTACACACACAGAACAGTTTGCTCAGATGAACAAACTATTCGGTAACTGGATTGCTCAGGATTACATATCCTGAGCAATCTGGTTACCGGATTGCTGGTTGTTTGAAGACAATTGCGTTCACCGCATCCGGATCTGGATGTGGTGAACGCAATTCTATATTTAAGTATAACCCTAGCCTGGGAGTAAAACTGTTCACCAATCTGTTCACTGAACAAATGCCAATACTGTGAACCAAGCCCGAACTTCAAAAGGTTCGCTCATCTCATCATCATTCATGACACTAACATTATCTCCAGTAGAGATAGAATAATGTATGTTTGATTGTGATATGGAGATTACACTGTATGATGTGATGGAACTTTCTGAAAATGAAAAGTCCTTTAAAGTTGATAAGTGTTTAATGTAATTTAGAAACAGATATTCAACATCAAGTTCTTAAATGTGCAGTTGTTAAGTATAGGGTTTATATCTCTATTCAAAATGTATTGTAGTGGTTAAGAGATGATTACATTATTTTACATTAATCTTTAAAATTAACCAATTTTTTTTATGGAAAATCTCTCAGAATAAAATTGGAATCATATATGCAACTCTTGAAAATGTTCACTAATCTCATTTTTCGGCTTCTTAATAAAACATCTGACAAAGTATTCCATCAATCACAGACTTAACAAGGAAGTTACATTTTGATTACAACAATTGAATTCATAAAAAGTTCTACCTGTTGGGATTCATCTTCTAAAACTTCTTATCTCTGAACACTTTGTATTGCATTCTTATCAGATTTATTTTAGGATGGAATCGGCAGTACAAAACTGGGGCAGCGTTTGAAGATGGTGTATTGAAATGACAACGTTAAAAAAAAAAGAGGAAAAACATTGATTAAATTTAAATTACTTTTTTTTTCTGTTGTTTTGTATTTGGCTACATATATATTTAATACATTAAAATATATAAAAAAAAAAAGCATCAGATAATTTTTAAGTCACTTAACCATTTAATGACCTGCACCATAATAGATAGAGTCAGCGCAACCACCTTCCATGTGCCCTGTCAATGAAAGAAATCCTTTATCTTTTGCTGTTTAACCCCTCATGTGCTATAAGAAAAACTGATTTTGGCATAGGAAAGTTAACACCGAACCCTCCTTTTATTGTTTCAAAAAGATTTCCTGTGACATGATCTACACCCATACACACACATATCAGGATCAATTGCAAGAGTTGATTGATATGATTATTAATGTTTAGGAATAGTTATGTACATCCTAAAAATGGCCTGATTACATAAATAATTAACCCTTCATGACCTAGCCTTTTCCTTTTTTGGCACTTTTATTTTAACTTCCCCTTCTTCCAAGAGCCATAACTTTTTTATTTATCCATCAAACGTCATTGAGTTTCACTGACTTTTTTCCAAGTTCTGTTCTTTATGTTTGATTTTCTGTAAATTTTTAAGATTTGATTCTTATGTTTTATTTTTTTTATTTTTTCTTTCCGTAATAAATAATTTCTAGTAAGTTATATGCTTGTGTATCACGAATATGCATTATACAGTCATAGCGTTTGTTTTTCTTTGGTTACATTCGACCATGTGATCTTTATCCATGTGACCTATGATGTATAGATTTTTGCTTGATAGCTGGCACATCCTTTTTCGAAAATAACTCTATTTATATTCCTTGTTTCTGCTTAATTGTAACTGTAATTTATCTGTAAAAAGGCGTGGAATGGCTAAGAAACACGTTGGAAAAGTAAATTGCACTGAAGGATATTGATTTTTGTTTTCTATTGAACAGCACAGGTTAACCCTTATATATATTTGTCTGTGTCCTTGATTAATTTAACAATCTGCAGTAGCCATCAAAGTGCTTGTAGTTAGCTCACACAACTAATCCAGGTGAGCACTAGAGATGAGCAAACCTCTGGAAGTTCGAATTAAGTTCAGTTTGTCGGACATGTAATGTTCGATGAACAATTTGATGAACTTCCGAATTCCATTCAAACAAATGTGAGACAAAATCTAGGGCCTAGAAAACACATTGAAAGGGGCCCAAAAGCAGCCAAATACAGCTCAAACCATTTGACAGTGGAGCACCACTGTTTGGCACAGATATTAGCTTCCTACACTGTTACTTAGCAAGCTTCAGCACCACTGTTGCACTCAGCATGCTTGCGAGCCTGCTCATGTACTTCAGATATCCTCATTATGACTTCTCTGAGGATGTGTCAGGGTACTGTCTGGGGCCACAAGGGACTGGGTACTCAGATCTCGGGCGGTCGAGAGCAGGGATTTCACGGGTGGCCTCTGCCCTTGGGTGACAATGAAAAGGGGAGTATTTACAGGGATTTAAGTTATTATCAGTCGTGATGCCACCTGTAGGTCCGTTGATGGCACCGGCGCTGCTGGGACCTCCGAGGTGATGGGTGACAGCAAGGTGTTGTGGCTCTCTACAGGAAGAGCGGGTTCCCGGGGCTGTAAGGGTAGGATGGTGGAATAGGGTAGCGCAGTCATTGTGGTGTGGGACAAGTTGAAGAAGGGACACACACAAATAATTTTTCTGTACCTTTTACTGATGTTCTTGAAGGTACACTCTACGGGTTGAAGGCTACACCTCAGGATTTCCATACCGAGCGGGGTATAGGCCTCCTTGTTCTGTTCCTTGTTCCGAAGCCTGGCTGGCATGAAACCAGACCTGACCTCCTGGTTCTCCACACCCGTGTTGCGGCACTGAGGGCTCTCTCTTGGGCTATCGTTATCTCTCCTGCAGTCCCTGGCTCTCAAATATGGGTGCTGCGGGCGTCCGGAAGCTAAGCCTCCACGGTGTGCTGGATTCTCTGCTGGGCTGATCTCTTTCCCCTGTTGCAGACTCGGTGTCCAGTGACCGGTGTTCTCCTGGGGTGAGCCGGTATGGCTCCTCTGCCCCCTCTGTAGTGTTCCTCGCCTCTACCTTTGGCCCTTGCTCTCTGGACTCTCACACTGGCTTTGGTGTGCACTGGTGTCGGGCCTAGCACGGCTCTGATAACCAGTTTTAGCTCACTAGGTATTGAGCTGACTTCACAGTTCTTCTAGTGACTGCACACTCTAGCTAACTCCACGCCCAGCAATTGTATTTATAGGGGATATGGCTTAACAGCAAACAGTGGAGCTCCCCCTACAGGCCTGGAGTGGAAGGTGTTGGGTGTATGTGAGATACCAGATGTGGAAATCCGTTAGTGAACTAGTAGGTTTTGTGGCTTACCTGTCACAGGGCGCCACTGTACACAGCAGGCATCACATACCAGGGAGTCTCGCTTTGGTCAGGGCATGTTGTTTGATGCTTTTTCTAAAACAGATTTTGAGAATCTGCATGTCTATAATGAAGCCAGCAAATTCTATGAGAGTTCAGAAGTGCTGTGCCAATGTATTTTATTTCTTGCAGACTTTGGGGCAGAAAAAAAAATCTGAACCACATGTTCAAGGAATCAAAAAAGCAACGTGGGCACAACATAGCATTTCTGACTTATCACAGACTTTGCTGTCCTCAGGATAGACATGCAGATTTTGATGCAGATTCTCAAAATCTGCATGAAAAAAAACATCAAATGACACACTGTAGACACATGGCCTAAGAGGGTCCAGGGAGAGCCGCAGTTGTGGTGAAAGACCTTGTTCACACATACCATCCTTTTTTGCCTTCAATCCGTTTTTGGGACCATTTTGGACTGTTTTTTTTCTAAGTCCAAAAACGCATATGCGTTAACGCATGGTGCACTTAAGTGTCAATGCGTTTTTTAACAACACATGCGTTTTTGTTCAGCATCCCAAAAAACACTGCATGCAGCGTTTTTGGGTGCTGTAAAAATAGTATGCGTTTTTTTAACATGGTGCATTATGGGAAACGAATGCGTTTTTGTATGGCACATATAGGCACCATGGGTTAACGCATGCGTTTTTGCATGCGTTTTTGGTGAAAAAATGACTAAGTCCCAAAACTTCCAAAAAACGTCCAGGACCTCAGGGGACACTATTGGCACCCTTAGAAAAACGGATCCGTTTTTCTAAGGGCTTAAAAATGTATTGGTATGTGTTAACAAGGCCAAAGAGCTTGAGTATTCCTCTTTCTCTCTGGCTACTTTCACAGAGACATCAAGGGCACAGGGTGGCCAACTACAGTCCTCAAGGTCTGAAAACAGTGCAAGTTTTCAGGATTTCCTTAGTATTGCACAGGTGCTAATTTAATTACTTGCAGAGGTGATGATTCCAACACCTTGTGCAAGCGTAAGAAAATCCTGAAAATACACACTCTTTGTGGCCCTTGAGTAGAGACGAGTGATGTTCGATCGAACCTGTTTGCCAATTTCAAATTCGACCTGTTTCCCGCTATGTTTGAGTGGCTCGACGAATGCGAACAACTTGCTAAAAATTCAGTAATTCGACGTTTTGAAACCGGTCATCCGGCAATTTCCAGCCCAGTATGCTGGCCTAGATGCGCTGCTGCAGAGGGCATGGTCACTGTGTGCTCACTTCCACCATTCGCAACCCGCAGCTCAATGACTTGCATCACTACAGAAGTCTTTCTGCCTACTGGTTCAACGCCTGAAATATCATGTGCCGACGACGGAATTCCACTCTCCACATGTTGCAGCGACTGTGGCAGCAGTGACGAGCCCTGGTGCAGTATGTTTTGATGTATAGCTGGGGACAACGTGATCCAGAGGTGGGGCAAATCATGCTGCTGGAGTGGTCTCAGATCAAGGAACCCTGCACCCTTCTGCAGAGTTTTGAAATGGCTACTAAGATGTTTAGCGCTGCCGATGCCATTATCAGCATGACTATTCCGGTCATCTACATGCTAGAGCACACTTTAACCAGTATTCAGAGTCAGGTGGTGGTCCAACAGGAAGGGGGAAGTAGAGGAGGAGGCATATGCAGAAGGGATAACAAGATCTGAAAGGTCCAGATGGTGAAGCACCAAGGCGGCTGGAATGGGAGGGTAGAGGAGAGGGAATAATGACGGCACATGATAGCAGCCAAACTGTTGATGAATGTGCAGGAACCGAGGAAGAAATGGAGGACGAACAGGTGATGGGCACGAAAGACTCAGCAGATGAAGGAGATCTTAAACACATTTCTGTTGTGCAAGGTTGGGGGGAAAGGGCAGAGGAAGCAAGCGTGAATGTTACCCCACCTTGGGCCTCCTGGATGCGCAAGAAACATGAGAGCCTTCTTGCTGCACTATCTGTAATATGATCCTCAGATTGTTAGACTTTGAAGTAATCCTGACTACTAGGTTGCCACACTGTTAGATCCCCGCTACAAGAGTAAATTTGGCCAAATGCTTCCTGCCTGGAAAGGGACGTGCACATGCAGGAGTATCAACAGAAGCTTTTAAACAATCTTAGTACTGCTTTTTCCCAAAGCACCAGTGGTGCACATAGTGAACATCTCAGTTCTACCTTTTGAACGTTGAGTCGTCATCACTCAAACGTTAACAGTAACAGTGCATCTGGTACCAGCAATTTCGTAAAATCGTTTAATCTTTTTTTTTTTAATCAGATATTATTTATTGAAAATTTTCCAACATAACAAATCATTGGGATACAACAAAAATCCCCCAACCACCCCTCCCCCCCTACCCCAAACCTCTCCCACCCCCTACCCCAACCCTCTCCCACCCCCCTGCCAGGTTCAATGATATAAAATGCAAACACATATATAACAAGTTGTCAGAAAAATGACACACGTCCTAGAAGAAGCGACTCAGTAATAAGTGCCCAACTCACACTTACAGTAACAAAGGCATCCTTTAAGTGAGCAAATTGGAAGATGGTAGGCCTGGAAGATCTAACCATCCTGCCCAAATTTTTTCAAAGGTGGACGGTTTACCCCTCTGATAAATGACCTTGTCTCTATATAGTGTAAGGTTCAGCATATTCACATATTCTTTACGTGAGGGAGCTTTTTCTGAAATCCAATGACTCGCTATTAGTTTCCTAGCTATATAAAGCATTCTGGCAACTGCAATCTGTAGATGCTCGTCACTGCACACATCTTCCACTTACCCCAGAATACAGATAATAGGATCTCTAGGGATATCTTGGTCTGTGGCCATGTGTAACAAGTTGAGAATCGTGATCCAAAATATTTGCAGGCAGGGGCATGACCAAAGCATGTGCAGAATGTCAGCTTTCTCAAGTGTACATTTGGGACATGTCGAGTCTGTCTTTAGCCCCAAATCGAAGAACCACTTAGGGGTTCTGTAAACTCTATAAAGAATATATAACTGAGACAGATGACTAGGTTCACTAAGTGACAATCTGGGGACCATTTGCAATATCGACTCCCATTGAGCTCCTGATATCGCACCTAATTGTTGTTCCCATTTCATCAGTGCCCCCATCGGGTGCCCCAACAGAACTGTCGAGATGGGTCCCCCGTATACAAAAGAAATTAGGCCCCTCGTGGATGCTTCCATACCAAGCCTATTAATAATAGCATCTTGGTGGATGGAGATAGTATGCGATTGATTCTGCACAGTATATGCATGTCGTAGCTGCAAATACTGATAAAATTTAGAGTGTTGAAGCGGGAAGTCCCATTGTAGAATTTCAAATAATTTAAAAACCCCGTGCTCCACCAGTTGGGACAACCACCAAACACCTATGCGCCTCCAGTGAGCAAACTCTTTGAGCGATTGCATCTGTGGTAGATATGGATTATCCCAAATAGGGGAATATTTCATAAAGCCAGTAATTCCTCTTAACTGCTTAAAGGGATCCTGTCACCTTCAAAACGCCTCCTAAGCTAGCAAAACATGTCCCTGAGGCATATTATCACTAATCCCACACTCCTTTTGTCTTGTAAAAGCATCCTGTGAAAGTGGATAAAGACGTTTTATAACTTACTCATTAGTGATGTTAATTAGCAGGGGCTATATTCTTTAGCCCCTAAGGCGGGCCCTCTTCGTCATAAGATCACGCCCTAATAGGCGTGATCTTCTATTCATCTTGCATTCAGCGCCGCCCTGTCATTTCCGGCATCTGTTGATGTCAGTACACCCATGCCGCTCTGTAGGCTTCAAGCACCGCATTGCGCATTCGGTGCTTGAAGCCTGCAGAGCGGTGCGGGTGTACTGACGTCACCCGATGCCGGAAATTACGCGTTTCATGTCATTATAGCCCAGGCAGCGCCTTGGAGAGCAGGAGGTGCTGAATACAACATGAATAGAAGATCACGCTTATTAGGGCGTGATCTTATGATGAAGAGGGCCCGTCCTAGCGACTAAAGAATATAGCCCCTGCTAATTAACATCACTAATGAGTAAGTTATAAAATGTTTTTATCCACTTTCACAGGATGCTTTTAAAAGACAAAAGGAATGTGGGATTAGTGATAATATGCTGCAGGGACATATTTTGCTAGCTTAGGAGGCATTTTGGAGGTGACAGGATGCCTTTAATTTTGTCCCACACTTTTGTTATAAGCATGACTGTAAGAAATTTAGACGCCAAAGGCTTAAATCTACCAGCCTCTAGGTTAGAAAATAGCAATCCCTGACCCACAAGGAATTGAAGAATCTTCCGACTACACACTGTCTCTGCTGGAATACCTTCCACTACCCCCGCCAGATATTGGCATTGAGAGGATAGAAAATACAACCATGCATTAGGTAGTGCCAGTTCCCCTTCCTCTTTAGGCCTTTGTAGATGCTCCAATTTGATCCTTGTACCTTTTTTAAGCCAGATAAGCTCTCTAAACAGCGCATTGATTTTAAAAAATCTATTTTGGGGGAACCAGACCGGGGAATTATGAAGGACATACAGAAGCTGCGGCATGATTACCATCTTTAGCAAGTTTACTCTCCCCACCACCAAAAGGCGTAGCTTAGCCCAGGCTTTAATCTTCTGTTTAATCGTAGCTATCAATGGCGAGGGATTCAAATGCTCATAGTTCTTTCATTTATTGGACACTATGATGCCCAAGTACTTAAAATTTGTTACAACCGACACCTGCGTGACATTCGAGTCTAAAGGGAAAACCGTAGATTTATTCCCAATTGATAACTAATCCTGAGACAGCCCCGAACGACTTAAGGAGCGACATCGTGTTTCGTAATGATCTATCAGAGTCCGCAAAGAACATAAGTAGGTCATTGCCGTACAGAGCTTCTTTCTCTTCCTGTCGCCCATATCTAAACCCCTCAATACCCGGGTCAAGTCTAATTCTCGAGGCCAAAGGCTCTATTGCCAAGGCAAAAAGCAATGGGGATATAAGGCAGCCCTGCCTCGTACCTCTGTAAAGTGGAAAGGCATCAGATAATAACCTGTTTGCCCTTATCCGTGCTTTCGGTTCGGCATACAGGATATTGATCCATAGAATAAAGCCCGGACCAAAACCCATGTAGCGAAGCATAGCCCAAAGGTAGTTCCATTCTACACTGTCATATATCTTAGCAGCATCAAGACACAGGACCACCCTTTCCCCCGCATTATCCGCCCTCACCTACATATTCATGTAGAGCCTCCTGATATATAACGCTGTTGATTTACGGGGCATGAAACCCGTCTGATCCGGGTGAACCAGTGACTCAACCACCTTCGAAAGTTCAACAGCTAAAACCTTCGCTAGGAGTTTAATATCTACCGTTAAAAGGGAAATAGGCCTGTAGGACGCCGGGAGTGTCGGATCCTTATCCTTTTTCAGTATCACAGTGATGATAGCTTCCGCCATAGAGGGCAGGATAGCCTCGGCACCCAGACTATCATTAAAAGTAGTCAACAGAGTCGGGAGTAGTACAGACTTATATTTTTTTATATACCTCAACTGGTAGTCCATCGACTCCCGGTGCCCTACCATTAGACATAGATCCCAAAGCCTCTTCGAGCTTATCCAAACGCAACGGCTCGTCCAGCAGGCAGCTAGCCCAATCTTTTTTTTAAACCATCCTTTGCAACGCTAGAAGAGAGAACAAGTCTGACACATAGTGAACGTCCAGAGAAAATGGCACAGGAGTATCTACAGCTGAATATCGATGCCATGACTATGGAACTTGACCCTTGTGCATTTTGGGCTTTAAAACTGGAAATGTGACCTGAGCTCGTCACTCATGCCTTGGAGATTTTGTCGTGTCATTCTCTCTGAACATGTCTTCAGTGCTTCTGGTAGTTTCCTGACGGATAAGCGCACACGTCTGTCCAGTGACAGTATAGACAGACTAACTTTTATCAAGATGAGCAAGTCATGGATCCGCAAGGACTTTTCCACCCCAGTGTCAGCCTGGGGAGACTAAACGCCTGTGTACTTTTCAATATGCTGCATTAATCTCCCCATTTTAATATTTCAACTCTGAGGTAATTGATGCCACTTTAGTTGAGGCTGTGCCTAATTTTTTTTAAAAAGGGAGAATGTCGTTGGGCTTTTCTTGCTGTTTGTCAACTTGAGCACGGCTCTCTGAGCTCAATACCTACCCCTGGCACTCCTGCACCTGTTGCTCAATACTCAACCTTCAAATGCCGACCCCATGCCTCTGGCCTTTTTGCCATTGTGGCCCAATACAAAACCTCTAAGGTGGATACCACTTTAGTGTGTTGTGACACCAATTTTTGGAAAAGTGGGAAATGTAGTTACAGTCTCCTTGCTGTTTGATGGCTGACTTGACCAGGGCTCTCTGAGCTCAGTACCTTTCCCTGACACTCCTGCACCTGTTCCTGAATATTGAACTTTTTGTCCATAGAACCAGTTATTTTACAAATTTGCTGTATTCACATCCAACATTTTGGGTGCTTAAAAGCAGTGATTGCTACATCTCCCTTAATGTTTACATAAACTGCTTTTGGGTAACAAACCAGGTTTTGGAAAATGTGCTGTATACACATAAACAGTTTTTGACCCTTAAAAACATTGTTTGGTCAATCTCACCTGTCCACTAGACCTATACAGGTCACTGACCTAGCTGAATAATTTTTTCTATAGTATTCAACAAAATGTATGGTTGTCCCATCTGTGTGAGGTGGGCATAACATTGATTGAAGCGATTGCATGAGCTTTGAGTGTATCCGGCCAACTAGACCTATACAGGTCCCTGACCTACCTGACTAGTTTTTCCTGTGATATTCCATGAAACTTATAGTTGTACCACCTGTGTGTGGTGGGGTATAACATTTTCGGAAGCACTTGCATGAACTTTGAGGGTATCCGGCCCACTAGGCCTATACAGGTCACTAAAACTGGAAAAAGGGAGAGAAAAGCGCAATAGGGTCTTATCATTGATAAAAAGGTGGACTAAATTTAATTAGTCACTCACCTGGGGGGGTTGTGTAGCACACAACCAGCATCAAAGCAAAAGGTAGTAGCTGCTGCAAGGATCCACACCACAACGATCAACGTAGTCAGGAAAGCAAAAGGGTGGACGGTGTATACGGACCTGCGCTGCAAGGACCAAAGGATCAGATGGTGTTCATCATTATAATTTTTATTTCTGACGCGTTTCGGAGTTAATCTCAACTCCTTCCTCAGGGAATAGTAGTGTTACATATAGCTGGTAGATCATATATATTGTCACATTCAATTAACCACACTAATACATCACCATTGTTGATGTATTAGTGTGGTTAATTGAATGTGACTATGTACATGATCTACCAGCCTTATATGTAACACTACTATTCCCTGAGGAAGGAGTTGGGACTAACCCGAAAACGCGTCGGAAATAAAAATTATAATGATGAACACCATCTGATCCTTTGGTCTTTGCAGCGTAGGTCCGTATACACCGTCCACCCTTTTGCTTTCCTGACTACGTATACAGGTCACTGACCTACCTGACTAGTTTTTCCTGTAATACTCCAAAAACTTATAGTTGTCCCACCTGTGTGTGGCAAGGCATAACATTGATGGGAACACTTGCATGAGATTTGAGGGTATCCGGCCTACTAGGCCTTTACAGGTGACAGATTTCTGTATTGCTGAGCAATGTTTAACCTTGAAATGCTAGTCCAGGTCTTGTTCCAGACCCAATGCCATGCATGCAGGTTGGGCCATTTAGCAATTTTTGGTCTGGGACAATTGATGCCATTTTCCTGTGGTCTGACCCTTTGGTAACAGTGAGTTGTTGGGTTCTCCTTGCTGTATGGTACATGATTTGAGCTGGGCTCTCTGAGTGACATGCCTACACCTGTGTCTCATCCTTCTTTTACTCCTCATCCTCTTGTTACTTAATGTAGAAAACTACTCGCAACTTTTCCTCTGTGACTCATCCATCTGTCAATTCAAAGTCATTTTCACTTGCCTCTGAAATTTTAGGTGAATGCTAACCACCTTCTATTTTGAAGTGCTTTGGAAGAGTGTGCAGGCTGGCACACACTGTGTCTCGTGCACCCATGCTACGCCGAGACTATTTATAATATGGGTAGATTGTTGTCACTTTTCCTGGTGTCTATTGTAGTTGGCAGCTAGTGTCTGAGTAGTTTGGCAGCTTTTGGACACCTTTCAAGATGTTTTCCATGTGTTTGCTGTTGCCAGCCATTGATTCGAATGGGGATCGATGGTGTTCAACGAACATTTGACGAACAATTTGTCGAACACACCCCAATTCGGTGAATTGAATCGAATTAGAACACTCAGGCGTTTGCTCATCTCTACCCTTGAAAACTGCACTTGGCCAGTCCTGTTCTACTGCTGTGTGTAGTGTCTTGCATTTCCATACCTCAAAACATCAGCCCAGAGGTCTGCGGCTTTTTCACCAGTCTCTGTAGGGCAGTATCGAAGCATCTGTTTGCAGACCAGCATACAAGAAGTGTACTAAAAAAAACTTTATTGTAAAACACAGACAGTCTAAAACACAAACATAATATAAATAGTAGAGAAACCTAACTAAAGCCCCACAGGGATCAGTAGCAGCACACAGACTGTTAAACTTGAGGGCAGAGTCCACTAAGGTCTTTCAGTTGGACCCCAAAGGCTGCACGCATTCCCAGTAAGGGGAAGCACAAACGGAGCAAAATGTTTGAAGGGAAAATATAACTTAATCAAAAACAAAGGCTTTGGTCAAGGAAGAACTGAAAAAAGCAACACCAACAAGTTCTTCTTTAGTCTAAATGGCAAGTAAGGGATGGGTCACTATCTCACCAACCCACCAACGTGCCTTTAATAAGTTCTACTGATATTGTCTCTCGTCATTTTCAGCCATGCCCTAGATAGTTGTCGCAGTTGTTCCTGGTACTCTGCTGACAGAGTTTTGGGGGGTCACAGGGGCTACTCCTTTAGGGGAATTCTCTGACACCGTCCGCCCCCTAGAACAGTCCATCATGGCCACCCCTGGGGAAGACGATGAAGGAACTAGGGGATGACCACACCCTATAGTAGAGAAAGGACCAGCTTGGAGAACACTGGGTTCAGGTGCATCTGGTTGGACAACCAAGAGACAATTGGGCCACATGCGACGCCGACTTGTCTCCAGATTTGCCTCTTCCTGCCACTTCCCAAATTGTTTGACGGTAGCAACCAGATGCCAACCGCAAACCACTCGTTGCTGCCCCACAATGTCATGAAAGTGACCTCCTTCCCAACAAAAATGGTAAGATTTTTGGGGCCTGCTGGTGACTGAAAGCCTTAACCGAAAATAAAAACTGGGCTGAAGATGCAATCTCTTCACAATCTCTTCACAAAATATGACCCACACACTGTCCCACTTTTGATACATGCAATAATAATAATAATAATAATAATAATAATACTTATATAAACACACTTCCCTCTCCTTTTCATATAGGGTCCCCTCTTCACACTGTCATCTCACATTGTGTACAACCTATATTGTCTCTCTATTGTGCCCCCTCATCACTCTCCCACTATTTGGCATACTGTCCCATCTTTGCGGTACCCTCACACTGTCATCAGATGCTACCCCTTCTCTATACTCTCCCACACACACATTATGCAGTCTCTAGTCTTTGCTCCTCACAATGTTCTCGCCCCATACTCTGTCTTCACATTATTCCCATCAATAGTCCCTTCATACATCTCTTATTTCTCTAACACTGTCTCCTCACACATTCTTCCTCTCCCCGTATTGCATTCATACCCATCTCCCTTGATCCCCATACGGTGTCGACATACATTCCTCATACTATTACCTCATACTCTCCCCTCCTTGCTCCCCATATTATGTCCTCACATTGATCCCTTGCTACCCATACTGTGTTCTCATACATCTCCCCATACCCAACCCTCCTGTTCTTTCCCCATACTGAATTTTCATACAACCCACACCTTTGCTTCTCATACTGTGTCTGCAACTGGCCCCCTCATACTATTAAAATAAGTTTCTGATGTATTCAGCTCCACTAGAGCGATTAGCACACCAAACATCTTCATACCGAGGTGAGAGTGAAGCACATGATCAAATATCTAGATTGCGCTGCTGACATCACTCAGAAGTGCTTTTGGTCAGGGTTTTAATTGTATTCGCATGTGAAAGACATGAGTACAATTGATTGCTTGGAACTGGAGTGCTAAAAATTATTTGAGCCCACTGTCAGATTTACAGCCTACTCAGATAACTGCTGAATCCTACTATGGGGGTTTTCAAAAAGCAGCCACCATGGAGACACCTCAGACCGCCACATCAGACAGCCCAACACAGTCCTCTGCCAGTGGCATCCGAGGAAAATTCTCAGTGCGTTCCCCCTTTGATGTAACCTGATCTGCTCCACTGGGAAGATTTCAGGTGGACTGCTGACTTAGGCTAGGGTCACATCTGCGTTTTGTTTTATAAATCCTGATCCGGTTTGGAGCTTTTAAAAAGCTCCAAACCGGACCAGGAAACGCTCCTCATAGGAGCCTATGCAAAACACCGGATGGCTTCACAAGCCATCCGGTGGCCGGATCCGGCACTGCTGCCTGCATTTTAAATCATGCAGGCAGCAGTTTTCGCAGCGTTTCTGGGACCGCACTGCGGTAACCGGATGGCTCAGGATGTGTAATCCTGAGCCATCCGGTAACTGCATAGTTTGCGGATCCCGGCTATTGCCGGGATCAGCAAACTGTCCTCTGCCTATTCAAGAGTTAAATTTAGTAAGTAAAGTACTGTTTGAGGTCTGTAGGGGGGGCTAAGACCCCCCTACAGACCAGCCGCCCACTCCGGTGGGCTTCGACTACAATTTGCTATGGCTCGGGGCTCGGATGAGCCCCGTGCATGTCTCCAAACCTCCCGCCCCCCGTATCACTATACAGGGGTGCCTGCACCCCTCTTGTATAGCGATTCCTGCATGTGGCCCTAAAGTTAGAATACAGAACACATGTAAGCTCATACTTACATGTCATCGTCGGCAGTGTAGTGTGTAATCCCTGGGCGGGGCTGTTTGCTGCAGCCTCCGCCCCCTCATTCCTTATGGCCGCCCCCTCTGTGCCTCATCCAGTGATGTGAGGGCGGCCACGTCATGAAAGGGGCGGGGCTAACCGCGGCACATATTTAGCCCCGCCCCTTTCATGACGTGGCCGCCCTCACATCACTGGATGAGGCACAGAGGGGGCGGCCATAAGGAATGAGGGGGCGGAGGCTGCAGCAAACAGCCCCGCCCAGGGATTACACACTACACTGCCGACGATGACATGTAAGTATGAGCTTACATGTGTTCTGTATTCTAACTTTAGGGCCACATGCAGGAATCGCTATACAAGAGGGGTGCAGGCACCCCTGTATAGTGATACGGGGGGGCGGGAGGTTTGGAGACATGCACGGGGCTCATCCGAGCCCCGAGCCATAGCAAATTGTTGTCGAAGCCCACCGGAGTGGGCGGCTGGTCTGTAGGGGGTCTTAGCCCCCCCTACAGACCTCAAACAGTACTTTACTTACTAAATTTAACTCTTGAATAGGCAGAGGACAGTTTGCTGATCCCGGCAACAGCCGGGATCCGCAAACTATGCAGTTACCGGATGGCTCAGGATTACACATCCTGAGCCATCCGGTTACCGCAGTGCGGTATTCTGCACACATTTTTGACAAAAAATGTGTGTGACCGGAATTGCATTCACCGCATCCGGATCCGGATGCGGTGAATGCAATTCATGTTTGCAATGTGACCCTACCCTTAATGGGCTTACTGGCCTTCTCCAGTGTAATGTTGCCATACTCAGTGCAGCAGATGCCATACACAAGAACCTGAGTGTTAGTTCTGTGTGGAGCTCAGATTTGAACAAATATGCAGCTCTGGGCAATAAGGGCTATGATTAGGAGACCTGTTCTGATAGCTGCTGATGCTGGGGCTAATGATTTTGCAATATTTATAAGAGCAGCAGGGGTTTGAGATATTATGAATTAATCCTGCTGCCCCTCACCTTGCTAAAATGTAACTACCCTAAAACTCTTGTCAGGGTCTTGGAAGGCACTAAAAAGCTCCTAGGAAATCTGTGCAATATGAAAGATAAAAACTCTCATTTCAAGAGAATGACAGTAGATAGAAAAAGCAAGTACGGTATATTGCAAACTTGATTATTTTCATGCTTTCTAACCAAAGCAATTTAATAACTGAAGGATACATCTTCAACTTTGGGATCAATAACGTGTTGCTATTTGTGAAAAAAACATGAAAGCATAAAAGCACATTCTACAGCAGTGTTTTCCAGATATAGAAACAGCCCAAGCTACATTCTATATTTCTCTGTCCTCAACCATAAGTCTCATGTCTGATTGTACGCTGAGTGTCTTCAGACCATAGTCAGAATTAGGGTACAGACACACTGGCGTGAAAAACGGACGAGTGCAAAGTGAGAAAATCTCGCATTGCACTCGGACTAATGTTAATGAATGGTTCAGAACAGATTAACGAGTGTCTTCAGCCTTTTTCTCATCCAGAATCTGGATGAGAAAAAAGTTGCAGCATGCTGCGTCAGTATGCGATAATAGTGTGAGACTCGCCAATGCAAGTCAATGATTCAGACAAAATATCAGCCAGCACACTGACAGCACAGGGACAGACTAGGGAGACCGATCTTAGCATGGTGTTTCTAATGCTGAAAAAAGTTAGAATACAGTAGACATAATAGATAGAATAGACAGATCAGGCTTACCTGCCTCCCACTGCTACTTCCAGGGCCGCCTATTAAGCTATTTGCATATTCACTGCACTGTCAGACATACAGCCAATCAGAGGAGCTGACACTCTGTAAGAGCCTCTATGATTGGCTGTTATAGTCAGAGTTGATTTCCTCAATCCGGACGGTGATTCTGCTTGGTTGCCACACACAGTGTATGGCAACTAACCTGACGTTATAGGGTGTTAAATAACTAAATAATAATAAAAATGCATGGGGCTTCACAGTATTTTTAAGTTTTGGCAGCGGATCATTAAAGGGTACACTGAAAGCATGTTTACAACAGAACTTAGCTTTAATTAGCAACAAACAGGAAAAGATATGAAGGGCTTTGTTTTCCCGTTTCTTCTTCTCTGGCTTCAGAGCTTATCCAGACTTCACTGTTTTCATTTTCAGTCTCTGGGTTTGGTGACTGAGATTCTTCTTCTTGTTCCTTTGCTTAAATGACTGGTGTAACTTCATGGAATTTGAGCGAAACAGAGTTCTCATCAATCACTACATCTCTGCTGATTGTTACTGTGTTTGTCTCTGGGGTATCCCTTTTGAGTTTCGCTATAGCCCACCAAGACTCCTTGCTTTGCATGTGATGCCCACTTGGAACGTTTTACTTTGGAAGTGCACTGAGATACAGGCTGATTTGCTGCTAAGGGAAAAAAAGAAAAAAAAAAAACCTCTTTATATCTGATTCTCTAGCGAGTGTGACCGCGAGCTTTGTGTGACAGAGCGCAAGTGCGACAGAAGTAAGTGTGTGACTTGTGATTCAGTGACTTTGGATTCAGGGAGTTTGGAAGGGAGGACTTACTGAATTGCTGGTTGTATTTTATTAATACTTTGCATTTCTTTTTACTTATCATTTCTGTCTGGTGCAATCCCCATTAGGAAATGAGCTCCATGATTGGCAATGCCATCCAGTGTACATCTTGCCACATGTATGCATTCCTTGACCAGCCGGCCGAGGGTGCATACTGCTGTGTGAGATGTGAGTACGTTGTGCATTTGGAAGCCCAGATACTGGATCTAAATGAACGACTGACAACGCTGAGATCCATAGACAATATGGAAAGGAGTCTGCTGCTCACTGAACAGCTGCTCAATGGGATAGATGTGGGGAGGATGGTACTATGGAGCCTCAGGACCATGAGGTAGCTAGCTGGGTGACAGTTAGAAGGCGGGGTAGAGGGAAGGGTGCCAGGGAGGCTAGCCCTGATCTGGCACACACCCAATAAATTTGCTATGTTGGCAGATGAGGGGGGTGTGAGTTCAGGTACAGCACTGCTGCAGCAGGGCATGACCTCTGAAAGCCAGAGGAGTGGCTGCTCCAGTAAGGGGGAAAACAGGAGAGTAGGGCAGGCCAGACAGGTGCTGG
This sequence comes from Allobates femoralis, assembly GCA_033576535.1. NCBI lineage: Eukaryota > Metazoa > Chordata > Amphibia > Anura > Aromobatidae > Allobates > Allobates femoralis. The sequence goes on along the minus strand of JARQOC010000002.1, from coordinate 561,391,699 downwards.
TAGTGGGGGACTCAATTATTAGGGGAATAGATAGGGCAATCTGTCACAAAGACAGGGATCGTCGAACAGTGTGCTGCCTACCTGGCGCTCGAGTCCGGCACATCGCTGATCGGGTTGACAGATTACTGGGAGGGGCTGGTGAGGACCCAGCGGTCATGGTGCACATTGGCACAAATGACAAAGTTAGAGGTAGGTGGAAGGTCCTTAAAGATGATTTCAGGGAATTAGGCTGCAAGCTTAAGGCAAGGACCTCCAAGGTAGTATTCTCTGAAATACTGCCTGTACCACGTGCCACACCAGAGAGGCAACGGGAGATTAGGGAGATAAATAAGTGGCTCAGGAATTGGTGTAGGAAGGAGGGGTTTGGGTTCCTGGAGAACTGGGCCGACTTCTCTGTTGGCTACAGGTTCTATGCTAGGGACGGGCTGCACCTCAATGGGGAGGGTGCAGCTGTGCTGGGGGAGAAAATGGCTAGAAGGTTGGAGGAGTGTTTAAACTAGGGATTGGGGGGAGGGTATTCATTGTATAGGAGGGGAAGATAGTGTAAACAGTAACCTGGGCACAAGTAATAAAAGTGGGGGTGGCATGGGGGGTGGGGTTAGAACAGTCAATCTAGTAGGAAGGAATAGAGGTAAAGAGAGATGCATAAAGTGCATGTTCACTAATGCCAGAAGCCTCACCAACAAAATGGAGGAATTAGAATTGATTTTGTTGGAAAATAATTATGACATGGTGGGGATTTCGGAGACTTGGCTGGACGAGAGTCATGACTGGGCTGTTAATTTACAGGGCTATTGTCTGTTCAGAAATGACCGTACAAATAGGCGAGGAGGAGGTGTATGTTTATACGTAAAATCATCCTTAAAACCCATCCTGCGTGATAATATAGGTGAATCTAATGGAAATGTAGAGTCTCTGTGGGTGGAGATAAGGGGAGGGGGAAAAAATAATAAATTACTGATAGGGGTTTGTTATAAGTCCCCAACAATAATGGAAGTGGAGGAGAATATCCTCATAAAGCAAATAGATGAAGCAGCGACTCAGGGAGAAGTCATTATTATGGGGGACTTCAACTACCCTGAAATACATTGGGGATCAGAAACCTGCAGTTCTAGCAAAGGTAATAAGTTTTTGAAAACTATAAGAGACAATTACCTTTCACAACTGGTTCAGGACCCAACAAGAAGGGGGGCACTGCTGGACCTAATATTAACCAACAGGCCAGACCGCATATCAAATATACGGGTTTGAGGTCACTTGGGTAATAGTGATCATAACTTAATAAGCTTTCAAGTATCCTTTACTAAGACGTGTAGTAGAGGGGCCACAAGGACACTAAACTTCAGGAAGGCAAATTTCCAACGGTTGAGAGATGATCTTAGTGCAATAAACTGGGACGATGTCCTGAGACATAAAAGTACACAACACAAATGGGAGATGTTTATTAGCATCCTGAATAGGACCTGTGCACAATATATACCCTATGGGAATAAGCATGCTAGAAATAGGAGGAAACCACTATGGCTAAATAAAGCGGTAAGAAGTGCAATAAGTGACAAAAAGAAAGCATTTAGGGAATTAAAGCAAGTAGGTAGTGATGAAGCATTAAATAAATACAGAAAATTAAATAACATTTGTAAAAAGCAAATCAAGGCAGCAAAGATTGAGACAGAGAGACTCATTGCCAGAGAAAGTAAAAAGAATCCCAAAATATTTTTTAACTACATAAATAGTAAGAAACTAAAAAATGATGGTGTTGGCCCCTTTAAAAATAGTCTGGGTGAAATGGTGGATGAGGATGAGGAAAAAGCAAATATGCTAAATGACTTTTTTTCAACAGTATTTACACAAGAAAATCCCATGACAGACAATATGATCAGTGATAACAAAAATTCTCAATTAAACGTCACCTGCTTAACCCAAGAGGAAGTACGGCATCGTCTAAAAATCACTAAAATTGACAAATCCCCGGGCCCAGATGGGATACACCCCAGAGTGCTGCAGGAATTAAGAACTGTCATAGATAAACCATTATTTTTAATATTTAAAGATTCCATAATATCAGGGTCTGTACCACAGGACTGGCGTATAGCAAATGTGGTGCCAATATTCAAAAAGGGGACAAAAACTGAACTTGGAAATTATAGGCCAGTAAGCTTAACCTCTACTGTGGGTAAAATCCTAGAGGGTTTTCTAAGAGATGCTATACTGGAGTATCTGAACAAAAATAACCTCATGACCCATTATCAACATGGTTTTACGAGGGACCGTTCCTGTCAAACTAATCTAATAAGCTTCTATGAAGAAGTAAGTTCTGGACTGGACCAAGGAAATGCAGTGGATGTGGTGTATATGGACTTTTCAAAAGCTTTTGATACGGTGCCACACAAAAGGTTGATACATAAAATGAGGGCAATGGGGATAGGGGAAAATATGTGTAAGTGGGTTAAGAACTGGCTTAGTGATAGGAAACAAAGGGTGGTTATTAATGGAACACACTCAGAATGGGTCACAGTTAACAGTGGGGTACCACAGGGGTCAGTGTTGGGTCCGCTTCTATTTAATATATTTATTAATGACCTTGTAGGGGGCATACAGAGTAGAATCTCAATATTTGCAGATGACACTAAACTCTGCAGGGTAATCAATACAAAATGGTTTGCACCTTACTACTTGTATACTCAGTCCCATTATCTGCACGCAGGGTTTTTGGCATTCCTCCAAACTTGTTGAACACTACGGCAAGATATTCTTCAAGTTCTATGGAACTTCATCCTTATTGTGAAGCAGAAGCAGGTAGGCAACTGTATATCTGGAGTAGTCATCAATAAATGTAAGAAAATATCTCTTCTTGCTTGGGGTTTGAACACTCATTGGACATTGGGCAAACATCTGTGTGTATCAAGTCCAGTGGCTCTGCAGATCTAGTGCTGCTTACTTTAGGAAAGGATTTTCTGGCAATTTTTTTTTTTAAGACAGCTAGCGCACTTCATCAATTGACTACATTGCTTTATTTCAACACCATTTGCTAGTTGACCTAGCTTCCATACTGCTTCTGGGTCTCTGTGCCCAAGACGTCTGTGCCATACATGGATACAGTTCTTATTCAGATTTTGTCTAGCACTGTACACTCTTTCTTTCTAATAAAGTTCATTTTGGATATTTCCTTCTGCAAGAGTGTGGGCCTCCTTTGATATAATGCAGTAGTTGTCTTTAAAAGTAACTACATTCCCCTTTTGCGTAAGCTTATTTACAGACAGAAGATTGCTTTCAAGACTTAGAACATAGCGAGCATTCTTTACTGGGATCTATCTGCTTTGTGCTAAGGAAACTGGACAATGGAGGTAGCCGTCTCCTACTCCTTCTGAAGTCATATAATGACAATTAGCTAAGATTACCTTTTCTGACTTGCTTTCTTTAAGGTCACTGAAGAAGTCCTTATCATTTGTTATGTGGCTACTGGCACCAGAGTCTATACACCATACAGTTGTGGCCAAAAGTATTGACACCCCTGCAATTCTGTCAGATAATACTCAGTTTCTTCCTGAAAATGATTGCAATCACAAATTCTTTGGTATTATTATCTTCATTTAATTTGTCTTCAATGAAAAAACACAAAAGAGAATGAAGCAAAAAGCAAAACATTGATCATTTCACACAAAACTCCAAAAATGGACCAGACAAAAGTATTGGAACCCTCAGCCTAATACTTGGTTGCACAACCTTTAGCCAAAATAACTGCGTTCAACCGCTTCCGGTAACCATCAATGAGTTTCTTACAATGCTCTGCTGAGGGTTCCAATACTTTTGTCTGGCCCAATTTTGGAGTTTTGTGTGAAATGATCAATGTTTTGCTTTTTGCTTCATTCTCTTTTGTGTTTTTTCATTGAAGACAAATTAAATGAAGATAATAATACCAAAGAATTTGTGATTGCAATCATTTTCAGGAAGAAACTGAGTATTATCTGATAGAATTGCAGGTGTGTCAATACTTTTGGCCACAACTGTATATGCTTTGCAGATGAGCCTGTACTGGTATTAAATGCAGCTTCAACACATGCAGACTTTTCTTTTACAGCTGTTTTCACCTTTTGATCACTGTTCTGCTTTTTAAACTGACTCATTCTTGCTTTCCAAATTCTGGAGTTTGCTTTAAGGTGGCTGGACATTTTACAGACAAAACATTCCCGAGTTTCCCTTAGATTGCTCTTATTTTTAGGAAAGTCCTGTGTCTTTAATGCTGTCTCTGCTTTATATTCATTACTGCTGCTTACATTTAGCATCTTTCGCTTGAATTCATCTACAAGCCTGCCTTTGACATATTTTAGTGTGAGCTCATCATCTGACCGTGCATCTAATGTAGTGACAAATGTGTCATAACTTTCTGAAAGACCACTTAGGCTAGGGTCACACTTGAATACAGAATTGCGTTTACCGCATCCAGATCCGGATGCGGTGAGCGCAATTGTCTTCCGATATTCAGCAATCCGGGAACTGGATTGCTGAAGCCGCAATCCGGTAACCGGATTGCTCAAGATGAGTAATCCTGAGCAATCCAGTTATCAGATAGTTTGCTCATCCCTGCTGCCGCAGGGATGAGCAAACTGTTCTGTGCATTGTGTAAACCATTTATTTTAATAATAAATGTTTGTATACTGTCTCTAGGGGTTCCCACTCCCCCTAGAGACCTTACACCCACTCAGGTGGGCATATAATGCTATTATGACCTCTGTACAGCAGCTGCCTCCTGACAGCTGCTGTACAGTTTTATGAATGAAAGCGTCGGGCTCCTCAGAGCAGCGCTCATACTATAGCTATTGCGCCGCTGTCTGAGGTCCTGAAGCCACTTACAGTAAGATCTATGGGCAGCGCTGCCCATAGATCTACTGTATAAGGCTTCAGGACCTCAGACAGTGGCACACATGCTATAGCAATACCTATAGTATGTGCACTGCTCTGAAGAGCCCGACGCTTTCATTCATAAAACTGTACAGCAGCTGTCAGGAGGCAGCTGCTGTACAGAGGTCATGATAGCATTATATGCCCACCTGAGTGGGTGTAAGGTCTCTAGGGGGAGTGGGAACCCCCTAGAGACAGTATACAAACATTTATTAATAAAATAAATAGTTTACACAATGCACAGAACACTTTGCTTATCCCGGCGGCAGCCGGGATAAGCAAAGTATATGCGGGAACCGCATTGCACAGGATTACACTTCCTGAGCAATCCGGTTCCTGTATTGCGGATGTTAAAACCGCTCCCAAAACTGCAGACTGCATGATTTTTCACGCAGGCTGCAGAGCCGGAGGCGGAAACCGGATTGCTTGTGAAGCAATCCGTTTTTTAGCATAGGCTCCTGTGAGGAGTGTTTCCTGATCCGGTTTTAAAAAAAAACCCTGATGTGTGACCCTTGCCTTAAAAGTATTGCAGCAACATTAAAGTCTTTAATTTATTCTCCAATACCCCTAAGGCGCTCCACAATCTCTAGGGTGTTTCTTATATAGGCCTGCAATTTCCGGCCATCACTTAGCTTAGTCTTGTACAGCTTTCTCATGAGATAAAGCTTATTGCTAAGATTTGATCTTTCATGCACTTTCTGTAACTCATCCCACATCTCCTTTACAGTTGCACTCTTGCATATATGCACAATCTGATCAACATGTACACTGAGGGAGACAGTGCTTTGTGCTTTCTGATCCTTCTCTTCCCAGTCATCTTGTAATGGATGAGGCATGTGTTCCTGTTTGTATTTCCATATACGTTCTTTTATGAGCAGCATCTTCACCTTGAATTTACAGGACTGATAATTCTGATTCGTGAGACTTTGCACTGATCCCTGCTTTGGACATCTTCTCTGTTGCTCTGTGCTGCTTTGGATTTGGGCTTCTGTTGCTGTATTACTCTTCTATGTGACTCTGTGTTTTGTGTCACTCCTGGAGTGCTGAATCACGCTGGAGTTCGGTGTCACGCTGGGCCCATAACCTGTTGGAAGCGGATCATTCTGGATACACTGAAAGCGTGTTGACAGCATAGCTTAGCATTAATTAGCAACAAACAGGTATAGATATGAAGGGCTTTGTGGAAACCGGAATATACATATTAAATGTCCCTTTGCACCATCAGCAAGCTGCTGTGCTTCTCTTTACATACACAGATATAGGAAACTGGTTACAGTCACATAGTATTCCCTGTGTGTGAGCCTCTGGGAGTGCTCCTTTTTTTTTTTTAAACTAACTTTACTGACAATGCACAAATCTAGCAATACACTTACACATACAGGACTGGAGTTGTTGCACTAAACATATTCCAACATTCCAACAAGTCCAGCCCGATGAAAGCCCAAAGAAGACAGAAAAGAGAAGACAGAAGACCTGGATCTTTGGACGGCTTTACGTGGGAGTAATAAAGATGGAGTCCTTAAGTATGTCTGGGTATTTTTTACTAATAAATAACTTTTTATCTGTGTGGTGTATTTTTTTAACCATTTATTGGAGATTTTTAATGGCTGAGTCTAAGCTGGCCTGATATTAAGAATCTAGGGCTTAATACCAGCTGGTAAAACAAAGCTGGTATTAACCTCTTATTACCCAGCATGCCCAGGGCCGCTGGAAGAGCCTGGTAAGCCTGGAAATGGTGGTTCTTATAATTGCGCCATTTCAGGGGCAGCTGCCGGCTGCTATTCTTTAGCAAGGGGGGGCCCTAAAACAATGGGCCCTCACCTCGCTGAGAATACCAGCCCTCAGCTACCCAGTTACCTAGTTTTACTTTGACTGGCAATTAAAAATAGGGTGGAGCCCACACATTTTTTTTTGCCAACCAAGGGAAAATTAAGCAGCTGAGGGTGGCAGCTCGCGGCTGTCGGGCATTCAACGGGCTAGACTTAAAAATGCTCTGAAGCCCAACACGTTTTTTTTATATTTATTTCTTTAACCCTCTGTAACGAGTGTGAGCTCCTCTGATTGGCTGTTTGTCTGACAGCGCAGTGAATATGCAATTAGCTAAATAGGCGATCCAGGAGGTAACAGCGTGAGACTAGTAAACCCGATCTAGCTATTCTATCTATCCGTCTTTTCTATTCAATCTGTCCTGTCTACTCTTTTCTAACTTTATACACATGAGAAATGCCATGGTAAATACGCATTGCACTCGGACACCACACAGATGTCACACGGATACCACACTGATGTTAGCTGAGAAAAACTTGCATAGCAGTTGCATGCCAAACGGATCAAAAAACAGATGTCACTCATCCAACTCTCCTGGATAAGAATCGGACCGTTTTTTTTCACGCCAGTGTGTCCCTACCCTTGGAGACAAAACTGTACCAGACACACAGATGCTTAGGCTAAGTGCACACACAAAAAAAGGGATCAGTTAATGGTCAGGAAAATTCTGCATCAAAACCTGATCAGGTTTTCCCCAAAAAAGCACTACTAATGTAGTGCATTTTTGATACTTTTTTATGCATTTTTTTAACTACGTTTTTTTTATTGCATTACAATCAGCTCAATGGAGAAAACGCATATCGAATCCAGATCAATTAATTGACATGGTACTTTTTTTCCTGCTCAGGTTTTTGCATCAAAATTTTATCAGGTAAAAACATAGATATTGGCACAGCATTTCAGCAATCTCATAGACTTTGCTGGCATGACAAACATTGATCCTTTTTTTGTGCAAAAACGCAGCAGAAAAACTGATCAAAAATGCCCATTGTCCACATAATTTTGTATTCTTTATTTGCTTTCTAAATGTCAAGTTAAGAAACTTTTTAATTAGTTTTTCTTAAGATGGGCCACCATTTTGATTCTGAATAATATTAATAAGTTCATTTATTTAGGTCAGTACTCAAAACATTATAAACCTAGCTCCTGTTGCTGCCTCTAGCCCTTTCTCCCCTTTCTCTCTTTTTTCAGTATTGCAGATAACAGCAGGGACATGGAAAGTCTTGTGCAAAGATCTCTACACTCTTCAGAGGAGGGATATCATCTACAGTTTCAGGGACAGCAGAAAAAAACAGATTATATAAACAAAGAAAAGCACATGAAGGAAGAGGAAGTAAGGGGAGGATAGAAGCTGTGCTGATATATAAGCTAATGAAGACCGCAACACCCTCGACACACAGACTTTAATCTGAAATCTGAAACACTGATCAGGCTTCAAACTGTATATCAAAAGGTCTGAAAATTAATGAAGGAATGAATATTGCAAAGTTTAACTTAAAGAAAGTTTCTAAACCTAAAATAATCACTTACCTATGAAAAAATAGCATTAGAAACTGATATCATTAAGGGCTGGGGTGCAGTTACAGCCACCGCTCTCGATAAAAAGCAGTGACTGAACCCATGCTGGCACCTCCATTATGACTGAATCCCAAATGCTGTTGGGATGATTAAAGTTAATTTTCACCCTGCAGCAAGGTGTGAAGTGACGTTGCCAGATAGGTTCCCAATACTGTTAATCTGCAGATTAACCCCATATATGCAAGTTAATAGTATTTTTTTCACATAATAGGTTCCCTTTAACCTCTTCCCTACATACAGTACAATGTTCTCAGTACATCATGATTGACAAGTTGACTGATGTTGTATGAGGTAAGTCATGGTGATTCTGTGGGACAGTAAATGTGCCAGCACGATTGCCCCTAGGAATTTCGCTTATGTGAAAGCTGAGACTCAGCTCTTACAGCCAGGAGCAGTGTCTGCATTGCTCCAGGTTTTTTCATTGATAAATGCTAAGATAAATTGTGATCACACATTTGGGAGGCAGGAAGAGGAGTGTGCTCCTCTTCCAAGCAATCAGATCCCTTTGACGTGATCATGTAGGTCTGATCACTGATATGGCAACCCAAAGTCAGCGTCATGACTACCCCCGAGTTCCCTACGTATGTCAAGCCTCTGAAATCATGTCAGCAGCATGATCAAGGAGGCATGTGTCAGTGTAAAACTGACATATATAATCAATTGCAATTTGTGCATTTCTATGGATTACACCAGCAATCAGTATAATAAAAGTTAACCTCTTCATGATCAAGGGTGTACCAATACGTCTTGGAAGTCAGTGCATTCCCAACCCAGGATGTATAGGTATGCCATGGCTAAAATGTTGCACCGTGGCCACAACAATGTTAATCAAGCTCCAGTACTTGACGATTCAGGTAGCAGTGCACCAGAGCTCGACCTCAGAGGGGGTGAAATTGCTACCTCACAACTACGATCGCTGTGATTGGCTGTTGAATTATGAAAAGCTAATCACAATTGCTTGAATCATTGTGATGCAGCTATGATTGGGGTTTCAAAAGCCCCAATTATAGGCTGGAGCCCAGAAGAGGTGGTGTCACGCCCCTCCAGCCTGATTGAAGCAATCATCCTTGTGTGATCACTCCAATCACCATACCGAGGTGCAGTGTGACACAGCTGCAACCACTCTACTCAGCTTCATTGCGTCCATGGACACTAAGGGAGAATGGCCCCTGTGAAAATGAAAAAAATTTAGCTAAAAAAATTATTTTGGGAAAAAAAGTACTTTTTAAATTTCACGGCTCAATGTATGAAGCACCTGGGGGTTAAAAATGCTCACCACCATCTAGATAAATTCCTTAGGGGTCTAGTTTCAGAAAATGGGGTCACCTTTGGGGGGGTTTCCACTGTTTAGACACATCAAGGACTCTCCAATCACGACATGGTGTCAGTTAACAATTCCAGCTAATTTTCCATTCCTCTAAATCTTCCACTTTCATGAAGTACAATGTCACAAACAAAACATTCTCAGAATCACTGGGATCCGTTGAAGCTTTTTATAGTTATTACTTCATAAATTGACACTTGTCAAAATTGCAAATAATTGCCTGTTCAGGAAGGTGAAAACAGGCTTGTGGGTGCAGGGGTTAAGTGTACGGATGAGAGAGTATACTCGTAAGTATTCGTTACTCAGCGAGTAATGTGATACTCATGGTACTCGAGACTAGAGATGAGCGATAACGCTTCGATCACCAATAGCTTAGGCTGCCTTCAGACTTGCAGATGCCTCCGCAGCGTTTTGCAGAGGCATCTGCAAGTATCTGCATGCAGACCGCGGCCCCTATGTTTATAATGGAGCGCACGGCGGTCTGCAGATGCTTGCAGACCGCCGTGCGCTCTCATTGCCCGTCATTAGTGATCTGTGCGCAGGTGGATGCCTGCGCACAAATCACACACTCTTGCCTGCACCAGGGACGCAATATCTCGCGTCCCTGGTGCGGACGAGAGTGTGTGATCTGTACGCAGGCATCCGCCTGCGCACAGATCACTAATGGCGGGCAATGAGAGCATCTGCAAGTCTGAAGGCAGCCTTAACCCTAACCCTAACCCTAATACTGTAAATAAATGTTACCATCCAGTTTCAGTGTATAGTGTGCGGGGAGGGGGGTTTAGATCAGTGCTGCTGAAATAATGCCGATCTCCATTTTTTTTTCTCCTAACTGCATATACAGTGGGGCGGTGAAGGCTGTCAGCCAATCACACACACAGCAAAGAGCATTTTTTGTACACAAGCGAGGGCATGCATCATTGGCTGTGTATGTCACATCTCCTTGCCCTAAAAGACCCAGCCATTTTCCCCATCGCCACCATTTCCTCAGTGCTGCAGTTGTGTGTCAGTCAGGCACCGTTACTGCTTCTGTGGGCGCTATAAAGTCTTAGTTAGATAGATAGTGAGCGAATCTCAAGTTAGATAGACAGATAGGTTTAGGGAGTAGGGACTAGTTAGAATCTCAGCCCTTTTGAGGGCTACTTCAGACAAGTAGGGAGTAGGGATTAGTTGTAAATATCAGCCCTTTTCAGGGCTACTTCATAGAAGTAGGGACTAGTTATAATATCATCCCTTTTGAGGGCTAGGTTAGAGCAGTTCCTAGTAGCTTATGCCACGCAGGTGTGTGCCAGTGTTGTGCAAGTGTTTTTCACAGTATCTGGCCAAATCTAGCTCAGGCAATCCTTTAGGGCAAATAGTGTAGCACTGCTGTGATGCAAGCTACACCACCTGTCTTCAGTAGTCAATTTTTTACTGCAGCTAGTCCAGGCAATTATTTTTGGCTAGTAGCAGTGTCTGGTAGTCAGCAGTGTAGCCCAGCTGTAAAGTAAGCTACACCGCCTGTCCATCCAGTAGCCAATTTTTTTACTGCAGCTAGTCCAGGCAATCTTTTTGGGCTAGTAGCAGTGTCAGTTAGACCGTGCTGTAGCCCACTTGCGAACCAAGCTAAATCGCCTGTCTAGTTCAGACTAATTTTAAACTGCACCTAGCCCAGGTAATAGTTTGGGCCTAGTAGCGTTGTCATTTAGAAAGTGGTGTGTAGCCCACTGGTGAAACACACTACACCGCCTGTCTAGTTCAGACTAATTTTTAACTGCACCTAGCCCAGGTAATAGTTTGGGCTTAGTAGCAGTGTCATTTAGACAGTGGTGTGTAGCCCACTTGTAAAACACACTACACCGCCTGCCTAGTTCAGACTAATTTTTAACTGCACCTAGCCCAGGTTATAGTTTGAGCCTAGTAGCAGTGTTTGGCCAGTCAGCTCTGCTCGATTTCCATCCAAATTTTTTTTTTTTGCCAACAACTGCAGAGTTGGCAATTAGTTTACATACAAAATGAGTGGCAAAAGGCCTGCTGCTGGTGGAAAGGGGAATAGGCGTGGTGGAAAGGGAACAAAGTTTGTGTCTGTGGGGTAGATGGTAAAGCAACAGTAACATCTACTGAAGAAAGACCATCTTCCAGCCAAAGTAGGATGTCTACTTCTTGGACAATCTGATATGATCCCTTTCGTACGGACACGAGTCACACGACGATCGCTACCAATTGTAGATGAGACACAAAAAGAGCAGACTCTTGAATGAATAGCAAGCGCTTCATCAAGTGGGCTCTCCTCCACCTCAACTTCAACATCATAAATACACCAGTCCTCAGAGGTTTCACCCCAATCGCACTTGCTTCCTCAGAGCTCCCAAGTCTTCAGCCGCCCGTCTGAGTAAGACTGATGGTTGAGTATGCAGAGCTGTTCGCTCATATTATAGCCTGGGAGTCAGAGGTCTGCTCCAAAGCTTCTGTGAGTCCAGACGAGGAAATGATCTGCACTGATGCCCAGAAGCTTTGTGAGTTGGATCCAGGCCCAGATGAAGAAGGTTCTGAGCAAGCCTAATGTAGACCCTCATTCCCAAACTGTAAGTCCTGTTGGTGGAGACAATGAGGAAGATGCTGATGAGACTGAGATACCTGATTGTAACGACATTTTGACTTTTCAGTCAGGGCAGGAAGAGGTTGGCTCTGAGAACAACATGTGTGAGAGCACATAGGGTGATGATGAGGTTGGAGATCCCACTTACTGTCAACCCACAGTCAGCCAGTCGATGAGGGAAAGCAGAGGAGGTGGAGGATGCTAGTGATGACAAGGTTAGGCTGCCCCTTCTTGGACAGAGACGGAATACTGGAAGCACGTCAACAACTGCATCCTCAACCACAACTCTGCTTCTGAGCCGACGTCATGGTGGCTCTTCTTCAGGTCGCATGGGCTCTAAGCCTTGCCTAGCCTTGTCATTTTTTGAGATCACAAAGGATGAGCCAACTCAGGCTAACTCTAAAAATTTTTTAACAAGGACTGGATTTCTGCACAGTTTTTAATCCCTCCAGATGACAGCATCCCAACCTAAAGTCACCCAAAACGTTCTTTTATGCTACTGGTAATTACGTCCATACCTTTCCATATAAAACCCTTTCCTTCTTCTTACATATGTATCCTGCTTCTGCCACATGTACCTCATGGTCAACAAGCTATAAACAATGTTCCATTCATTAATACTTCCCATCAGAAGCACTTGTGAGGAGACCTCCTTTCTACATCAACTATGATACAGCCCCTAGGGTTAATCTTTTAAGGCACTATGTGTATGCCTTCAGATTGGGCACTGGAACTACCGTGATACTAGTCCAACCTTCATAATTGTCAGGATCTTGGGGCGTGGCCTGGGCATGGTGGTAGACGGTCGCACTTGAGAAGAGCTCCCTCACCCGATCTTCCCCACAGCCTTCTACCTATATTAAGCGGCCGGATTATACTGGACGTTGCTCCCTGGACCCTTGGGTATTCAGCGTGTCTGGATGCCAGCCACGACCGACATCACCAGGTTCCTCTCGGCCCCGGGAGGTCCCAGCAGATGCTCCACACGCCCTGCAATGATGGCCTCTGTAGATGCGGCGGGAGGCTGGCGCTCGGGAGCCTCTGCAACCCAGCTCTTAGTAGCACCGGGCTCCTCGGCGGGACTTCAGGCTAACAAGAGCAACAAGAGCACCAAGGGAGGTGAAGTGTCATCTCCTGAGATAATGGGCAAAGCTGCAGAGCGGACGGGAGAAGGAGACGCAGGCACAGGGGCCTCAAGGGACAGAGAGAGATCCCACCATTCTTCCCCCTCCTCTTCTCCTTTAACAATGGAGGGAGGCTCCATATAAGGGAAGTGGTGGAGAGGGACGAGGGTCTCCTCCAAAGCCCCACGCCTGTATAACTTTTACAGTGGAAGGCACAGAGTTGATTTGGGGGACTTTAGTACCAGTGACATCAGAAGGGTACTGTGCATCAGCTTTATTGCAACTGTCTCCTCCAACCCCATCTATTGTTCATGAGCCCCCTCACCCAGCTCCATTATCTGGAATCCTCACTTCTCAGATAGATAATCTCCATGATATCTGTGCCAGACTGCACTCCATCCCCTATTACACCCCCACTCACGCCCTTGCGCCACCATGTCAAAACTCAACTTGTGCTTTAATATTCCGGAGAGGAGATCACAAGTTCTTAACCATATGCACAAGCAACATGTACATATTCTCCTCTTACAGGAAAAGCATTTTAGAACTGATGAAGTACAGAACTTAAAACATAGATACTACAACAAATGGTTTCATAGTTCCTATCCAGAGGCTAAGTCCAAGGGCGTCAGCGTTGCTCTCCATAAATCTCTACTGGCACAGGTGCTGGATATTAGAATTATCCAGTGGGCAGATTTTTATTCCTAAAGTTACAAATTTCTAGAGACATATTTACTGTCGCTAATCTTTACCTACCAAATCAGAATCAAGCTCGTGTATGTGTGTCTTACCTACGCGCTCTTTCCGATTTTACAGAAGGTTCAGTGGTGATTGGCGGGGACCTTAATATGATATTAGATTGTGGTATGGATTCAACCTCGGGCAAGACTTCTGTGCCAACTTCCCACTTGGAGAGCCTGAGAGCCAAGTTGTCGGAGTTATGGTTAGTTGAAGTGTGTAGATTAACACATCCTGGATCCAGGGATTATACGTACTATTCTGCTGTGCACGAAATGTACAGCAGAATAGACCTTTTTCTGGTCAGCCATAAGCTTCTGTCCGCCAACCCGACCGTCCACATAGCTCCAATGATTTGGTCAGACCACACCCCAATTACGCTGTACCTAAGTCTCCCAGATATGGCTCATGCAGAGTGGACCTGGTCTCTCAACCCTGGTCTATTGAAAAATCCGGAGAGCAAATCGGTGGTGCGGACTGCGATTGCTGATTTTCTAAACTTCCACAAAACAGATCCCACTGCCTTTCCTTTTAAATGGGAGGCCTTGAAGGGTGTTGTGAGGGGGGTGCTCATCCAGCAGGGGGCCAAGCTAAATCAGGAACGGAATGTAGACCTTTTGACTACTACCCAGTCACTAGAGTCGCAATATAAACAGTCCCACGACCCTCAAGCGTTGGCCGATTTATTGAAAGCACAAACTGACCTGTGCTCCCTACTGGATTCCGCATCTGCGAGACAACGGGATCAATTTAATAGATTTCTATATGAATCCTCGAACAATCCAAGTAAAGCATTAGCTAGATTTTACACCCACGTCTCCCTACTACTTACATACCTACCATTAAATCCAGACTGCGGAAACCATTACACGGTCCACGGGAAATAGTGGACACATTTAGGGATTACTATAACTCCTTATACAACCTGAAGGGTGCTTTGGCCGATATGTCCCTTGGGATCTTTCAGTCAAGGATTGACGAATATATTGCTAATACTCCACTACCGCCTATTAGTGACGAGGAGTCAGAGGCTCTGGAATCTCCATTTACGGACCAAGAAATCATAGACACTATTAACTCATTCTCCAATGGCAAGAGTCCGGGCCCTGATGGATTTTCTGCTAGCTTCTATAAATTATTTGCTCCTGAACTGGCCCCCATTCCTAACCTCATTATTTTCTACCATCTCACATAATTGCCCTTTCGCCTCACAAACTCTCTCAGCCACAATCACCGTAATCGCAAAGCCTGTTAAGGACCCCCTCTCATGTGCCAACTATCGCCCTATCTCATTGATAAACTTAGACATGAAGATAATGCCAAAATGATAGCTAACAGACTAGGTCCTCTGTTACCAGGATCCATTCATGGCAATCAAACAGGCTTTGTTTTGCAGAGTGAGGCAAGGGACAATACCATGAAATCCTTGCTTATCTCTTCGTTTGTACGTGATCGGAACATCCCAGCCTGCCTTCTCTCCATTGATGTTGAGAAGGCGTTTGATCACCTTGGCTGGAACTTCCTTCTTGTCTCCTTGAAACAACTGGGATTGAGGGGAGGAATGCTGGGTAGAATCCTTGCACCATATCACAATCCTACGGCTCGGCTTAGGGTTAGCGGGTTTCTCTCGTCCCTTTTTAAGCTATCCAATGGCACGAGGCAGGGTTGCCCTTTGTCGCCCCTGCTTTATGTCATCGCCATGGAGCACTTGGCAATTGCGTTGAGAAACGCCTTAGATATTAAGGGTATACAAATCAAAAATATGCATTATAAATTAGCACTTTATGCAGACGATCTTTTGATATGCGTCTCAAACCCCCTAGTAGCCTTTCCAGTCCTGATTCGAGAATTCTAGAAATGTGGCACAATCCCGAATTTTAAAGTCAATTATTCCAAAACAGAGGCCCTCAATCTCACCTTATCAGAAGACCTAGTGCTCAGACTTAAGTCATCTTTCCCATTTAGATGGGAGGACAAGGCACTGAGATATTTAGGTGTTTCTCTTTCCAAGGACTTTAATGATCTATTTTCTCTCAATTATATCCCTCTATTGAATAAGACATTAGCGGACCTGAAAAAGTTGATAAGATACATAGATAAGATACGGTTTGGCCGCATGAATGCCATCAGATGGATATATTACCTAGATTCCTTTACTTATTTCAAGCAGTTCCTATTTCCATCCCTGATCAATTTTTTCGGCAGTTGCACTCCGCTCTCTGTAGATTTGTCTGGGGCTCTAAGAAACCTTGTTTATGTTTTTCCGTCCTCACAAGCCTGAAGTTAAGGGGAGGCGCTGGGCTTTCGGACTTCCAGAGATATTATCACACTGCCCTCTTATCCAGAGTAATTGATTGGAGATGCAATACACTACACAAACAGTGCTTGTTATTGGAGGGCTTGCTTGCCCCTTCTCCTCTTTATTGGTTACCATGGATACGGCCCCATAGTAGACCTCCAGCTGTGATCTTTTCCCCACTCACGCTGGCCTTTCTGGGATTCTGGGATGCCTATAGGGACAGACTGAGACTGATCAGTCTTCCCTGCAGATTGGGACCTCTCTTCGATAATGTGAACTTCCCACCAGCTGCCGGGAGATGGACCTTCTTGTGCTGGATGGCTTTAGATCGTCATTATTTGGCACAGGTGATGACGTGGCTCTCTGGGCTCTCCACGGTGGGGACTCTGCGGAGGGACTCGGATGGAGAGCAATTCTCCTGGCTGGAGTTTTCCCAACTAAAGGAGTATCTGTGATCAACAGAGAGTCCGACTCGTGTCATTTCACTTATGTATGGTATACTTTCAGAGGCTAAATCTTCTGATACACCACATTTTATTGAGGCCTGGCAAAACGATATACAGATTACTTTTTCTGACACTGATCGTGTGAAAATGTTTACACTTATCCATAAGATGTCAACCTCTTGTAGCTTTGAGGAAACAGACTATAAAATATTGACTAAATGGTATAGATGTCCTGCACTTCTCCATATGATGTTTCCTTCAGTTTCTAACATTTGCTGGAGATGTGGAGAGGAAGAGGGGACCATGCTACACACATAGTGGTCCTGAAGACCCCTGCTTGCCTTCTGGACCGACATCTTCTCCATTTATAAAACTATGTCAGATCCGCATTATACTCCTTTACCCCAAATTGCTCTGCTTTCTTTGATTCCAGGCTCTCTTACGGCCGCAAAACAAATGCCTATTTTGATTTTTCCTCATGGCAGCCGGAGTCTTAATCCCATGACACTGGAGAATGGCAGTGGTTCCCTCTATTAGGGAATGGGTGGTTGAGATGAATAGACTGAATCGAATTGAGTCATTAATGGCTCAGGATAATGAGACCTGGGATAAGCACCAAAGGATTTGGACCCCATGGTGGATCTTTAGAGATAGATAACATTGGCTCAATGGCTGCGAGATGTATAAATGACGGTATTGGCGTTGGGGCGGGGTTCTCTCCGATTTTCCCTCCCACCCTCTTCCCGACCCCCTCTTTTTTTTTTTCTTTTTCTCTCTTCTTCTTTCTCCTTGTCTCTCTAAGCCTTACTTGGCCTTTCTCATCTTTTCTATCCCTAATTCACTATTATAATCATATTTACGAGTATAACATTGGTTACTCTTGTCACATCTCTTTTTTTAGGTAATAATACCAACAGACTCTATGGTAACATTTTTGACCTGTCCTGACAGTTCTCTCTACTGGACAGTCTGTATTATGCTTGTTTTGTCTTTTTGTTGTTTTCATTGTTGAAGTTTGTCTTTTGGCGAGCCGATATTGTATGGTCGTCTCTGGTGCTCAACACTTTGAGAAAGTTTATCTTTGCTTTTTGATTGATGATTGACACTAACAAAAATTACTTTCTGAAAAAAATAATTGTCTGGATCTTGAGGTCTTCTTCCTGCGCCAACCATGACAAAGCCCCTAGGGCTAATTTTTTGGAACACTATGCCTGCATATTTTGCAGTGGCAGTGGAACAACAAGGACAGTCGTCTAACCTTTATAATTGTGAAGTCCTTTTGATGATTATTGGTGGCTTCTTCCTGTGTCAATCATCACACAGCCCCTATGACAGATCACTCTCCTTACGCCACTTACACACTGAGCTGTCAGAAAATCGCCTCAATCATCACTAGTTCCTATGCTACTTCTGATAGCTAAGTGCGTAAGTGGTATAGGAGTCCCGCTCTGACGGCAAAAAATGACAGGACTTCAAACAGTGTTTGACTGTAAATTGTAGTAAAGCAGTGGTGTAAAACCACTCGTGCAGCCCCTGACCAGGTGCCCTCATGTTATATACATGTACGCCATAAATTTTTTTAACATTTACACATTAACATCAGGGATGAACAGCCTTCCCAGACCTCTTGGTTGGGTCCAGCTGAAAATTAATTGTGCTTCCCATTGACTTGCATTGTACTTGCTGCACGTAACGAATACGTGAGTATTAGAACCTACTCATATTTCACTTCTTGCTCATCCCTAGTCAAGTGCTCTCTACTTTACTAACAAGTAACTGATGTTCAGAGTAGACTTTAAGACATAGATTTTATTTATTTATTACTGGAGCAAAACATCATTGTGATAGATTATAGAAACTTTTATCTTGGAGTTGATAGTTTGAATTAACATTTAAAGGTGACATCACTTCTGTGATCAAATCAGGAAGCCGTAGCATATTAAAACATTTGTTTTTTCTAAACATACAGGTGCATCTTAATGAATGAGAATATCATATAATAGTTAATTTTTTCAGGAATTCAATACAATGAGTGAAAAGCATATATTATATAGGACGATTACAAACAGAGTGATCTATTTCAAGTGTTTGTTTCTGTTAATATCGATGATTATAGCTTACAGTAAATGAAAACCCAAAGGTTATTATTTCAGAAAATTAAAGTAGGGAGGATGAAGGGTTAAAAACCACGCTGTTGTATTCCACGAGACATCAAGGGGTGAATATAATATTAATTTATTAGTTCATGTATTTCAGGACTCCCTGAAAATCCCTGAAATATGGCAATATGATATTGATCGGTCCTGAGGAAGGGGCCAGGAAGCCCTAAAACGCGTTGACTAATAAATCAATTTTATATTCACCCTTTGATGGAATACAGCAGTGTGGTTTTTAACCCTTCATCCTCCCTACTCTATATGCACCACGCTGAGGACTGCAGCAGCCATGATACGCTTTTACAGTGGTTGTGACTCTCACAACCACACAAGGTGAAGCCTCTGATACCTATTTAGGTAATATTTTATCTCTTAGACCCTTCATCCTCCCTACTTTAATTTTCTGAGATAATGACCTTTGGGTTTTCAATGGCTCTATGCCATAATCATCAACATTAACAGAAATAAACACTTGAAATAGATCACTCTGTTTGTAATGACTCTATGTAATATGTGTCTCACTTTATGTTGTGAATTACTGAAATAAATAAACTTTTTGATAATATTTTGATTCATTGAGATGCATCTGTATTTTGCATATTTAAATGTATAATATGGACATATAATGACTGCTTCTAAATTAGATAGTCAAACTAAATACTAGGATCACCTGTGCCTCTGGGAACACCAACGATGACACCAAAAAGATAAATGCAGTCTCTTACATAGTCTCAGCTTGGCTCTGATTGCTTACTGGTAGCAAGTTCATTAACCCTAGAACGCATACCCATAGAAATCTACACATTCACGCACCTGGGGCCTTTTAGGCCCGTTTTCAATTATCATGGAATAACTAAAAAAAAATACTTTTCAAAGTATATTGCAAAGTAAGGATGCATTCCCACTAGCGCTGGAGTCCGCCAGGACGGGATTCCGTAATGGATCTGACCTCCTGGTGACCCCAGCTAAGGCTGGCGGAATGACTGTGCCATTGTAATTTTAGATGTCAGTAAACTAAACAGAAAAAAAGAAAAAGATTACAGTCAGGCTTGTGCACTGTAAACAGTATGTGATAAGACTCTTTGTTAGGGTCCCAGCACACCAAGCGATATAAAGCAGGTAAAGTGCAACCCCCCTCCTCTTACCTCCAACAGATCACTTTCTTGTGGTGCAGTAGAAGCCTCTGGTTTTGGAGCTCAGAAAGTTTCTATTTCCAGACAAAAGAAAGCTGACTTCTTCCTCCAAAGCTCCAGCAATTAGGACAAAAAGACCTGTGATGAGGTCAGAGACACATGACTTTGTGAGGGAGCCTCCCTTCCAAGATTACATGACCATGTTGTCATGCAGAATCCACACTCTTCCCAGAGTCATAAAAGTTCTTCCCCAGCAACAATACAGACAAAAAGACTGAATATCACATGTAAACCTAGTACGGGCCTAAAAGGCCCCAGGTGCATGAATATGGGGTAGTCCCAAAAAAAGGTTGTTATACTGAAATGTCTGTAACATAAAAATATATGAATAACTGGAAATTACTAACAACTATATACCTGAGGATTAACTAGATTTTCAAAATTCAAACTAAAGTACTTTTACAGAAAATAGAAAACAAGTAACCTGGCGGGCCTGCGAGGCCCCAGGTATGCGTTCTAGGGTTAAGGGACAAGTAACAAAAGGGCTCTTGAAATATAGAGCATCTTCCCTGTCATCATCCACACTAGTAGATCAGAGGAAAGAAATCTCCTGTGAACTGAGGCATGCAGGGTCAACTCTGGAGCCTGGAGTTGGCGGTAGACAGTGCATTTAGCTTTGCTTTATATGAGCAAACCTTTAATTTTCATAAATACACATATTTAAGAAATTGCTTACGTAATAGTGTTTCTTTACTCAGACTAATACATTTACCAAATATACAATAAACTAACATATAAATGATATTGCCTTTTGTACCATACATGTTTGACTTTTAACAAGTGTCACAATATTTGTTGATCATCAAGATGAACTGTCTGCAGTCTGTCTGTTACTAGCTCCAGGACAAGAGATGTTAAGGTTGTTGCTCCTGCTAGCCAGCTTAAAGATAAATTCTCAAGGCATTTCTGAAATGCCAAAGTCCTGACCTTTGTTTGCTCTTTTTAGTAAATCCTATTTGTGATAAAACCAGATTTTGTATTTCTTCTCAAAGTATATAAGATATTTTAGCTTTATAAATAATATATATTGAATAATTATTACCCTTTAAAATTATATAAATTAGATATTTATGTAAAATATGCGAATGAACAGCATAAGAAAATTGCTTATCCAATTTCATGAATGTACAATTTGTTCCATTAAAAGTTTAGAAAAATAAAGATTTTGTAAAGCCTATTTGTCAGATTAATTTTCTGCTTTAGGCCGGGGTCAGACGGCTGTATAACATGGATGCTTCTCGCATTATAAAGCTCGAAGTGGCGGAGGCTCCACTGACCGGAGCATGACAGCTTCATGAATTATTGTGCAGCTATTATGGTCAGGTGAGTGGTGATGTTGGCCTCTCCATGCTTTACAATGCAAGCAGGGTCTGTGTTATACTTCCGTCTGACCCTGGCTTTATGTAGAATAGCATATTGTAGCTATCGGTTCACAGTCCTGGTGGCCAAGATGTCCTAAAGGAACATTGCGTCATTCGGCTAAAAAAAAATACTATAGGTTATGGAGCCCACTGGGATGGGGTACTCGGTACTGGACCAAGGTACTGCTGGGGATGTCACGGCGGTCCTGGTCCGGACCATGTCCCGGGTTCTGCAAGTAAATGGGGTGATATTTACAGGGGAGTTTGTCGTGACGCCACCCATGGGTTGTGGTCAGTGAGGGAACCACTGATGCTGCAGAACCTCCGGGGATGATGTTTGACAGCTGGGGATGTAATGGCTCTCTGCAGGTAGAGCTTGGTTTCCCTGGGACAGTGGTAGTAATAGTCTATAGATGGTGCCATGGATATTGTAGCATAGGGGTAGTAGTAGAGATGATGACAGTTGGTAAGGGAGAGTAGGACTTGAGTGCAAGGATCACACAGACTCACGGTTTTGTAGTTTTCCAAGGCTTTACTGCAGATGATATTTGGCAGAGTATTGTCCACTGAGTCTGTATCGGGGCCGGGTTGCTCCCACCCTGTCTGGGTCCTCAGCTTCCTACTCCTGCGCCTTGTGTATGGCCCTGCTGCTGCTTTAGCTGAGTTGCTGGCCATGTTTCTCTGAGTTGCAGGCTGTGGAGAGGCCTAAGGCAGCCCCTTTACATCCTCAGTCCTCCCAGGAACTGCACTAACTTAACTCACTAACTCAACTCAACTAACTAACTGTCACTACCACTCTGAAGTAAACAACATTAGCTCCTCCCACTCTTGCAGGTGCCACTTAAGCTCCACCCACCACTCTGCTCTTCCCCACTTCCTCTCCCCAGACCAGAATATATATAAGGGAGCTGCTTGAGCTCCCCCTTCTGGCCTAGAGGTGCCAGTGTAGTGTCCAGTGTTGTGTGGGGAGTGAACCCGTGCTGATGTTTCTGTGGCACATTAACCCCTGGAGTGCCACATAAGAATACTGACTTACCATATTTTTACGACCATAATACACACTTTTTTCTGCCAAATTGTAAGGAAAAATGGGGGTGCATCTTATGCTCCGGATATATGGACCTGTGCTGGCTGTGAGGCTGTGCTGGGGAAGCAGCAGCTCTGAAGCGGGTTGGAAGGAGGCTGGAGGAGGCTTGCACAGGCTGAAAAGGCAGCATGTGGTCACGTAGGCCCACTCATTAGGCTCATGTAATATTCTCTGCATCCCCCTGTCCATCACCTCAGAGCTGAAACCAGTGCTGAGAAGTTGATGGGGGAACGGCGCATATCACAGGTGCCTAAACTAAACTAACTCCCCATCCTGGATATACCCCCGTCACAGTATATGTCCCCCTGCTGGCGCGAACACAAGGATAATAAATGATGTTAACTCACCCACTGTAGCTCCCTGCCTGCAGCATTGCCATCTTCTTGGTTCCCAGGCATCTGATCATGCGACTGGCACAGCACAGAGATGTCATCGCTGTAAGCCCAGTCACATGATTGGACGCCCAGGATCTAGGAAGAGATCGATGTTGCAGGCAGGGAGCTACTTTAGGATGACTTAACATTGTTTATAATTTTTGTGTGTGCCATCAGGGGGATATATACTGTGATAGGGTCCTATATCCATGAGGGCCATATACAGGATGAGGGGGCCATATTCAGCATAAGGACGTATACAGAACGAGGGGGACATTTACAGCATGGGCACCAAATACAGGATGAGGGGGCCATATTCAGCATGTGGTCCATATACAAGATGAGGGGGCCATATAAAGGATGAGGGGGCCATTTCCAGCATGGGATCTATACACAGGATGAGGGGGGCATATCCAGCATGGGGAACATATACAGGATATAAGAGCCATATACAGGATGAAGGGGCCATATACAGCATGGGGTCATATAAAGGTATGAGGGCCATATACATGAGGAGAGGGTGAAATCCAGCATGGGGATCATATACAGGATAAGGGGGCCATATCCATCATGGGTGATATATACAGGATAAGGGGCCATATACAGGATAAGGAGGCCATACCCAGCATGGGGGCCATATACAGGATGAGGGGCATATTCAGTATGGGGGATCACATATTACCTGGAAGGGGCCCAGGATGGGGTCATTACCCCCATATGTGTCAGCAGCATATCCGCCCACGTAACAATGCATTATAACAACATATTTTACTTAATTTCTTCCCTATTTCAGCTTCTATAGTCTCGTTAAGTCTTATGGTCCAGTGCGTCTTATAGTCCGAAAAACACGGTACATTTATGAGTTTAATGTACTGATGAAGGAAAAACTTCCTGAAGCCTCTTTATGTCCCTTCAACCCAGAGGGCATATATTTTTGTCTGTCAATCCAAACCCTGAATGGCAAAGAAAGGTGAGAGGAGCACTCATCCGCAGTGTTCTTTCACAGTTTTTGGGCTATTATTGCTACTAGAAGTACTGATATATAGCAAAACATGCAGTCTTTAAATACTCAGAGTAATGCGATTCTAAAAAAAGCAGTGAAATTATCCATATGTATAATTATTCCAAAGGTATGTGCTCACGTCCTGGACGCAGCATCTCTTCTCCTGCAGAAATACGAGTGTTCTCTGCAGCAGAACACAGCATCTGTGCCTACAATCAAGAGATGCTGTGTTGTGGGCGCAGCAGATTTTTGCTGAGTTATCCCACTGAGAACATTCATGTCTTCGCAAGCATAAATTGACATGCTGCGTTTCAGAAAGCCAAGTGGGATGTCAGTTTACAGTGCATAGAAAAGAAGTATAGTGACGCGGGTGTACCCAGGGCTGTAGGGTAATCGGCTCTCAGGCTCTCTTCTTCTTGTCAGGGAATTCATGGGTGGCCATCCCGAAAGCTGTGGCCCTGGGGGCCAACTAAAAATGGGAATATTAGTAACAGGGGATTATTTACAAGTTGTTTTTGTCATGACGCCACCTGCTGAGTCTGGTGATGTTCAGCAGCACCATCATAGTCCTCCGGTGGTCGGTTGTATTGCGGCTTGGATGGAATAGTCCCCGCAAGCAGGACTGGACCACCGGGGCAGTGATGCTGTTATGAAAATAGTTTATAATTGAAAGGATGCAGCAGAGTCAAAACTTCGCTTCACCGGGTAACTTTACTTGAACTCTTTGTTACAGCCTTACAGTTCAACAGTTCAGTAGATGGTAAATGGCGAATGCTCTGGGCTGCAATTGGGATGTCTGGCTGCAGATGGAACCCTCCTTTGTTCCTTTCTTTTCCTTCTATTCTGTTCCCAGTGTGAAGCCTGATCTCCTGTAGATAATCTGGCCTCCTTCTGCTGCTTGTTCTGTCTCCTCTCCCTTTAGTACCCGTCGGGTTAACCTTCTTTTGAATGCCGCAGCTGCCACTGCGCTTCTGGCTTCCCTCTTGTGGGATCTTTGGGAGTCAGGGCCGTATTTGCAATATCCCTGTTTAACGGATTTTCTGTGAGATTTGGAGTACTCACAGGTGCGGGCTCCGGTACCCGAGTTTCTTACTATGGGGCAAACTCTATCCGTTACTCACTCAAGTTAACTCTGCAATCCTGAGTTTCCTTGCTTTCTTTGTTACTTGTTTGGAATCTGTTCTTTCTCAGGGCCCCTCAGCCGAGATGGCCCTCTCTTTCCACGCAGGCTGGCTGCCTGGTCCTTCCACACTTCCTCCTCCTTCGACTCCTGACTGACTCTCCTTCTGACTGAGCTCTCCGGTTCCCTCTAGGGGTCGCTAAGACCCTCCCGGGGTTCCTCCCACCACTATCCTAGTGTGTGAGTGCAGCTCTAGAGCTCCATCTTGTGACCATTGTCCCAGTTGCAGTGAAGTACTACACCGCTTTTCTGGGTGCAGTACCCCTTTTGTGGCACCTACGTAGTGGGGTGCCACACTCCCCCCTGGTTAAGCAAGCTCATCCCCGAGCATCACACTCGCCCTTCGGGAAGTGAAAAACATTTTTATATTTTTGTAATCATCAACATCAATGGGTAAACTATATACAATCTGGGATGTTTAGGTATCTTCCCCGTGTGGGGAGGCGCATATCTTTAAACTTTGCATATAAAACACATTATTCACTCTGGCCCAATGGGACCTACTTCCCATGCGGGCCCAGCGGTAACCTCTAGTCCTACACAGTCCAGTGTGCATTATCACTGCTGGGCCGCTCTTCACATTATCACACGTAACGGGGCTTAATCTTCAATATAAAAGTTCTCAAGGGACACACTCTTCATTTACAGGGTTGCAGCAAGATAAAAAGGGGTATATACATGGGAAAAGCAATGTCTCTCAACGGGAGTCCATTATTCATCAATCATTAGTCTGTTTTTGAAATGCGGATAGCGAACCATCCAAGCGGGGCAGGATACCTCTCGTAGGTAACCTGTTCGCCTCTGAATAGATCACGTCGGGGGTGTCCTTATCTTAAAAACGATTCAACATCCCTCTGGGTGAAAAAGACATCATCTAACAGTCCTTATTCTCTGATTAAACCCCAACCGTCCTTATGGTACACCGATATAACTGTACCCAGTTTACGCAGTTCGATATGTAATGGGGTCTGTGCACGGGCCTCATCTCTTAGTCTTTTGGTGTACGTTCTCTCTGATACCATTCCTCCTTTTCCCTGTGCCTGACTACCAGGCTCCTCTCTTCTGGGGCTGACCAGGTGCTTGGCAGGGATTGATATGGGAGTGGTGATGGGCTATGTCTACAGCGTTTGGGAATTGTGCACACACATACCTCCGCAGCGCTTGCGATGGCAGGGGGTCCTTGGTGGTACTGTTGCCAAGTTGTCCACCAGGCTGCTTCCGGGGTGCTTGTTCCTGAGGCTCCAGCCGGTTCTTTGTAGTCGTCGTCATCATCGTTGCACTCTTCAGGCTCCTCATATAGCTCCTCTACATCCACGTCCAGCAAGATTGTCTCTGGTGCTGTTATAAATGCAGTCTCCAGCCGGGGACTACTGCTGACTTCGGGCGGTAATGGTGCTGGTGTCAGGGGCTCGGTCTGCGTCACCACGTTCCGGGTCCCTGCTGGTGGTGGAAGGGAGGCTTTGTACTCCTCTACGGCTCTGATGGCGTCTTCTGCTTCCCGCGCCTCGCGGGCCGTTCTCTGAGCCGACAGCTCGTACGTCCTCTCCGCACTCCATCTCCGGCACACCCATACTATCGTCAGCTCCATCTCCTGCCGGAACCGGGTGAAAGCTTCCCGCCAGTAGTCTGCATCCCCTTTTAGCGTGAGTAGGGACACAGCTGCCGGATCGCCTAACTCGGCGCGGGCCTGCTCCTCCAGCTCGCGGACGACATCTCTCCTTTGGGCTGCCATGCTGCTGGGTATGTAGAAGTCTGATGGGGTCTGTCCTTCTCTTCTGGTTTGTACAGCGATGAGCGGGCATTCCCCTGGAAAATCCTGTGGGCCGCCCCCTGATTGATTGATGGCCACACTTTTTCGCCACTCTTGCCAGGCCCTCCTTCTTCTAGGGGCTGTGGCACTCCCTAAGGGCTGAGGCACTACCCCGGCCCTGCACATGTTGTTTACTCCATGGCGTCGGCGCCATTTTGGGTCCCCAAGCGGCAATGGCGGGAATCCATCTCGGCACCGGGCAAAGTCAGAAGAGTCAATAAAAGTCAATTTTAAGTACAATTCAAAGCACACAGTACCCAGTGGTACCAGGCACGAGATCCTGTTCGTGACGCCAGAAGATGATACGGGCGTACCCAGGGCTGTGGGTTACTCGGCTCTCGAGCTCTCTCTTCTTCTAGTCAGGGAAATCATGGGTGGCCATCCTGAAAGCCGTGTCCCTGGGGTCAACTGAAAATGGGAATATTATTTACAGGGGATTATTTACAAGTTGTCTTTATCGTGACGCCACCTGCTGAGTCTGGTAATGTTCACCAGCGCCGCCATGGTCCTCCGGTGGTTGGTGGTATTGCGGCTTGGATGGAATAGTCCCCGCAGGCAGGACTGGACCACCGGGGCAGTGATGCTGTAATGAAAACAGTTTATAATTGAAAGGATGCAGCAGAGTCAAAACTTCACTTCACCGGGTAACTTTACTTGAACTCTTTGTTTCAGCCTTACAGTTCAACAGTTCAGTAGATGGTAAATGGTGAATGCTCTGGGCTGCAATTGGGATATCTGGCTGCAGATGGAACCCTCCATTGTTCCTTTCTTTTCCTTCTTATCTGTTTCCAGTGTGAAGCCTGATCTCCTGTAGATAATCTGGCCTCCTGCTGCTGCTTGTTCTGTCTCCTCTCCCTTTAGTACCCGTCGGGTTAACCTTCTTTTGAATGCCGCAGCTGCCACTGCGTTTCTGGCTTCCCTCTTGTGGGACCTTTGGGAGTCAGGGCCGTATTTGCAATATCCCTGTTTAACGGATTTTCTGTGAGACTTGGAGTACTCACAGGTGCGGGCTTCGGTACCCGAGTTTCTTCCTATGGGGAAAACTCTATCCGTTACTCACTTCCCCACTCAAGTTAACTCTGCAATCCTAAGTTTCCTTGCTTTCTTTGTTACTTGTTTGGGATCTGTTCTTTCTCAGGGCCCCTCAGCCGAGATGGCCCTCTCTTTCCTCGCAGGCTGGCTGCCTGGTCCTTCCACACTTCCTCCTCCTTCGACTCCTGACTGACTCTCCTTCTGACTGAGCTCTCCGGTTCCCTCTAGCGGTCGCTAAGACCCTCCCGGGTTCCTCCCACCACTATCCTAGTGTGTGAGTGCAGCTCTAGGGCTCCATCTTGTGACCATTGTCCCCATTGCAGTGGAGTACTACACCGCTTTTCTGGGTGCAGTACCCCTTTTGTGGCACCTACGTAGTGGAGCGCCACAATACTGGGCATGGCATCTCTATAAATCCATCCACTGTACTTGTACTGGACAACACAGTGTTTTGGATGCAGCAAAAACGCACTTTGTCCAAAGTCCTGCTATTCCTTATTGTGGGCACACATCCTAACAGCTTCATGAAGATGTAATAATTATTATAGAGATAAGTTTCTATAAAAAAAGAAGTTATTGTTTTGCATGAATATACTTTTACGCAGTGCTGCACTAATATCATGGTTACTGGTGGATCTCCACAGGTCATGGTGGTTTAGCTTTCAGGTTGCTGAGACTGGTTGTCCTTCTCCTGTCCACATGTGTTGTGTTGCAGGGAACTGGTATGCAGTTAGCTTTCTGCTGGGAGCCTTGGGCAGGGCTACCTTTTATGTAAACCCTAGAAGACTGTCTCTAGCCACTAGATTTTTTCTCAGAAAGACCTGGTCCCACTGAGTCTTTTCATCTGTGTACTTTTTTTTATATCCTGTTGTATGACTCCAACTTGCATTATGGTCCATCCAATAGCCTTCCGATTTTGTCTCTGCCATGACTTCTTAAGTTTGACCTTGCATCACGACCACTGTTGTCTTTGGTTCACTTCTCCGACCAGCATTTCTTCCGTGGATGCAATTCAGTGTACCACTTTGTAAAACATCAATCATTTTAGGAGTTAAAGGCTGAAGGTCAGAGTTTCAGTGTAACCTGCCCCATGGAGGGGCTTGTGGTATGGCATAGCCTTATTGAGCCAGTGGCCTCTAACAGATATAACAATACCAAACATTTTGTTTGTATAATTTGAAAAAGCATGCATGAGGCTAATAGGATAATGTACAGAATGGGGTTCACTTGGCTCACCAAAGGAGGTGATTCTGAGGTGATTCCTCCATATATAAAGCACATGTACAATTTTAGTTGCATTCCACACTTTATTGTTAACTTTGAAAACACTAGAGGCCACTTTACACACACAGATATCTGTGTCCAACTTCTGAACAGATCTCTGGTTGCAACATTGCATGCAATTTCACTTACAATTTGCTGGTTGCAGTGAAATCATGGACACATTGCTCCATTTTGTACACAGCCTCAAACTGGAACAATGTGTCCATGATTTCACTGCAACCAGAGATCTGTTCAGAAGTTGGACACAGATATCTGTGTGTGTAAAGTGGCTTTTAGATCAGAGAATCAGTCCTTTAATACTTGGGTGTGCAAGTATGATCCTATGGGTGAATTGTTTATTAGAAACTATAATCCAATCAATGTCAATTTGTTCCAAGTACTGATGTTAGGGTCCTTTCACATCAGCGTTTTACGCTGATCGCGGCAGTTGCGGTGAAAAAAACGCAACTGCCGTGATTACCGCATAACGGCTATGGGGCTTGCGGTAAGTGTGCGGCAGGTGCAGCAAGTGCGGTTTCGGCACTTGCGGCAGGTGCGGCTGCACCTGCGGCAAGTGCCGATACCGCACTTGCCGCACCTGCCGCAAGTCCCATAGACATTGTATGGGGCTTGCCGCAAGTGAACCGCAAGTGCGGCCGTTATGCGGTAGTCGCGGCAGTTGCGGTTTTTTCACCGCAGCTGCCGCGATCAGCATAAAACGCTGATGTGAAAGCACCCTTAGGTGGGTTTTCAGCTTTCATAGCAGCTTGTAAGAGCTGATAAATACCTTAGAAGGTTTTTCCAATGAACAACGTGCATTTTATTTAATAGATCTTGTAATAATAATAAGTTCCACTATTGGATGTGTAAAAAAAAATTATTGTGGTAAAATAATCCTATAAATGTGCCCCCACTATATATTATGTAATGACTGTGTCTGACCTTATAGGGTAATGGTCAAATCATACTACATCTCCTAGGTAGGGAGAACATACAGAAGAAAATGCAGACATTAAAGCACAAGCTGCTCTCTCTAAGGTAAAATATTTCCCTGCCTGTTTAAAAACATTTTTTACCTCACAGAAAGAATCAGCTGCAATTGAATGCTTTCCTTTCTGTATACTTCTTTGCTCCTTCCCCTGGCCAGGAGCTGTGATATATTTAGACCATGAACATGGTCAGACACAGCCATTATACGGTACATAGCAGGAGCATGTTTAAAAGATTATTTCAGCACAGGAATCAATTGTAACATATTCTATTTTTGACCTTATTGTCATTACAAGATCCAGCCATTAAAATGTACTTTGTTCATGGGATGAAACTATCAGCAGGATTTCACATCCCAAACTATTTATATGTTCATATTGCACCTCAAAGACAAATGCAGCACTACCTTTACTTAGACAGTCCATTCCTTCATTACTGAGAAATTAGCAATTGAATATATAAGCAAATGAGTTTATAGATCATCAAATCATAGTTTTAGAATGGTAGAATTAAAGGGAACCTGTCACCCCAAATAAGCTTTCTAACCTATTAATACCTGCCCCTGCAGCCTTAGAATACATTCTAACACATCCCTGTCTCACTTTTTGTAGTAATCTACAAGTACTATAATGTAGTTTGCAAACTTACGAAAATGATGTCAGAGGGTGTTCCTGAAAGGCATTTTGACCTGTAAGCGGGTCCCCTTGTGCCGCGCTACCCCTGCTTCGTTGCGTTAATACGCCCTAATGGGCATCATTATACAAAAGCAGAGCGCGGGCACGATTTCTATATCGCGCCCGCAATGTCACCGCTGCG
The DNA here is from genome assembly GCA_033576535.1 of Allobates femoralis. Taxonomy (NCBI): domain Eukaryota; kingdom Metazoa; phylum Chordata; class Amphibia; order Anura; family Aromobatidae; genus Allobates; species Allobates femoralis. Next base: position 561,360,621 of record JARQOC010000002.1, on the reverse strand, counting down.
ACGCGGTCATGTGACGCCGGGACGCATCACTTTCGGTCGCAGGGTTTACAGGCCGACTTCGCGCATGTGCAGATAGCATGCTGAAGTCTGCCTGTGTGCGACCGGAAGTGACGCGCAAACCCGGCGTCACATGACCGCGTCGCAGCAGTGACATTGCGGGCGCGATATAGAAATCGTGCCCGCGCTCTGCTGTTGTATAATGATGCCCATTAGGGCTTATTACAGCAACAAGGCAGGGGTAGTGCGGCACAAGGGGACCCGCCTACCGGACAAAATGCCTTTCAGGAACGCCCCGCTGACAACATTTTCGTAAGTTTGCAAACTACATTATAGTACTTGTAGATTACTACAAAAAGTGAGACAGGGATGTGTTAGAATGTATTCTAAGGCTGCAGGGGCAGGTATTAATAGGTTAGAAAGCTTATTTGGGGTGACAAGTTCCCTTTAAAGATGACTTCATGGGTCATCTGTTAGCACCCCATGCTCAAAGCAGGATTTGCTAAATCCTCCCAGACATCTGAAAACATCTGAAGACTTAGGGTGCGTGCACAAGGTCCGGAGGAGCTGCGTGTTGAACGCAGCTCCTCCAGACCTGAGGGAAGCCGCGGGTGGCCACAGGGAGACCGCAGCCGCCCTATACTCACCATGTGCGGCGGGTGCAGGGCGGCTTCTCTCTGCAGTCACCCGATGGGAGCCGCTTCCGACTCCGCAGCATGAAATAAACTCCCGGCAACCCGCACCGCAGCTTCAAACACGCTGCGGGCGGGTTAAGCATAGTGAGGATGGGATTTCTTGAAATCCCATCCACTATGCTAGTACTGTACTACGCAGCGTTTTGGACGCAGTGGCAAGACACTGCGTCCAAAACGCTGCGTACACTGATTGTGTGCACGCACCCTTACATTGAAGAGTAACTCATCACCTCTTGTGGCAGCCTGTTCCACTTGTTGATTACTCTCACTGTCAAAAATTTTTTTTCTAGAATCTAATCGGTGTCTCACCCCATTCAGTTTCATCCCTTTGCTTCTAGTCTTTTATTGTCAAAAACTTCAGAACCGTAACATGCCACAACATACTATACAATTTCATGGTTAACACCGTCTACCATAAGGGCATGTTTTTGAGGACTATATGGGAAACACTCCATCAATCTATGAAACAAGTGCAAGCACTAAGGAGTTAATGTTTCTTAAAATAACACTTTATTGAACATATATAAAGTTACAGACAATAGACCGTTTGAAATGAGGTACTTATGTGGATGAATCCAGATGTAAACCACAGAGAGATGGTAACACTGCTAAGACAACCGTATATTGCACATATGCCACCAGAATAGTTAGTATCATAACATACATGGGAGAAATTCAATAGTGAGGCACAATCGCCCAATCACTTACTCACCCATAGTAGTTTGTGTCGTTGCCAAGTGTTTGTTAGGTGCCCTCAACTGTGCCCCCCCCTAGTCTTTTATTGTGCAAAATATAATAAAGCTCATCCCTCTACAGTGTGCAGCCCTTGAGGTATATGTGGACAGCAATTAAACCTCCTCTCAGGCTACTTTTTTTGCTAGCTAACCATTCCTAAATCCTTTAACTGTTCCTCATAGGACATGGTTTGCAGACCGGTCACAATTCTGGTCACTATTCTCTGTACTTGCTTCAGTTTGTTGATGTCTTTTTTAACCCCTTAAGGACCGAGTCACTTTGCACCTTAATGACTGGACCATTTTTTGTAATTCTGACCACTCTCCCTTTATGAGGTAATATCTCTGGAACGCTTCAACGGATCCTAGCGATTATGAGATTGTTTTTTCGTGACATATTGGGCTTCATGTTAGTATTAAATTTAGGTCGATAATTTTTGCGTTTATTTGTGAAAAAATAAAAAATTTGGCAAAAATTTTGAAAATTTAGCAATTTTCAAATTTTTAATTTTTATTCTGCTAAACCAGAGAGTTATGTGCCACAAAATAGTTAATAAATAACATGTCCCACATGTCTACTTCACATCAGCACAATTTTGGAAGAAAAAAAAAAAATTTGGTAGGACGTTATAAGGGTTCAAAGTTCATCAGCAATTATTCATTTTTCCAGCAAAATTTACAAAACCAATTTTTTAGTGACCACATCACATTTGAAGTCCCTTTGAGGGGTGTACATGACAGAAAAACACCCAAAAGTGACACCATTCCAAAAACTGCACCCCTCAAGCTACTCAAAACTATATTGAAGAAGATTATTAACCCTTCAGGTGCTTCACAGGAACTAAAATAATGTTGAAGGAAAAAATGGACATTTTAATTTTTGTAACAAAAATGTTCTTTTAGCCTCAATTTTTTCATTTTCACATGGGCAACAGGATAAAATGCATCCTAAAATTTGTTGGGCAATTTCTCCTGAGTACACCGATGCCTCATATGTGGTCATAAACCACTGTTTGGGCGCACGGCAGGGCTCAGAAGGGAGGGAGCGCAATTTGAATTTTAGAGCCAATTTTCCGTTCAAAAAGTGAAATGGCGCTCCTTCACTTCTGAGCCCTGCCGTGCTCCCAAACAGTGGTTTATGACCACATATAAGGTATCGGTGTACTCAGGAGAAATTGCCCAACAAATTTTGGGATGTATTTTATCCCTTTGCACATGTGAAACTGAAAAAATGTAGGCAAAAAGAATTTTTTTGTGAAAAAAAAGTGTTTTTTTTAATTTTTATGAATGAATTTGTGAAGCATCTGGGGGTTCAAAGTGCTCACTATGCATCTAGATACCTTCCTTAGGGGGTCTAGTTTCCAAAATGGGGTCACCTGTGGGGGAGCTCCAATGTGGAGACACACCGGGGCCCTCCAAACGCGACATGGTGTCCGCTAACAATTTGAATGGAAAATGAGCTCAAATTGTTAGCTGACACCATGTCGCGTTTGGAGGGTCCCTGTGTGTCTCCGCATTGGAGCTCCCCACAAGTGACCCCATTTTGGAAACTAGACCCCCAAAGGAACATATCTAGATGCATAGTGAGCACTTTGAACCCCCAGATGCTTCACAAATTGATCCATAATAATGAAAAAATAATTTTTTTTGTGGGAAAAAAAAGTGCTTTTTCATTTTTACGGATGAATTTCTGAAGCATATGGGGGTTCAAAGTGCTCACTATGCATCTAGATACGTTCCTTAGGGGGTCTAGTTTCCAAAATGGGGTCACTTGTGGGGGAGCTCCAATGTGGAGACACACGGGGACCCTCCAAACGCGACATGGTGTCCGCTAACAATTTGAATGGAAAATGAGCTCAATTTGTTAGCGGACACCATGTCGCGTTTGGAGGGTCCCCATGTGTCTCCACATTGGAGCTCCCCCACAAGTGACCCCATTTTGGAAACTAGACCCCCAAAGGAACGTATCTAGATGCATAGTGAGCACTTTGAACCCCCAGGTGCTTCAGAAATTCATCCGTAAAAATGAAAAAGCACTTTTTTTCCACAAATAATTTCTTTTTTCATTATTACGGATCAATTTGTGAAGCATCTGGGGGTTCAAAGTGCTCACTATGCATCTAGATACGTTCCTTCGGGGGTCTAGTTTCCAAAATGGGGTCATTTGTGGGGAGCTCCAATGTGGAGACACACAGGGACCCTCCATACGCGACATGGTGTCCGCTAACAATTTGAATGGAAAATGAGCTCAAATTGTTAGCGGACACCATGTCGCGTTTGGAGGGTCCCTGTGTATCTCCACATTGGAGCTCCCCCACAAGTGACCCCATTTTGGAAACTAGACCCCCGAAGGAACGTATCTAGATGCATAGTGAGCACTTTGAACCCCCATATGCTTCAGAAATTCATCCGTAAAAATGAAAAAGCACTTTTTTTTCCACTAAAAAATTATTTTTTCATTATTACGGATCAATTTGTGAAGCATCTGGGGGTTCAAAGTGCTCACTATGTACCTAGATATGTTCCTTTGGGGGTCTAGTTTCCAAAATAGGGTCACTTGTGGGGGAGCTCCAATGTGGAGACACACAGGGACCCTCCAAACGCGACATGGTGTCCGCTAACAATTTGAGCTCATTTTCCATTCAAATTGTTAGCGGACACCATGTCGCGTTTGGAGGGTCCCCGTGTGTCTCCACATTGGAGCTCCCCCACAAGTTACCCCATTTTGGAAACTAGACCCCCAAAGGAACATATCTAGATGCATAGTGAGCACTTTGAACCCCAGATGCTTCACAAATTGATCCATAATAATGAAAAAGCACTTTTTTTCCACAAATAATTTCTTTTTTCATTATTACGGATCAATTTGTGAAGCATCTGGGGGTTCAAAGTGCTCACTATGCATCTAGATATAATCCTTTGGGGGTCTAGTTTCCAAAATGGGGTCACTTGTGGGGGAGCTCCAATGTGGAGACACACAGGGGCTCTCCATACGCGACATGGTGTCCGCTAACAATTGGAATTGTTAGCGGACACCTTGTAGGATATGAAGAGCCCCTATGTGCCTAAACATTGGAGCTCCCCCACAAGTGACCCCATTTTGGAAACTAGACCACCCAAGGAACGTATCTAGATGCATAGTGAGCACTTTGAACCCCCAGGTGCTTCACAAATTGATCCGTAAAAATGAAAAAAGAAACTTTTTGTGGAAAAAAACGTGCTTTTTCATTTTTATGGATGAATTTGTGAAGCATCTGGGAGTTCAAAGTGCTCACTATGCATCTAGATACGTTCCTTCGGGGGTCTAGTTTCCAAAATGGGGTCACTTGTGGGGGAGCTCCAATGTTCAGGCACACAGGGAGGGGCTCTCCATACCCGACATGGTTTCCGATAACAATTGGAGCTAATTTTCTATTGAAATTGTTAGCGGACACTATGTCGCATATGGAGAACCCGTGTGCCACCAGCACAAGGGCAACTGGTAGAGTTGGGGTACAGCACCAGAAAATGCCGCCTCTAATGAATGCGCTATTTTCTTGGGTGGCTGTGGGTTGAAATTTGCAGCGTGGGGGACCCACAACATTTGAGTCTCTCCACGCTGAGGATTCCAGTCAGCCAGCTACCAAGTTGTACATGGCTGGCTACAAATACAGCGAAGGCTTTATTTTATTTCTAGAACTAATTCTAGAAAAAAAAATGACGTAGGGCTCCGCCATATTTTTGGTCCAGCCAGGTACAACTTGGCAGCTACAGACTGCCAGCAACCCCCAGCTGCCTCGCTGTACCTGGCTGCAACCAAAAATACAGCGAAGCCCATTTTTTTTTATTTCTAGAACTAATTCTAGAAAAAAAAATGACGTAGGGCTCCGCCATATTTTTGGTCCAGCCAGGTACAACTTGGCAGCTACAGACTGCCAGCAACCCCCAGCTGCCTCGTTGTACCTGGCTGCAACCAAAAATACAGCAAAGCCCATTTTTTTTTATTTCTAGAAGTAATTCTAGAAAAAAAAATGACGTAGGGCTCCGCCATATTTTTGGTCCAGCCAGGTACAACTTGGCAGCTACAGACTGCCAGCAACCCCCAGCTGCCTCGTTGTACCTGGCTGCAACCAAAAATACAGTGAAGCCCATTTTTTTTTAATTTCTAGAACTAATTCTAGAAAAAAAAATGACGTAGGGCTCCGCCATATTTTTTGCCCAGCCAGGTACAACTAGGCAGCTGGGGGCTGGAATCCTCAGCATGGAAAAGCCCAAGCGTTCTGGGCCCCCCATGCTGCGAATTGCAGCCCGCAGCCGCTCCAGAAAATGACGCATTCATTGAAGCGCCATTTTCTGGCGCTGTACCCATGCTCTTCCAGTTGCCCTGGTGCCGGTGGCAAACTGGGTAATAAAGGGGTTAATGCCAGCTTTTTATTGGCAGCTGGCACTAAGCCCGAGATTCATAATATAGGGCCAATGTTAGACCCGCCATTAGGAATCTCTGGTAAATAGTCAGAAAATACACACATAGAAAAATCTTTTTATTTGAAAAAAAAACACAAACAAAATTCGGACTCCATCTTTATTATGAAGATCCGACGTAGTCCACAACGAAGGTCCCACGACGCTCGATTGCCTCCGACGTAGTCCACAACGAAGGTCCCACGACGCTCGATCGCCTCTGCTCAATCCAGAGACTGCAGCAAGGGATCAAGTGTCCTCTTCCTACAGTCTCAGGGGTCAGAGTTATGGTGCACTGTATGACAATGATCAGTTATACAGTGCACCATGACTATGATCCCAGAGACTATAACAAGAGGACACTTGATCCCTTGTTGCACCCATCCATGCACCTATGCACCCATCATCCACGCACGCACATCCACGTACGCACATCCACGCATGCACACAACCACGCACGCACATCCACGCATGCACACATCCACGCACGCATGCTGACATCCACGTACATCCACACACACATCCACGTACATCCACATCCACGTACGCACACATCCACGCACGCACATTCACACACGCACATCCACGTACGCACATCCACGCACGCACATCCACGTACGCACATCCACGTACGCACATCCACGTACGCACATCCACGCATGCACACAACCACGCACACACATCCACACATGCATATCCACGTACGCACATCCACGTACGCACATCCACGTACGCACATCCACGTGCTGACATCCACGCATGCACACAACCACGCACACACATCCACACACGCACATCCACGCACGCACACATCCATCCATCCATCCACCCATCCATCCATCCACCCACCCATCCATCCATCCATCCACCCACCCATCCATCCACCCATCCATCCATCCATCCATTCATTCATTCTTTCATTCTTTCATTCATTCTTTCATTCATTCATACTTACCCAGCGATGAGGAGGAGGAGCCCCTGAGAAGAGGAGGAGCCACACTGCAGAGGAGGCCCGACGGTGCGGGCGGGTGCACCGAGCGTGCAGCCCGCCGGGAATCGGGATAGGTGAGCGGGGCTGGGGACCAGGGATCGGGGGCTGGGGACCGAGTCCCGGGGGCTGGGGACCAGCAGGGAGGAGGAGGGGGCCCTGCAGCTTTGCCGGTGGGCGCAGAAGCCCGCCGGCAAACAAACTGTGCAAGGTGGAGGGCGGGGATGGACGGGAGACAGGGGGGGCTGCACAGGGGACGGGGACAGGACACAGAGGGCTCAGGACACAGAGGGGGGCTACAGGACACAGGGGGAGCTGGACACAGGGGGCGGGGACAGGACACAGGAGGGGCTGCACAGGGGACAGGGACCGCACACAGGAGGGGCTGCACAGGGGACGGGGACAGGACACAGGAGGGGCTGCACAGGGGACGGGGACAGGACACAGGGGGCTCAGGACACAGGGGGGGGGCTACAGGACACAGGGGGAGCTGGACACAGGGGGCGGGGACAGGACACAGGGGGAGCTGGAGCATCAGCTCATGGCCGGCGGCTGCGGTGCAACCCGCCCGCAGATAAGAGTGATTGCGGTGGGGGAGGGGGTGAAGGGGTTAACAGGGGTGCCCACACCTCTGCCCCTAACCCTTGGCTGTCACTGACAGCTTTTAGATTTGAGCTGTCACTGTTCGTTTAGAAGCAGTGACAGTTCAAAGCCATGACGAGTATACTCGTCATGATGCGGGAACTGACATCTTTTCATGACGAGTATACTCGTCATTGGTCGTAAAGAGGTTAAAATGTGGGGCACAGAACAGGACAGAGTATTCCAGATGAGGTCTTACCAAAGAGGAGTAGAGGAGGATTATGAATTCAAGTTATCTAGACAGTATGCTTTTGTGAATACATCCCAGAATTGTGTTTGCCTTTTTTGCTGCAGCATCAAACTGTTGACTCATGTTCAGTCTTTTTTCTATTAGTGTCTATTAGTCTTTTTAACATGTGCTGTTGCTTAGCCCTATTCCTCCCATTTTGTATATGCTTTTTTCATTTTTTTTGCCCAGATGTAGGACTTTGCATTTTCACTATTAGAAACCTTTCTGTTAGTTGCTGCCCACTGTTCAAGATTGTTTAGATTTTTCTTTAATCTTCCCTCTTTTCTCTAGTATTAGATATTCCTTCTATCTTTGTGTCATCAGTAAATGTAATTGGTTTACTCTCAATTCCTTCAAATAAATTATTGATAAAAATGTTAAACAACAAAAGCTTCTGTCAGTCCAGATCTATTCTACACCCAGTGCTGCTTCCTGCTCTTTCACTGATGGCTCCCTTCCCTGAATTCACGAGTTAGGGTTAGGGATGGACGAACTCAAACTGTAACATTCGGACTCATACCGAATGCTGTATGCTTGAGCCCATATCTCTATACTTCGATCACTTCAAGGGCAGGGGGCTATAAAATAAAGCATATAGTTATTAAGTAGCATCATCATACTAATGTGGCGCCCTGCATCCACAGGTACCCACAGGCCTTCCTAGAACACAGATGAATATCCACAGCAGGTACCAACCAACACCTTCCACCCCAGCAAAGTAGTGGGAGCTCAACTTGCTGCCCTTAGGCAAGATTCCCTATAAATACTGATGCTGGGGAGGAGTTAGTCAGAGTGTGCAGATGCTACGAGAGTTGCGAATACGTCCTGGTGATTGGTGCCGTGTTAGGCCCAAACCGGTGACCCTGAACAGCCTTTGAGCAGTCCTGCAAAAGGCCCAAGAGTGGGGACGGAAGGCAAGGAGAGAAAAGAGGAAGGAATGTGGGGACCAAGGAGCCAGAATAGGTTTGCCCAAACAACACACCAGACACCGGGGTCCGCATCTGCAGGAGAGCTACACGCCCAGCAGAGAACCCGGCAAACCGTGGAGACTCCAGTCACCCGGTCACCTGCTTAACCACCGTTCAGGGTACCAGACACCGTGGAGAGCGTTGACAGCGCAGGTGAAGAGAGAGAGAAGCGGAGGCCAGCCAAGTTCTACATGAGGCAGGGGCTTCAACACGTTAAAAAGAGGACAAGGAGGCCTTACACCCACTTGCTGTGGAGATTCAACTGTGTTTCCTGGTCACCCGACAGTATTCTGGACATTTACCTGCTGTACCACCAGTAAAAGGTAAAGAGACATTCAACAGCGTGTGTGCATTCTTCACCCCCTGTCCTCATTACCCTCAGAGACTATCCCGTTAATACACAACCTGGCCAAACCCTTGCTCCATTCCTCACAATCATCACTGCCCTGGAGGTTTAGCTCTACCTGTAGGGAGCTGCTCCACCCTAGCCGCAATACCACCACCCTCCGGAGGACTGTGGCGCCGCTGGTGTCTAGTCACTAGGTACTACAGGTGGCATCACGAGACAAAGACTTTGATCCCTTGTAAATACTAAAAAAAAACCTTCTTTTAGGCTGTCCCCCGGGGCCACGGATCTGGGCAGGCCACCGGCGACATTCCCTGCTTGGAGAGAAAGAGGCCCAGACATCCAAGTTTCCATACCCTGGGGTGCTACACTTACCTGTAATACAAGGTCCCACCGCCCCACTGTTGTGCTGTGCCATTGGTTGTACTTCCGGGGCCGCTCAGTAACTTTATGGATATTAACTGCAAAGGAATCAACAGCCAATCATAGACGCTGTTGTCACAGAGAACGGGCCTCTGTGATTGGCTGCTGGAGTAAGCTTAAGCCAGCCCACAGATTTGTATACAAAACAAAAATTTTCGGTTGCGCCACACTGTTTGCTAAAGGCAGATTGAATTCTCCGTTATATTAATTCCTCACTCACCTTGTCTGGTTGCGCCGTCTCTGCACAACCAGATTGTAGGCTCAGTGATGAGGAAGGGATCCGAGACCTTTGCTCTCCGGTTCCTGGTTCCAGAATAATTGTCCAGCTCCAACTCGCTTCTCCGGGTCCCGTGATCAATCACGTGTCTATTGTACCAGCCAGGTCCTTGTGTGCAGAGCTGCTCTCTTCCACCACACTCCCAACAGGGAGGATAGGATAAGGAACAATACAGAAATGGTGGATCCACTTGAGGAAGACGCATTAGCATCGAAACATGTTGTGGCGAGGACTCACATTTGTTAATCTATTATATAATTGCGAATGGGTTTTTTGCCCCTTCTGAGTCCACTCGCGCTGCGAGTCAGCGTGGTCATGTGGATACGCCCGAAGCATTGGCCGCGCAGCGGCCATTGCGAGCAGTTCTAAGGCGACTCGCTATGCCCGCGCAGCGGGCATGGCGAGTCGCCTTAGCAGCTCGAAGCATTGGCCGCGAAGCGGCCATTGCGAGTCACAGACTCGCTCTTCTAGAATCCCGATGCATGTGCATCGGGCACCCAGCTAGTATTTAATAAAGACCTAAAGGTAATACTAATCAGTGCAGTGTCCTTGTGTAGCTTTCATATTCTAAATACCACCATTTCTGTATTGTTCCACAGATACGTATAAGCAGATTCCAGCTGTCTCAAACAGGCAATCACAGATGCCTATTCTCCGTGACAGGTTTATGATTGTCTGAGATCACAGTACTGTAAAAATAGATCATTTAAAAAAATGACGTGGCGTTTCGCGGTATGTTTGATTCTCAGTGCAGATAAAGCGTACGGATATGGGCTACAATCCCCAGATGCCTGGCTTTACATTGGCTGGCAATCATAATACAGGAAACCTAATATCTTTTTTTCATTATTTCAATAAATAATTAAAAAAAAAATTCATGGGCTCCTGCCATATGTTGATGGCCAGCCAGGTAAAACCAGGCACCTGGGGGCTGGAATTCTCAGCATGTTAAGACCAAAGTGTTCTGGGGCCCCCATGCTGAAAACTGCAGCCCGCAGCCACCCCTGAAAATGCCCATTGTTTCTTTTTGCCATTTCCAGGCGCTTTACCTGGTTTATCCAGTGTCCCTGGTGTGGGTGGCACACTGGGTAATAATGGGGTTAGGGCCAGGTTTGTATTATCAGCTGGCTCTAAGCCCGAAATTCATGACGTCATGTCAAATTAGTCATGACCACCATGAATTTCTAGTAAACAGTAAAATAAATAAAAAACAAATTTTTTGGCAGTGTTGCAGTGACATCAGTCGAGGTTACCCGAGTGCACAGCCGACGGGCTTCAGCTTTGCACTCATGTGAAGTCTCTGACACCAGCCAACTGAGTCTGTGCCTGCTCGATTGTGTGAGCCGACCTGTGTGTCTCCTTGCACAGATGTAGCAGAGCTGAAGATGCTATCCTGCCTGTGGATTACGTCGAAGGGATTTTTGTTTGAGCAATAAAGATGGAGTCCTAAATGTCTTCGGTTTTATTTCTAATAAATATTTTTTTCTCAGTGTTGTGTTTTATTTTACTGTTTACTAGAAATTCATGGTGGCCATGTTTAATTTGGCATGATGCCATGAATTTCGGGCTTAGTGCCAGCTGATAATACAAAGCTGGTCCTAACCCCTTCATTACCCAGAGTGCCACCACCCACCAAAGGTTGCTGGAAGAGTCGGGGCATAGCGCCCGAAAATAACACTTCTATGAGTGTGCCATTTTCTGGGGTGGCTGCGGGCCGCAATCCACAGCGGGACAGGCCCAGACAGCTTGATTCCAGCCTCCAGCTGCCTAGTTGTACCTGGTTGGAAACAAAAAATGCAGCAAAGCCACATGCTGTTTTTTTTTTAGTTATTTCGAGGAATAATTTGATAAAAAATGGCCCAACTGTGTCATGGTGTTGGTACTTTTTTGGTTATGAGATGCATATGAACACATTGAACACAATGCATGCAGTTGTAGGCCTAAATTGCACAAAAAAGCTTGAAATCTGTGACAAAAACTGCAGGAAACATCTCTTTTTTTGCTTATTTTTGGGCCAAGATATGCAGATGAACACATTGAACACAATGTATGCAGTTTAAGGCCTAAATTGCACCAAAAAGCATGAAATACACGGCAAAAACTGCGGGAAAAATGTTGCAGTTTATGTGCTTTTTTTGGGCCAGGAGATGCTGATGAACACATTTGACACAATGCATGCAAGTTTAAGGCCTACAGTGTACAAAAAAGCATGAAATCTGGGACAAAAAACACGGGAAAAAAGTTGCGTTTTTTGTGTTATTTTGGACCAGGAGATGCAGATTAAGGGCCGCTTTACACACAACAACTTCCGTGACCAACTTCTGAACAGATCTCTGGTTGCAGTGAAATCATGGACACATTTTTACATTTGTACACAGCCACAAAATGGAGCAATGTGTCCATGATTTCACTGGAACCAGAGATCTGTTCAGAAGTTGGACACAGAAGTTGGTGTGTGTAAAACGGCCCTAACACATTGAACACAATGCATGCAGTTGTAGGCCTAAATTTTAGCAAAAAGCATGAAATTTGTGGAAAAAATTTCAACGTTTTTTCCTCGGATTTCATACGTTTTTGATACAATTTAGGCCTAAAACTATGCATTGCGTCCATTGTGTTCATCTGTATCTCCTGGCCCAAAAAAGCATCAAAACTGTGACACAGTTGAGCACTCAAATTATTCCTTAAAATAATTAAAAAAAAAACATGGGACATCGCTGAATTTTTTGCTTCCAGCTATGTAGAACTAGGCAGCTGGGGGCTGTAATCCTCAGGGCAGGGTGGCCCAAGCTGTTTGGGTCTCCCCCCACTGTGAAATACAGCTTGCAGCCACCCCAGAAAATGGTGCATTCATAAAAGCGCTATTGTGATGACCATCCGCTGAAAAGGCTGAGTAAGACAACACCCCGAGAAACTCCAAGACCCTTTACCCCTATACAGGGATTTGGAATTACAGCAGAGCACATGAGGTAGCTGCCTATAGGTGAGCAGCAGACCAGAGCAGGAAAATTGCCAGGAAGGTTCAAGACTAGGAGGTCAGGGAATAGACAAAATCAGAATCCCAAAGGATAATCAGAAGGCAGCTTCAGAAACCAGGAGGGCAGCAAAAGTACAAAATCGTCAGGTGGTAAAAGGGGCCTCTGGACCCTCAAATCCCGGCTTGTTGGGGTTAAGGAGATGAAATTTCCTGATCAAACCCTTGGCATGGATGTTACTGCCAGGCATTGAGGACCTTTCTTCTGGACCATAACTCCTCCAGGGCACAAGATACTGCAGTGACACTCTCACCAAGCAGGAGGAGTCAAGGATCCTTCGTACTTCATATTCCAAAGCACCCTCAACCAACACTAGAGGAGGGGGGGTCTAGACAGGATGAACCGGAGATCGGTATAATTTGAGAAGGGACTTGAATACATTGGGTAGCTTAACCCCTTCACCCCCGGGCCTATTCACCCTAATGACCAGGCCATTTTTGTCAATTCTGACCAGTGTCCCTTTATGAGGTAATATCTCTGGAACGCTTCATTGGATCCGAGCGATTCTGAGACTGTTTTTTCGTGACATATTGGGCTTCATGTCAGTATTAAATTTAGGTCGATAATTTTTGTGATTATTTGTGAAAAAAACTAAAGTTTGGCAAAAACTTTGAAAATTTAGCAATTTTCAAATTATGAATTTTTATTCTGCTAAACTAGAGAGGTATGTGACACAAAATAGTTAATAAATAACATTTCCCACATGTCTACTTTACATCAGCTCAATTTTGGAAAAAAAATTTTTTTTGGTTCGGAAGTTATAAGGGTTCAAAGTTCATCAGCAATTTTTCATTTTTCCAGCAAAATTTACAAAGCCATTTTTTTTAGTGACCACATCACATTTGAAGTTCGTTTGAGGGGTGTACATGACAGAAAACACCCAAAAGTGACACCATTCCAAAAACTGCACCCCTCAAGCTACTCAAAACTACATTCAAGAAGATTATTAACCCTTCAGGTGCTTCACGGGAACTAAAGCAAAGTGGAAGGAAAAAATGGTCATTTTAATTTTTCCAACAAAAATGTTCTTTTAGCCTCAATTCTTTCATTTTCACATGGGCAAAAGGATAAAATGGATCCTAAAACTTGTTGGGCAATTTCTCCTGAGTACATCGATATCTCATATTTTTCAGTCAAATTGTTAGCGGACACCATGTTGCGTTTGGAGAGCCCCTGTGTGCCTAAACATTGGAGCTCCCCCACAAGTGACCCCATTTTGGAAACTAGACCCCCCAGGAAACTTATCTAGATGGGTGGAGAGCATTTTTAACGCCCCAGTGCTTCACAAATTAATCTGTAAAAAGGAAAAAAGAACATTTTTATGGAAAAAAAAGTACTTTTTCATTCTTACGGATTAATTTGTGAAGCACCTGGGGTTCAAAATGCTCACCACCCATCTAGGTAAGTTCCCTGGGGGCTCTAGTTTCCAAAATGGGGTCACTTGTGAGGGAGCTCCAATGTTTAGGCACACAGGGGCTCTCCAAACGCGACATGGTGTCCGCTAACAATTTGACGGAAAAATTATCTCCAATTGTTAGCGGACACCATGTCACGTTTGGAGAGCCCCCGTGTGCCTAAACATTGGAGCTCCACCACAAGTGACCTCATTTTGGAAACTAGACCCCCCAAGGAATGCATCTAGATGCATAGTGAGCACTTTGAACCCCCAGGTGCTTCACAAATTGATCCGTAAGAAGGAAAAAGTACTTTTTTTTCACACAAATTTTCATTTTTACAGATTAATTTGTGAAGCACCTGAGGGTTCAAAGTGCTCACTATGCATCTAGTTTCCAAAATGGGGTCACTTGTGGGGGAGCTCCAATGTTTAGGCACACAGGGGCTCTCCATACGCGACATGGTGTCCGCTAACTATTGGAATTGTTAGCAGACACCATGTCGCATATGGAGAGCCCATGTGTGCCTAAACATTGGAGCTCCCCCACAAGTGACCTCATTTTGGAAACTAGACCCCCCAAGGAATGCATCTAGATGCATAGTGGGCACTTTGAACCCCCAGGTGCTTCACAAATTGATCCGTAAGAAGGAAAAAGTACTTTTTTTTCACACAAATTTTCTTTTTTCATTTTTACAGATTAATTTGTGAACCACCTGAGGGTTCAAAGTGCTCACTATGCATCTAGATATGTTCCTTGGGGGTATAGTTTCCAAAACGGGGTCACTTGTGGGGGAGCTTCAATGTTTAGGCACACAGGGGCTCTCCATACGCGACATGGTGTCCGCTAACTATTGGAATTGTTAGCGGACACCATGTCGCGTATGGAGAGCCCATGTGTGCCTAAACATTGGAGCTCCCCCACAAGTGACCTCGTTTTGTAAACTAGACACCCCAAGGAATGCATCTAGATGCATAGTGAGCACTTTGAACAACCAGGTGCTTCACAAATTGATCCGTAAAATGAAAAAAGAAAATTTGTGTGAAAAAAAAGTACTTTTTCCTTCTTATGTATCAATTTGTGAAGCACCTGGGGGTTCAAAGTGCTCAATATGCATCTAGATGCATTCCTTGGGGGTCTAGTTTCCAAAATGGGGTCACTTGTGGGGGAGCTCCAATGTTTAGGCACACAGGGGCTCTCCATACGCGACATGGTGTCCGCTAACTTTTGGAATTGTTAGTGGACACCATGTCGCATATGGAGAGCCCATGTGTGCTTAAACATTGGAGCTCCCCCACAAGTGACCCCATTTTGGAAACTAGACCCCCCAAGGATATCATCTAGATGCAAAGTGAGCACTTTAAACCCCAGGTGCTTCACAAATTGATCCATAAGAAGGAAAAAGTACTTTTTTTCACACAAATTTTCTTTTTTCATTTTTACGGATCAATTTGTGAAGCACCTGGGGGTTCAAAGTATTCACTATGCATCTAAATACAGCGAAGCCCTTTTTTTATTTTTTTCTAGGACTAATTCGAGAAAAAAAATGGCGTGGGGCTCCGCCAATATTTTTGGTCCAGCCAGGTACAACTTGGCAGCTACGGATTGCCACCAACCCCCAGCTGCCTCGTTGTACCTGGCTGGCAACCAAAAATACAGCAAAGCCCTTTTTTTCTTCTAGAACTAATTCTAGAAAAAAATGACGTGGGACTCCGCCATATTTTTGGTCCAGCCAGGTACAACTAGGCAGCTGGGGGCTGGAATCCGGAGCATGGAGAGGCCCAAGCATTCTGGGCCCCCCATGCTGCGAATTGCAGCCTGCAGCCGCCCCAGAGAATGGCACATTCATTGAAGTGCCATTTTCTGGCGCTGTACCCAGACTCTTCCAGTTGCCCTGGTGCCGGTGGCAAACTGGGTAATAAAGGGGTTAATGCCAGCTTTTTATTGTCACCTGGCACTAAACCCAAGACTCATAATATAGGGCCAATGTTAGACTCGCCATTAGGAATCTCTGGTAAATAGTCAGAAAATACACACAGAGAAAAATCTTTTTATTTGAAAAAAAAAACACAAACAAAATTCGGACTCTATCTTTATTATAAAGATCCGACGTAGTCCACAACGAAGGTCCCACGACGCTCGATCGCCTCCGACGTAGTCCACAACAAAGGTCCCATGACGCTCCATCGCATCTGCTCAGTCCAGAGACTGCAGCAAGGGATCAAGTGTCCTCTTCCTACAGCCTCTGGGGTCAGAGTTATGGTACACTGTATGACAATGATCTGTCATACAGTGCACCATGACTATGATCCCAGAGACTACAACAAGAGGACACTTGATCCCTTGTTGCACCCATCCATCCACCTATGCACCCATCACCAACGCACGCACACAACCACGCACGAACATCCACATCCACGCACGCACATCCACTCATGCTGACATCCACGCACGCACGGTGACATTCACGCACGCACACATCCACACACGCACGCTGACATTCACGCACGCACACATTCACGCACGCACGCTGATATCCATGCACGCACATATCCACGCACGCTGACATCCACGCACATCCACACATGCTGACATCCACATATGCTGACATCCACGCACGCTGACATCCATGCACGCACCCTGCCATTCACGCACGCTGACATCCACGCATGCACACATCCACGCACGCACGCTGACATTCACGCACGCTGACATCCACGCACGCATGCTGACATCCACGCACGCTGACATCCATGCATGCACACATCCACACACGCACGCACATCCACACACACGTCCACGCACACATCCATCTATGCACACATCCTCGCACATGTCTATGCACACACACGTCTATGCATGCACACGTCCACGCACGCACACGTCTACGCTCACTCACGTCCACGCACACTCATGCACACTCACGTCCACGCACACGTCCACGCATGCACCCCCCATCCATCTATCCATTCACCCATCCATCCATCATCCATCCATCAAATCATTCATTCATACATACATACATACATACATACTTACTCTATGGATCCACCGATGAGCAGGAGGCCGGAAGAGGAGGCGGGGCTACCGACCGGCCGGCAGAGGAGCCGAACAGCCAGAGACAGGGCGGCTGCAGTGGCGGGTGCACCGAGGTGTGCAGCCCGCTGCAGGAGGTGAGGGGGAACAGCACACAGGGCTGAGGTGGGGGCTGCCTGGGGGGTCTGTAGGAGGGGATCGGACAGTGTTGCCGACGGGCACACCCGCGGGTGCAGCCCGCCGGCATATACATAATAATAGAGGGGGACGGACGGTTTGGGGGGACGGGGGGTGGCCCCAGTGAGTCATGGAGCAGGAGGGTGGTGAGGAGGGGTGGACACATGCCGATCCACCCCTCCAGATCTGATTGGAGAGTTCCAATCAGATCTGGAGGGGTGAATCCCTATGATTCCCTCCGATCGGCGGTTTCACTTTTAAACTGCCGATTGGAGGGGTCCTGGGCATGGGGGGGTTAATCCACCCCCTGTGGGGTCATCTACAGGTTGTCACAGAGCAGCAGCATCTGTGACACCTGAGTGACCCCACTCACAGGAGCTGCAGCAGCTCAAATCTGCAAGGACGTTGTACAACATCCTGTGTCGGGAAAGGGCAGAAACACAGGACGTTGTACAACGTCCTATGTCGGGAAGGGGTTAAATGAATGAGGGAGCTTCAGATGAAAGGCTACAGGGTTAATCACCTCAATTATTTCATATGACCAATAAACCTGGGACTTAGTTTGTCAGACAGCACTTTGAGTTTAATATTCTTTGTAGATAACCAAACTTAGTCCCCAACTCCCAGGTCCCGGCCCTTAGAGCACCTTTTATTAGCAGAAGAAGCCTGACTAGTCTAAGCCCCCTTCAAATTTACTTGAACTTCAGACAAAATAGTTTTTAACCGTTCTACAGATCTTTTTACCTCAGTGATATTTGACATCATAGAAGAAAAGGAACCAAAGCACGGATGTAGCCCATGACTACAGTTAAAGGGGTGCTCTTGATGGACTCCTGGTACTGATTGTTCATGGCAAACTACGCTAGCGGCAGGTGTCCCACCCAATGAGACTGATGCTCAGAGTCATAGCAACAAAGATAATCTTCAAGTGCTTGATTAGTACGCTTGCTTTGACCATTAGTTTCAGGGCGATAGGCAGAATAAAATGATAATTCAATTTAAATCCTTTTACAGAATGCTCTCCAAAATTTCGAGATTAACTGAGTACCCCTGTTGGAAACAGTATTCACAGGAACACCATGTAATGGTACAATATGATTAATGAATAATTTGCTGAGGGTTTCAGAATTAGGTAATCCGGACACAGGGACAAAATGACACTGCTTACTAAATCTATCCACTGCCACCCAGATACAAGTCTTCCCTTCTGAGGGTGGTAGGTCAGTAATAAAATCCATGGAGAGATGGGTCCAAGGACCCTCAGGGGTAGGCAAGGGCTGGAGCAGCCCGGCAGGGCGGCTACATGGAGAGTTAGCGTGAGCACAGATTTCACAAGCCAGTACATACTTCTTACACTCTTTAACTATAGTTGGCCACCAAAAATTATTCCTGGTTACAAGTCTGATTGTATTATTGATACCAGGATGCTCTGCAAGGACGGAATCATGAGATTCCTTAAGAACTTGAAGGGGGTATTTGGCAGGGGCAAATAGTTTTTGGGAAGGAGTGTTGTTAGGGGCCTGCTCTGGATATCTACAGATCTCTTCCAGAAGATCCAACAAAACAGCCGAAATAATAATGCCCTTGGCTAAAATTGGAGTCGGTCCAAGCCCTCAACCTGTGAGAGGCAGAAACTTCAAGAAAGGGCATCATCCCTTACGTTTTTAGTACACGGTCGGAAAGTGATCAGAAAATCCAACCTGGAGGAGAACAAAGCCCACCTAACCTGTCTAGGATTCAGTCTTTTCGCTGATTCCAAGTAGGTAAGGTTCTTGTGCTCAGTAATTACTGTGATCTTATGTCTGATACCTTCAAGGAAATGGCGCCATTCCTTGAAGGCCCATTTGATTGCCAACATTTCTCGATTACTGATATAATAATTTTTCTCGGTAGATAAAAACTTTCGGGAAAAGAAGCACACGGACAAAGTTGATTGAAAGATGCAGTGCCTTGTGATAGCACTGCTCCCACTTCAACTTCAGAGGTATCCACCTCCAGAATGAAGGGGTAGTCCAGATCAGGCTGAACCAATATAGGGTCAGAGAAAAACATTTTTTTTTTAAATGTAGAAAACTCATGAATAGCTTCAGTCTTCCAATTAATCATGCCCGTCCCTTTCCTGCTCAAATCAGTAAGCGGTTTGGCTATATTGGAAAAATCTTTAATAAATTTACGGTATTAGTTAGCAAAATCCAAAAATCGCTGCAGTGTTTTTAGAGACTTAGGTTGTACCCATTCCATAATGGGCTGAATCTTAGAGGGATCCATACAAAAACCTTTAGCCGACAAAATATACCCCAGAAAATTTACCTCCTCAACAAAGAAGACACATTTCTCTAGTTTGGCAAATAAAGAATTCTCTCTAAGTCTCTGGAGTACAGTACGGACATGTTGGACGTGCGGCATAATAATAATAAGAATAAATCAGAATATCGTCTAAATAAACGACCACATATACACTGTAAATATCATTAACAATATTTTGAAAAACTGCATGTGCATTACTGAGTCCGAACGGCATTACTAAATACTCAAAGTGGCCCAGGGGCGTGTTAAATGCAGTCTTCCATTCATCTGCTTTTCTTATATGAATAAGATTATGCACTCCCTTCAGGTCAAGTTTGGTAAAGCAATGGGATCCCAACAGCTGATTATAGAGGTCGGGGATGAGTGGAAGTGGATACTGGTTTTTCACAGTGATAGCATTTAATTCACGATATTCAATGCAAGGTCTGAGACCACCATCTTTCTTTTCTACAAAAAAGAACCTGGCGCCTGCTGGTGAGGTAGATGGTCTAATAAACCCTTTTTGCAGACTGTCTGCTGTATAATCTTTCATGGCCTGACACTCTGGACCAGAGAGATTATATAGTCTCGCCTTTGGGAGACGAGAATCAGGTACCAAGTAGTAAGTTGAAGGTGCTAAAAATGTTGTCAGACCCATTTTTGAACTTTTAGGTGAAATTATGTCCAATTTCCTTTCTATGCTGTGTATGATAAAACATGCGTAATTGCAATAATTTCCTGAGAGAAATACTTCATTTTCTGGAAAAACTATAAAGGTAACAACACTTTCAGCCATGACTGTATATTGTCAATATGTATACATACAGGTGCATCTCAATGAATTAGAATATCATCAAAAAGTTAATAACATTTTTGTAATTCAATACATAAAGTGAAATGCAATATTACATAGAGTCATTACAAACACAGTTATGTATTTCAAGTATTTATTTATGTAAATGTTGATGATTATGTCTTATAGCCAATGAAAATCCAAAGGTCATTGTCTCAGAAAATTAAATTAGGGAGGATAAAAGGTCTGAGAGATACAATATTACCTAAATAGGTGTCAAAGGCTCACATTGTGTGGTTGTGAGAGTCACAACTACTATAAAAGCATAACACTGCTACAGCAATCCCCAGCATTGAGCATATAGAATAGGGAGGATGAATGGTTAAAAGCCACACTGCAGTCTTCCACGTGACATCAGACAGTGAATATAATATTGATTAATTAGTCAACTCGTTTCAGGGTTCCATGGCCCCTTCCCCAGGACAAATCAATATCACATTGCCATATTTCTGGGTGTTTCAAGGAGCCTTGAAACATTTTGACTAATAAATCAATATTATATTCACCCTTTGATAGCTCATGGAATATGGCAGCGCGGTTTTTAATGCTTCATCCTCCCTACTTTAATTTTCTGAGATAATGACCTTTGGGTTTTCATTGGTTGTAAGCCCTAATCATCAATATTTACAGAAATAAACAATTGAAATAGATCACTCTGAGTGTAATGGCTCCATATAATATATGCGTTTCACTTTATGTATTGAATTACTGAGATAAGTTGACTTTTTTGATGATATTCTAATTCATTGAGATGTATCTGTATATCACCAAAGTACAACATGAAGAACAACTTTCAGAAAGGTCTGGATATTTATAATATTAATGTTAGCAGAGATTACCTTGCCTATGAAGTTCTTTTTTCTCTCTCTGTTTTTTTAACTTATAAATATACATTTATTTTACAAAGCCAAATTTGGAATATTATTTATATTACTTCAGTTTTAGTAAACACTTGTAATACATTTTTTTAAGAGATCAATTTTACACCTCTTCTCGATCATTTCACATTGTTCGCCACAAAAAAATATTAAATTTAAGGTTGAGGATCTTAACATTTGTACATGTACTGCTGTATGTGACAGTTTGATTTAACACAAGCTATACGGCTCAGACAAAACTCTTAATTTCCCTATAGGCTCAGCTGTTACTTCAGTGATAAAAGAAAGTAGGCAAAATTTCTCAAAAAACCAACTTGGGTAGAAAAAAGTTTAATGTTATATCTGAAGGAAACTTGGAAGCAGAAAAAAAGTCTTGCTGTCTACTTGACAATGCAAATCTTTAAGCCATTTATTTTTAGATCCAATCACATCCTCTTGAGTTTAAACCTAACAAGCTGGCTTAATATGGATTCTAAACAATACTTTGTTGGATAGAATTCAAGCTTAGATCATTATTAAAAGGACAATGAATGTGTAGAGTAAAAGAACTTGACAGACTTTCTCAAGAGAATCAAACTTTTTGTTCATGGTGTAACTAATTCAAAGTCTTACTACATAAAGCGTAGTCAAAATGTGCTACATGTACTGTACTGAAAATACTGTATCATATCTGGCTGATGTTCTTTTCTGTGTTAAAGAAAAAAGAAGCATATTACATATTCTTTTATTTTGCAACATGTCACACTTAAAATCATATTGACGTCAGTGATGTTGTTCCATTACCAATGTTCTCTTTTATCAGAAAAGCAAATATTAATATAAGGCTTACTCATCTGAAGTAAGACATATTGTTCCTAACTTTTAAAGAACTGCTATACAAAATAGAGTTCATTAAAAGAGAAAATTAGTGATGACATTGTTATTAAGAAGAAACTAATGTTTTGTTAACCTTCAATTTCACAGAACTACTTTGTACATGGCCAATCTGTAATGATAACTTTTATTATCTTCTTTTGAACAAATTGTACGACCTATTCCATTAATGGATTTTAAATGCTTTAATTCGTAGAGCCTTATGATTTCTGAAATATGACCATACATTTTAACTCTGATAAAGATTTAGTATTATTGCTCTGAAGATCACAATTGGCATTCCATTCTGATTTCTCAAGATCTGTTATGTATAGATGTTAATTTTGGAGAAATAATAATTAGCAAACCGATTTACATATAACCACATTTTGTTTAATCTCATTTATACATACCGTATATACTCGTGTATAAGCCGACCCGTGTATAAGCCGACCCCCCTACTTTTGCCCCCAAAACCTGGGAAAACCTATTGACTCGTGTATAAGCCGAGGGTGGACCCCAGCACAGGTATACAGCCCCCAGCAGTGTGGTATACAGCAGCCCCAGAGGTATATACAGCAGCCCCAGTGGTAGTATACAGCAGCAGCCCCAGTGGTATATACAGCAGCAGCCCCAGTGGTTAGTATACAGCAGCCCCAGAGGTGTATACAGCAGCCCCAGTGGTAGTATACAGCAGCCCCAGTGCCCCAGTGGTAGTATACAGCAGCCCCTGAGGTAGTATACAGCAGCCCCAGAGGTATATACAGCCCCAGAGGTATATACAGCAGCCCTAGTGGTGTATACAGCAACCCCAGAGGTATATACAGCAGCCCTTAGGTAGTATACAGCAGCCCCAGTGGTGTATACAGCAGCAGAAGCCCCAGGGGTGTATACAGCAGCAGCCCCAAAGCTGTATACAGCAGCAGCCTCAGGGCTGTATACAGCAGCAGCCCCAGGGCTGTATACAGCAGCAGCCCCAGGGCTGTATACAGCAGCAGCCCCGGAGGTATACAGGCCCCCCCATCAAGCTCCAGGGCCCCCCCACCTTGCGCGGCAGCCTGTAAAGTAAAATCATACTTATCAGTGTCCTGTCGCGCTGTCCCGCCGCTTGCCGACACACGATCCCGGGCTTCAATCCGCGTCTTCCGGCTTCCTGTGGTCACGGGCAATGACGTCATTGCCCGCGACCACAGGAAGACGCGGAATGAAGCCCGGAATCGTGTGTCGGCAAGCGGCGGGACAGCGCGACAGGACACTGATAAGTATGATTTTACTTTACAGGCTGCCGTGCAAGGGGGGGGGCCCTGGAGCTTGATGGGGGGCCTGTATACCTCCGGGGCTGCTGCTGTATATACTGTATACTCGCGTATAAGTCGAGGGGGGACTTTTCAGCCCAAATTTTGGGCTGAAAAACTCGGCTTATACGCGAGTATATACGGTATATCTTTTGGCAAATAATAGTGTGAAAATATGTCCCATGTTTTAGGACTGAAGTAGCCATGGGTAGGGAGTTCAATCGAATTTATATATTCTGATTAAAGAAAATTGCCAATAGTTGCAGCTGTAATATAGACCGAATATAATAACATTGACTGAATATAATATTATGACAACCTTTTAGAGGTTGTGGATTTTGGACACTTCCTACTTGTTATAACTGGATCACAAAGTGTCTTTAGCGCCCATTGCCGCACTGTCAGTGTCTCTACGGCAGGGAGATCGACGTCAGTGGCATACTCACCCTGCTTCTTTGCCCACAGTGCCTACTCAAACCCTGTCATTCACTTCCTGATCCCAGGGCCCGCTCATTACTCAGATCTCCTGGAAGAGTACTTAGGCTGCGCACGTGGCAGTCTCGTTCTTCTTAAAGGGCCAACATGCCCTGACTTGTAAATGCTTCTTAACCAATAGATGTTCTGAGAAGCACAGTGTATTTTAGACACCTTCCCCCATTGTGATGTGCCTAAGGAATGTGGTCTACTGTTGTAGACATGTTGTTAGTTCTCAGGTCCTTGTCCCAGTATTTTGACGCTGTGCTTCTGTGCTTGTGTTCCTGATTCACGTACCTGTGTCTTGTCCTAGCACCTGCCTGCATCTACTGTACCCTACCAGCCTGATCTTGCCGTGCACTTTACCAACCTGAACCCTCCTGCACCTGCTGTGCTGCAAATACCAATTTATACTGCAATATACTCCGATTGTCCCTTTGTGCATAAATATGCTTCTCTGGAGTTTGACAAGGTAAAAAATGTTTGTACAATGCTAGCCAGTAGATAGAAAAATATATTAGAATCTGATCGTCCTCAGTGGTTGATACCTTTTAATGGCTAACTGAAAAGATGGTAAATAATAGCAAACTTTTGAGACAACTCAGGACTCTTCTTCTGGCTTAATAATGAAACATTCCTAACACACACACACACACACACACAAATATACACATATTAACATATATTTATATATCTATGCGGGCTTTGATATGTCTTGCACTGAGGAGAGGCTTCCGTCAGGCTGCTATGCCATAAATGTCTGACTGGTGGAGGGCTGCTGTGATAGTTGACTTTGTGGAACTTTCTCCCATCTCCCTACTGCATCTCTGGAGCTCAGCCACAGTGATCTTGGGGTTCTTCTTTACCTCTCTCACCAAGGGTCTTCTCCCACAATTGCTCAGTTTTGCTGGACGGCCAGGTCTAGGAAGTAGTGATGGGCGAGTCCTAAATTACTCGGAATCGCTTGACTCTAGCGAGTCTGAGCCCGGGACTCGCTACTCGTTGCGAGTCTAGCGAGTCCAATGTTAATGAATTGGGAAGCGAGTAATAGCGAGTAATGTGCGATTTACAAATTGCAGATGTGTCTCGGAAGCTTCAGGCTTTATCTGCATTTCCGCCCCCTACTGTGTGATGTGTGATGTAGCAGAGCTGAATGAGTTCAACAAGAAGAAGAAGGAAGACAGAAGAGAGAAGAAAGAAGAGAGAAGACCTGGGTCTTTGGAGGGGTATGTTGTGGTAATAAAGTTGGAGTCCCTAATGGTGTCTGTGTCTTTATTTTTTAATAAATAATTTTTCTCTGTGTGGTGTTATTTTTTAACCCTTTATTGGAGATTCTTAGTGGCCGGGTAAAACCTGGCCTGACATTAAGAATCTCGGGCTTAATACCAGCTTGTATAACAAAGCTGGTATTAACCCCTTTATTACCCAGCGTGCCACCGCCACCAGGGCCGCTGGAAGAGCGGGGTTCAGCGCCAGAGGATGGCGCTTCAATGAACGCGCCATCTTCTGGGGCGGCTGCGGGCTGCAATTTGCAACGGGGGGTGCCCAGAAAGCTTGGGCCTCCCTGCGCTGCGGATTCCAGCCCCCAGCTGCTTAGCTGTACCTGGCTAGACATAGAAATTGCGCGGAGCCCCACGCATTTTTTTTTTATTATTTCATGAAATTCATGAAATAATTAAAAAAAAGGGCTCCCCTATATTCTTGTGTCTGGCCAGGTACAAATAGGCACCTGGGGGTTGGGGGCAGCCCGTCGCTGCCTGCTGGATTCGGCTGGTTACAGAAATACGGCGAAGCCCACGTCAAATTTTTTTCTGACAAATCCATAAAACAATATAAATAAAAGGAACTGCATCTTTATTAACCCCTGGACCATGGGCGAGGGGTTAATAAAGATGCAGTCCCTTTTTTAGGAGTAACGAGTCCTAGCGAGTAGACTCGCCCATCCCTACTAGGAAGACTTCTAGTGGTGCCAAACTTCTGCCATTTAAGGTTATGGAGGCCACTGTGATCTTAGGAACCTTAGGTACTGCAGAAATTCTTTTGTAACCTTGGGCAGATCTGTGCCTTGCCACAATTCTGTCTATGAGCTCCTTGGGCAGTTCCTTTGACCTTATGATTCTCATTTGGTCTGACATGCACTGTGAACTCTTATATAGACAGGTGTATGCCTTTCCAAATCAAGTCCTATCAGTTTAGTTAAACACAGCTGGGCTCTAATGAAGGAGTAGACCCATCTCAAGGAGAATCACAAGGAAATTGACCTCATGTGACTTAAAGGGAACCAACCACCTCAGATGACGACTATAAGCTTAATGAAAGATACCACGTCCGCTCGCCGCAATGTGTTTTGCTCATACGGTATCCCTCAGCTGCGCGTCACTGCACGGAGCCGACAGGAAGTGACGATGCGAGTGCACGTGACTCTGTCTGCCTCCGATGACGTGCGGGGACGGGAGCAGCCTTGCGTGGCCGCCCACTGAAAGATAATATCACGCCCTTCAGTGACATCCTTCAAAGTAAGAGGGAGGGGTAGAAAAGCCAGTAATGCTTTAGAAGACACAGCCCATTAGTAGCTCAGCCCGAGGGAGACGCCCAGAAGTCGCTAGGCCAGTATTTTTACAAAGTGTATATTTCGGTTTGCAAAAATCAAGATTCTTAACAAAAGTATAGGTGGAACGGTCTAGGTAGGGTGCAGGGACATGTATTAAGTGCTTATAGTCGTCATCTGAGGTGGTTGGTTCCCTTTAAATATGTCTGAGCAAAGGGTATTGAATACTGAATAATGACTGTGATATTTCAGCTTTTATTTTTAATAAATTTGCAAAAATGTCTGCATTTCTGTCTTTTCAGTCAAGATGGTGTGCAGAGTGTACATTAATGAGAAAAAATGAACTTTTTTGAATTTATCAAATAGCTGCAATGAAACAAAGAGTGAATAATTTAAAGGGGTCTGACTATTTTTCTTAACCACTCTACCTTCACCCATGGGTATCTGTTGGTTAGACACTTGGTTGTGTGTTGGAGGTTGCAGGCCTCCAAAGTGTGGCTTCCTTAGCGAGCAGAGATGAACGCTAATCCTATGCAGGTGGACTCCCACAGTTACTTGGACTGGTGTGTATGATATTTTATTTACTTTATACCAGGAAGGCTCCTGTTTTCTTTACTTCGTGTTTATTTATGAAGCCTTTAGTAAACCAACTGGATTTTTTTAAAGTTATTTTAAGGCATGTCTTGGTTGTCAATATAACTTCATGTTGTTTTGCATTTAGGTGTGCTCATCTATTATATATTGCCTTTTTTCTCTTTTTTTATCATGGTCTCTCAGGCTGCTTTCACATTGCGATTTTTGAGGATCCATCGCTATCCGTTGTAAAAAGGATAGCCACGGATCCGATTTGGCCCCCATGTATGCCTATGGGCATGGATTGGCCCTGTATTGCCATCTGATTGTGCCCAAATTGTAACGGATCCGATTGTGTCCGTATTTTTGCTGTACCCAGAATTGGGCACAGCAGACCAAAACCGACACAACCGAATCTGGCGCGGTCCACGGCAATTGACATAGGGACCTATGGAGCACGGGTCCGGGAAAACATCGGATTGTTTCCCGGACCCGATTTTAGTGTACTGAGCATGCTCAGTACACTAAAACTACTCTTTACCATGTAATTTTACTTCCGCTATGTATATACATACATTGCGGAAGTGAAGCAAGGGTTAAAAATAAAAAAATAAATCCTCACCTCTCCGGCATATCCCGCGATGTGCGCCGTGGCATCTACCTTAGCTTCGGAGCTTGAGGACCGGTGCATCAGCTGACCGGGCGGGGAAACCAGATCAGCTGATCGGTCACTTGATCACATCAGCGCAGTCTAAATATCCCGTCCGCTGATCGGTTTTGCCGAGTAAGAGATTTAAACCGCTCAGCTGATGCAGCATGTGACCGATCAGCTGATCAGGTTGCCCCGCCCCACCCATTCAGCTGATGCACAGATCCTCAAGCCCCCGGAGCTATGGTAGATGCAGTGGTGCACATCGTGGGACACGCCGGAAAAGTGAGGATGTTTTTTTTTTTTAACCCTTGCTTCACTTCAGCAATGTATGCATATACATTGTGAAAGTGAAAGTGCCCCGCTTTGCAGGCTCGGGCATTTCTGTGTCTGGATCCTTGAAAGTCACGGACCCAGGCACAGAAATGGCATCCATAGGCACACATCCGATGCTGTCCTTTCCTGTCTGTGGGGTCCTGCAAAAAACAGGATCCTCACAGACAGGAAAAAATCTCGATGTGAAAGCAGCCTTTAGAAATCACAGCACATTTTTCTTTAGCAATGGAAGTTGCTAACTCTATTTTCAAGTGTTGTTCAGTTGTTTTCTTCTTTATTTTGTGCTGTTATTCTACAGGATGCTATCTGTTTTGTGCAATAAGGACTTAAAGAGGTTCTCTTAGAATGTATTTATTTTTCAAATTATTTGTAGTCTAATTGTAATGGTGTATACTTTTCTCTATCCTGTATTCATGCATCCTATGCAATATAATGTATTGTAATGTAACCTGTGTCCCTCCCCCGACCTGTGCTCATTGTGTATGAAACTTGTCCATCCCCCATGTACTCCTTCTGGTGGCAGATTGTGTATTTGCTCCTCTCAGCAGGGGACCCAGCCAATACACAAATTTGCTAGACAGAATGGAAGCAGAAGTTACTAGAATCTTCTGACTGGAGCAAACCATTCAATAGTAGGTGTGAACCCCTATATACACGGGCTGATCCCAGGAGTCCGGACAATTGGCTCATGTATAGGATCAGTCAGTTAGTTGAATGCGGACGTGAAAGAGACTGAGATCTTAGGCCGGTTTCACACTGGTGTTTGCAAACGCAGCGCACCGAACGCAGCCAAATGCTTGCGCACATGCGTTCCTATGTTTAATATGTGAACGCATGTGCCTGCGTTTGGCTGTGTTTGGCTGCGTTTGCGCTCGGATGCGCACAATTTGTGCACCCTCCGAGCGCAGTCTGAATGCAGCCCTGTTGCATTTTTTGTGCGGTCCGGGGGCTTGATTTATCTGCAAGGGTCCACAACAGCACAAACCACGTATAGAAGTCAATGGATCCGCAGTGTCCTCGCATGACAGTGCAGGAGAACGCTGCGGATCACATTGAAATCTCTCCCGGTAGCCGACGGTGATCAGCGGCAGCCACCGGGAGATCAGCCAAAGCTGCCACTGATCTTCCGCCAATGGCATTGTTCACACACAATTTGCGTTTTTTTTAGCACTCTTAAAAGCACTTGCGTTTTTTTAAGAGTGCTAAAAAATGTCCCTTGTGTGTCTGAAAGGATTTGCCACGTTTTTGGACTTAGTCATTTTTTCACCAAAAACGCAGGCAAAAACGCAAGCGTTAACGCAGGGTGCATAAATATGCCTTTTAAAAACGCATGCGTTTCCCATAGGGCCCCATGTTATAGAAACGCATGTGCGTTTTCCCAAAAACGCATGCGTTTTTTTAACATGGGCCCCTATGGGAAACGCATGCGTTAACGCAGGACACATATAGGCACCTGCGTTAACGCATGCGTTTCCCATAGGGGCCCATGTTAAAAAAACACATGCGTTTTTGGGAAAACGCACATGCGTTTTTTTACAGCACCCAAAAACGCTGCATGCAGCGTTTTTTGGACTGGGGGATAAAAACGCAAAAGGAGCTGAAAAACGCATGTACACTCAAATGTACCCTGCGTTAACGCACCTGCGTTTTTTTTAACAGCCCAAAAACGCAGGGATGGGCAAAAAAACGCATGTGTGTGAACATGGCCATTGTCGGCGAGGAGAGCGGAGAGAAATAGCTAATCTGACAGCTGTTTAAATCTCCCACGCCGACACCGAAGAAGTGATGTCGGTGCGGGAGATTTGAAGCAGCGATCAGCTGTTTCTTATCTTCTGCACCGATATTCCCTTACCACAGCAGATTCTGGTCAGACGACCATTACACTCAGTGCTGTCTGCAGCTTTGCCCAGGTTATAACTGAAGGCATTATGAATGCAAGACACCAGCCCCAATCACTATCATCCTCCTTTCACACAGAGGGAGTGACCACTGGTTGTCCTGCACACACAATGGGCTCCATATAGGGCGCAGTTCACACAGGCCTGCACAGTGTATGCCCAGCCTCTTACATAAGCCCCCATTTCAGTAGGCGGGCTGTTGTGGCATTCAACACCGCTACCTGCGCCGGAACAAACGCACCCATACGGCCCAGCTACACACAGCAACAAAAGAGTGCAAGAAAAAAACAATGACAGAAAACTGAAATTGTGGAAATTTAGTTAGTTTTAAACTATAACAAATTGTGGGGTATTGGTTTGTCTTTTGGTCCAAAACACGTAAGCTTGTGAGCCCCTACACGGCTCCCCACGGATCACAAGTCCTATCCACTAAATTCTTATCTCAAGTGAGCAAAGGACAAAATAGAAAATAAATTCTCTTACCACAGCAGATTCTGGTCAGACGACCATTACACTCAGTGCTGTCTGCAGCTTTGCCCAGGTTATAACTAAAGGCATTATGAATGCAAGACACCAGCCCCAATCACTAGCAACCTCCTTTCACACAGAGGGAGTGACCACTGGTTGTCCTGCACACACAATGGGCTCCATATAGGGCGCAGTTCACACAGGCCTGCACAGTGTATGCCCAGCCTCTTACATAAGCCCCCATTTCAGTAGGCGGGCTGTTGTGGCATTCAACACCGCTACCTGCGCCGGAACAAACGCACCCATACGGCCCAGCTACACACAACAACAAAAGAGTGCAATAAAAAACCACAATGACAGAAAACTGAAATTGTAGAAATTTAGTTAGTTTTAAACTATAACAAATTGTGGGGTATTGGTTTGTCTTTTGGCCCAAAACACGTAAGCTTGTGAGCCCCTACATGGCTCCCCACGGATCACAAGTCCTATCCACTAAATTCTTATCTCAAGTGAGCAAAGGACAAAATAGAAAATAGGGGCTCACAAGCTTACGTGTTTTGGACCAAAAGACAAACCAATACCCCACAATTTGTTATAGTCTGCACCGATATCACCCTATTCGGTTTCAGCACGGGAGATTTAAACAGCTGTCAGATCAGCTGTATCTTCAAATCTCCCGCGCTGACACCGGCGGGAGATCAGCTGTGGCCTGGAGGAGGAGATCTCTGCAGCTGATCTCCTCCTCCCAGCCGCCCCCAAGACAGCTGATTGGCTGGCGGGCTGCATACTAATGTGAATGCATGCGGGGATTCTCCGCTGCGTTCACATCAGTATGGGCTGCGTTTGCGTCTGCATGCCATACGCATGCAGAGACAAACACCAGTGTGAAACACTGAAATCTTGGCGCCCGTGGGATTGAACAGTGTCTTCCTTGGTTGGATCCAGTGGACTCTACCTGGACTATTTCTTCTGTTAACCTGGTGCTAGGATTGCCGGGTGATGCCCCGGAACAGCTCCTTGGTTGTGGACTTCTTCAGACTCGGCAGAATTGTCTTCATTTGTGCGGTTCCATTTTCCCTGTTCAATAAATCTCGTTGGATTGATCATTGGCATGGTGTTCCTTCCTGCTCTGTCGTACACCCCGTCACACTAATAACCTCTGTAATGTAATCCAAAGTAACCCAGGCATGCTTTCAAATACACACTGACTAATTTTTTCCATAAAGCATTTTTCTGGCTGCATCTTCTTCATAATTGTGAGTCTCTGCTCAGTGTGAAGAGGGCGATCCTTCAGTGCTGCCTCTGTGAGCACTGTAAACTATATTTCCTACAAGGTTGCTGTTTTTCCCCAGAATGAGTAGTGTGGGTAAAAAGGGTTGAAGAACTTGACAAATCTCTGTGTTAGGACTCCGGACCATCTTATGGCCTTTTGTTCATTTTGGCCTTCTCCAAGATGGCCTCCTCAGTCCCATCATGTGGTTTTGTATCCCTGCCTTTATAAGGTTCAGTTCCTTTTCCTGTCTCTACTGGAGTATTTTGCCAAGATCTCTTGCTACTCTGCACATTCCAAGTGTGTGTCCAAGTAGCTCTTAGCTACTATGCAGTTTCAAGTTCCTGCTAATCTGTATGCTGTTGGCCTTACTGCTTCAAGCTGCTCTGTATGAAGAGTTGTTCCTGCTTCTGATTCTACCCATTTGCCTCGCTCACACAAACCTGTTTGTTCTGAGGGTTCTGTTACTGGCATTTCAGACAAGTTTGTTTAAAGAGGACCTGTCACCAACCATACATGTTGAGCTAAGGGCTGCACTGAATGCTGCATGTCTGCTGCATTCAGGCAAGGGGTCCCCCATGTCTGATGGCGGCTGGTACCCCGAGATAATAGTTTAGTAAAACTTACAAGCTGGAGCCAAGTAGGCTGTCCCTGGTGCGGCAGCCTGTGTCTCTGTGCCGCCTCCCTGTTGCCAATCATGTCCTCCTCGCTCTGTCTGTGCTGGTGACGCATTAAGTAATGTTATCTCAGCCTCCGGCTGCCTATCCCGCCTTTTGCTGTGACATAAAATAATTTCCCCGCCTTGCTGCATGTTATGCTATGGAGCTGGGCGGGGAAATGTTCTGACATCACAGCAGGAGGCGGGACAGCTGGCCGGGGGCGGAGATAAGCATTACCTCGCTCTGCCTGCGTCACCAGCACAGGGAGCAGAGACAGAGTGAGGAGGACGTGATTGGCAGCAGGGAGGCGGCACAGAGACACAGGCTGCCTCACCAGGGACAGCCTACTTGGCTCCAGCTTGTAAGTTTTACTAAACTATTATCTCGGGGTACCAGCCACCATCAGACATGGGGGACCCCTTGCCTGAATGCAGCAGACATGCTGCATTCAGTGCTGCCTTTAGCTTCATATCCATGAGGGGGTGACAGGTCCTCTTTAAGTGCAGTTGCAGAGCTTGGGACAGCCCCGGACTTGTGTTTGTTGCTCTGCACTGCATCCAGCTCTAAACTGTGTACCCAAGAACTTACCATTTCCAGGGCTCCCAGCATACAAACTGTTATTAATAAACTGTTCTATTACAGGTCTCTATCAGTGTCTATTGTTACCTACAGACTTCCCTTATTGGCCACTGCCAGTGCAAAAATTTAATCCAAAGACTTTCCTGCTAGGCTTTGCTGTGTTCAACTTTTATTGTGCTGTATTTAGACTTTTCTCCAGTTTGTTTCATGCATGCTTTATGCAGACTTTCACTTTAAGTCCAATCTCAGTGTGTCACGCAAAAAGATTCCTAAGTTATACATTATAATTAACATTACACTTTGACTTCAACCCCGTTAAACACTTTTGAAATGAACTTCAATGGAGATCATGATCCATGTCTTCCCATCCAACATCAGTGTCTCATCTCACAATGCTCTTCCACTTGAGAAATAAAAATTTTCATGGAAATACTTCAAAATCTTCTAGAAAGCATTTACAAAACAGTGAAAGCTTTAAGGGTACTGTTACACGTCGCAACATTGCATGCAATTTCACTTGCAATTTGCTGGTTGCAGTGAAATCATGGACACATTGTTCTATTTTGTTGCTGTGTACAAATGGAACAATGTGTCCATGATTTCACTGCAACCAGCAAATTGCAAGTGAAATTGCATGCAATGTTGCGACGTGTAACGGTACCCTTATAGTAAAGGGAGGTCCAACTTCATGTTAAAGAGATTACCCAATGAAATAGTACATTTTAATTAATAAATCTTGGAATAAAAATAAATAGAGCCCAGATACATACTGTGCAATGACTGTGTCCAATTATGAAGTATGATGGTTGGTATATATGACAACTCCTGGGCAAGCAAGGAAGCAAAAGGGTAGCATGGGAACAATGCTGCTGCTTTCTGTGAGGTAAAATATTTTCCTGCCTGCTTAAAAAAATACTTTACCTCACCGAAAGAGGAGATGTGGTATGGTCAGACCATGTCCCTGTACAGTCAGACATGACCATTACATAATACACAGCTGGCGCACATTTATAAGATAATCTTAGTACAGGAACATTGTTTTAACACATCCAATCATATAAATTATTACTCTAAAACCTGTCGATTAAAATGTTCTTTATTCGTGGGACATCACCTTTTAAGGATTTAGAATTGGATATTATAAAAACTTCTGTAAGTAAATAGGTGACATTCATTTTTATGCATATAGTGTACGACCTGATAATGGTAGTGGCCCCAAAAGTTGGAGCCCAGAGTCCTTATAATACGAATATATATTATACTGATGGAATATTCTAGTGATATGACTTTAACGCCAAACTAATGCAGAGCAAGAGCTAAAATAGGTCTAAGCAGCTATATCTGCATTTTGCTGTCATTATAGCGCATCTTATTGAGGTATATTAATACTACACTATTATAATGTGTTTGACAGTTATACGTTTTTACAACCTATTTTACATTTTAGTGAAGCTAAACATCAGTAAAAAAATATAGGGCTTTATGTATAGTAAAGAAGTTATTGTACCATTAAATGAACAGATGGCTATGCGCACTCAATATCATGAATCGCGTTTTAGATGTTTAATAGCTATCCTTATCTACGTTTAAAAGGATTGAACTACTTGTATGTAGTAATATGTAGGCAGTTAATATGTATGTATGTTAAGATATAGTACTTGTATTAACAGCAATATTGAAGAGATTGCACATCTAAATTGCTTAACTTTTACATTTGGTAGTATAAACTTTTTTTCTTACCTTGAGTGAGTCTAAATATATTTATATACAGGTGCATCTTAATAAATTAGAATATTATCAAAAAGTTAATTTTTTTCAGTAATACAATACAAAAAGTGAAACACATTTAATATACATTATTAGAGTTATTATAAACAAAATTATCTTTTTCAAGTGTTTATTTCTGTAAATAGTGATGATTATGGCTTACAGCTATTGAAACCCCTAAGGTCATTAGCTCAGAAAATGAAAAATTGATTTATTAGCCAACGCCTTGAAACATGGCAATATAATATTGATTAGTCCTGAGGAAGGGGCCAGGGAGCCCTGAAATACGTTGACTAATAACTCAATATTATATTCACCCCTTGATGCCTTGTGGAATACTGAAGAACTGTTTTTAACCCTTCATCCTCTATATGTACCATGCTAGGGACAGCAGCAGTCGTGATATGCTTTCATAGTGGTTGTGGCTTTCACAACCATGCAATGTGAGCCTCCCTACTTTAATTTTCTGAGACAATAACCTTTGGGTTTTCATTGGCTGTAAGCCATAATCATCAACATTAACATAAAAATAAACACTTGAAATAGATCGCTCTGTTTGTAATAACTCTATATAATATATGCATTTCACTTTAGGTATTGAATTACAGAAATAAAAAAACTTTTTGCTGATATTCTAATTCATTAAGATGCACCTGTACTATGGTTTTTATTATTTCTAGACTTACAGTATTTTTTGCTTTATTAGACTTAAGTATTATAAGACGCACCCCAAACTTGGTGAAGGAAGAGAGAAAAAAAAATATTAATGTTAAATAGAGTTTGTCTTATAATGCCAGTGTCTGATTTACAATCAGTATATACACCATGTTCCAAATTATTATGCAAATGTTCTTTTTCTCTGATTTTCCTAAATGGTCGGTGCAAATGACAGTCAGTGTGATAAAAGTCATCACCCATTAGAGTATACATCGAATTTTATTGAAGAAACCTCCCAATGAAAATGGTATAATGTTCAAAACTAAAAAAACCCTCTAAATGCACTGTTCCAAATTATTAGGCACAGTAGAGTTTCTAAACATTTGATATGTTTGAAAGGACTGAAAATGCTCATTTGTTGAATTTGCAGCATTAGGAGGTCAGATTCACTGAAATAAAAAGCTATTTAACTCCAAAACATCCTAACAGGCCAAGCTACATGTTAACATAGGAACCCTTCTTTGATTTCACCTTCACAATTCTGGCATCCATTGAACTTGTGAGTTTCTGGAGAGTGCCTGCTTGTATTTCTATGCATGATGTCAGAATAGCCTCCCAGAGCTGCTGTTTTGATGTGGACTGCCTCCCACCCTCATAGATCTTTTGCTTGATTATACTCCAAAGGTTCTTTATAGGGTTGAGATCAGGTGAAGATGGTGGCACACCATGAGTTTATCTCCTTTTATGCCTATACCAGCCGATGACACAGAGGTATTCTTTGCAGCATGAGATGGTGCATAGTCATGCATGGAGATGATTTTGCTCCTGAAGGCACGTTTTTGCTTTTTGTACCATGGAAGAAGGTTCTCAGTCAGAAACGCTATATACTTTGCAGAGGTCATTATCACACCTTCAGGAACCTTAAAGGGGCCCACCAGCTGTTTCCCAATGATTCCGGCCCAAAACATGACTCCTCCACCTCCTCGCTGACGTCGCAGTCTTTTTGGGACATGGTGGCCATCCACCAACCATCCACTACTCTATTCATCTGGACCATCCAGGGTTGCACTCATCAGTAACCAAGACTGTTTGAAAATTAGTCTTCATGTATGCCTAGGGTCAGACTGCCGTTAATAGCTGATTTTAATGTCATGCGCTTAATACTTAGAATATTTTCTAGAAGCACATAGTGTTAAAGCTATGCGCTTCAGCAGAATGCTGCCCTTGGTAACCCGTTGTGTTCCATGGTTACCAACCACAAACAAAGCTCCTTGGAGTGCGCTTTTGCTGAGTGTACAGAAAAACGTTGCCTGCAGCTCGTCACCTTCTTCCTGTCTCTGTACCCGGCATCTGATCATGTGACTGGGGTGCTCAGTGACATCATTGCTGTCACAGCACTTACTGAGCCCCCACACTCAGCCAAAGCACTCACTGAGCCCCCACACTCAGCCCCAGCATTCACTGAGCCCCAACACTCACTGAGCCTCCACAATCAGCCCCAGCATTCACTGAGCCCCCACTCTCACTGAGCCTCCACACTCAGCCCCAGCATTCACTGAGCCCCCACACTCACTGAGCCCCACACTCACTTAGCCCCACACTCAGCCACAGCACTCACTGAGCCTCCACACTCAGCCCAGCACTGAGCCCCCACACTCACTGATCCCCCACATTCACTAAGCCCCCACACTCAGCCACAGCATTCACTGAGCCCCCATACTCACTGAGCCTCCACACTCAGCCCCAGCATTCACTGAGCCCCACTCTCACTGAGCCTCCACACTCAGCCCCAGCATTCACTGAGCCCCCACTCTCACTGAGCCTCCACACTCAGCCCCAGCATTCACTGAGCCCCCACACTCACTGAGCCCCACACTCACTTAGCCCCACACACTCAACCACAGCACTCACTGAACCTCCACACTCAGCCCCAGCACTGAGCCCCCACACTCAATGAACCCCCACACACTGAGTCCCCACACAAACTGAACCCCCACACAAACTGAACCCCCACACACACTGAGCCCCCCACACACTGAGACCCCACACACACTGAGCTCCCACACTCACTGATCCCCCAAATCACTGAGCCCCCACACTCAATGAGACCCCACACTCACTGAGCTCCAGCACTCTCTGAGCCCCCACACTTTGTGAGCCCCCTCACTCCACCAAAGCATTCACTGAGCCCCCACACTCACTGAGCCTCCACACTTAGCCACAGCACTCACTGAGCCCCCACACTCACTCAGCCCCACACTCAGCCACAGCATTTACTGAGCCCCCACACTCAGCCACAGCATTTACTGAGCCCCCACACTCACTGAGCCCCCACACTCACTGAACACCCACACTCACTGAGCACCCACACTCACTGAGCACCCACACTCACTGAGCCCCCACATCCAGCCACAGCACTCACTCAGCCTCAGCACTCACTGAGCACCCACACTCTCTGAGCCCCCACAGTCAGCCCCAGCACTTACTCAGCCTACTCTCCCCCTGCACTCACTCAGCACACACTCACTAAGCCTACATTCAGCCCACACCATCGTCAGCCCACTCTCACTCAGTCCGCACTCACTCAGCCTGCGCTCAGCCCAAGGTCACCCCGCACTTAACTCAGCCCATGATCACCCCGCAATCAGCTCAGCCCATGATCACCCCGCACTCAGCTCAGCCCATGGTCACCACGCACTCAGCTCAGCCCATGGTCACCCTGCACTCAGCTCAGCCCACAGTCACCCTGCACTCAGCTCAGCCCACAGTCTCCCTGCACTCAGCTCAGTTCATGGTCACCCCGCACTCAGCCCACACCACTGTTACCCATTCTGCACTCAGCCTGCACTCACCCTACACTTCAGCCAGCCCGCACTCAACCTACAGCCTGCTGAAAGAGGAACTGTGCCAGTTCCTCATGCCATCATCCTCTTCCTCATGCCGCTGCCGCCACATGAGCGGGAGCACAGGGGAGGGAGGACAGAGAGCAAACACAGTGGAGGGGGTAGAGCACGAGCACAGGGGAAGGGTCAGAGAGTGAGCAGAGGGGAGGGGGGCAGAGAGTAAGCACAGTGGGGGGGGCACAGCGAGAGCACAGGGGAGGGGTCAGAGAGAGAGCACAGGGGAAGGGGACGGAGAGCGAGCACAGAGGAGGGGGCAGAGAGTGAGCACAGTGGAGGGGGCAGAGCATGAGCACAGGGAAGGGGGCAGAGAGTGAGAACAGGGGAGGGGGGCAGAGAGAGCACAGTGGAGGGGGGCAGAGAGCGAGAGGGATAAAACAGTGGACAGGGGAGATATTGCACAGGGGGAAGAGATGGCCACCGCCCCCAGTGCCATAGAGCTCATCTGCATCGTGATGCCACCGCCCACCTGATGCAATAGCATCGAGCTCCCATCTAGTATACAAATACTGGTGGGTTGTAGGGCATCAAGACTGATCAGGTTTCCACTGATGCTAATTTTAGCTCTCATTCTAGCAATTTCTTGTCTGCTTTAAGTCATGCATAATATTAAAGTTTTCATATGTTTGAATAAAATTTTTACAGAAAACATTAATGCACTGTTAATGGACTTGCAAATTTCATTTATACTTCTATCATCTAACATGATGAACTTTTCACCAAATTCATTTTTCCTAATTTATAGCACTTATCGAAAGAATTAAATCCTCTTTCAATATTCCAACTCATAGAATGTGTAATTATTAGAGTGTATCTCTAATAAAGATAATTCTTAAGTAATACAGATAAGAATTACCAAGATAACAGATTTAAAAAAACTTATAAACTTTGATGTTGACTGTTTTTCCTGATGTTTAAGAAATGGAAATAATTAGATCCTTCACCTGTCAACTCTAAAATAATGAGACAAGAAAAGGAAATTCACATTTGAAAGGCCAGACCTTGAAATGGGAACATTATGTTCAATTTAAGATGTACTAAAATGGCATTTTAATGAACATGTTTTCTACTTTCAAATAGTTTGACAAGTCATCCATATTTTCAAGTGAACTTTAAGTTAGTTATAGTTAGCAAGAATACTGAGCTGATCGATGATTATGACCTTGTTATGATGCTAATGGATCATATGAGTGCCATTAAGGCAGTTTCATTAATATAAAAAGTCTCCTGAGATATTTATATATTATAATATCTGTGAGCATTTGCCACTTTTTTGTCTTTATCCTTGAAAACAAATAGTAAGAAATAGAGATGAGCAGAACACGTAAAGTTTGAATTTACTTGTTTGTGAGGTTTTTTTTTCTTGGGAAATTCAATTCAATGAGAAATGATTCTCTATGAATTTAATGTTCCCTATTATGCTCTGCAGTCTCTCCTGACCACAGAGCATAAAAATGTACTATATAAAAAAATAAAACAAATTTTTATCCTCACCTCACTGCTCATGTTTGTAGCTCCCCTGTGTGGCTCTCATCACATTTTCTGTCACCCCATCCACTCACAATGGAATCTCCAGTCTGCTCGCACTGTGATGGATTTTAAGGTGTCATGGCACCTGAAAAAGTTATGTGCATAATGTCATGCTTTTATTGACATCCCTACCCTAGTTAAGAACCCTCCTGGGTGCCATGACACCTGAAAGATCTGATACTTGATCAAAAGATGTAGCCAAGACCTGACGGGTTGCAGAGTGTAGGAAAGGGGCCACAGCGGTGAGCAGCAAGGTGAAGATAACAATGTTTCTATTTTTTAACTGTTTGACAGCATATTATGCTTCCAAAAAATGGTGTTTGGAGTAAAGAACTACTGGAAGACATGCCCAGAACCAACAAAGGGTAAACACATAGGACAGAAGGGATATTTAAGAAGGTCTGAGAAACTAATATTTCCTATAAAGAACATTTTTAGTTTACATTTAAACTTACTATTGATTGTTGCTAAGTCTAAATGGTTTTGCACCCTTAAAAGTTCATCTTTATTTTCTTGAGAAAGCTTCACCTGAAACTAATCTTTGTGAGCAATAGATGATGTACCTGTAAGTAATGATGGGCAAACCTAAACTGTATAGTTCTGGGTCCATACAGAACACTCAGTGTTCGGGCATGGACCCCGAACACATACTTCCCTGCGAAGTCTGTGTTACTGTTCAGGTTCGGGTTCAGCTGGCAGGTCTGTAAAAATGGGGATTAAAGCAGGAACATTATACTCACCGAGGACCATGACAAGATTCATTCATTAACCTCATGTTTATTCACTGCACTTTGACTTCAACAGCCAATCACAGATGACCACTCACTGTGACAGCATCCATGATTGGCTGTTGTGCATCCATCCATTGTGCTGGCATCTGTGATTGGTTGTAGTATACATTAGTGTACTGCCAACAAACCTGATATTATAGGTGTGTAAATAAATATATACCGTAATTAAAAACCATTTACGTAGGTGTTCCCCATATTTGTTTTCTCAATGCAGAAAAAGCATCTAGCTACAGGCTGCCACCCCCAGCTGTCTTGTTTTACCTTGGCTGGCAATCAAAAGTACAGTGGAGCCTATTATTGCATTTGAATTAATTAAATAAATAATTTTAACAAAATGTGCGGGCTCTGCCTTATTTTCGATTGCCAGCCAAGGTAAAACAATGTAGCTTGGGGCTGGTTATCTCAGCACAGTGTGGCTTACAGTTATGGCCGCCCCCAAGGCTACAAAAAAGCAGCCCACAGCCATCCCAAAAATTGGCGCATTCATTAGAAGCACCAATTCTTGGTGATTTACTCAGCTCTTTTCGATGCCGTGGTGTGGTGGCAATCAGAGTAATAGAAGGGGTTAATGACTGTTGAGTATTGACAGTAATGTTTAGTCTTCTATGAGAAACGCACATTACCAATCCTATAGGGAAATAGATTAAAAAAAAACACAGTGAAAAAGCCTTTATTTAAAAAAAAAACATACAGACAACCCTCTGCGGGTTCACCCATCTCTATATGTTATAACTCACCCAGACACTTAACAACTGGCTACCAATTTTGAGAAGTTGAACAAGTGGCATTCAAGCAGCTATTGACTCACAGGTGTCCATAGACCAAAATGAGCCCTAATAACATCACTAAAACACACAATAGTCCATAAGAAGCCAACCATGTACAAATAGACACAGCACACTGCTCAGAAACAAAAAGAGAAGAGGATACTGTGCAAACTTAACCAGGAAAAGGTTGGCATTCTGGCTGTGGAAACACTTCCTTAATTTTTCTCAATAACAAAGGTTTTTATTTCACAAACTGTGAAATATTTTTAATTAAAGATACAAATAAGTTTTAAACATAAAGGAGATCAGACTAGACGGGCTAGCCTTTGGACATTTAACAGGTTGGCTTTCCTTTTTTTAACTTAAATGCATTTATTTTTTGGCTAAAAATCATTTTATTAATTGGTTTATTAATTGGTTAAGACAACTTTCACATCAGTGACTTAGTGACGGATTTGCTAGATCTGGCAAAACCGCAAGTGCTGCACACGACCGCAAGTCCCATAGGGAATGAAGTTACATCAATTGCAAAGACTATGTCCGCTTACCTGTCTTCCTTCTCCTGTGTTCTTCCCTCTCAGCACGGATCACAGCGGGCTTCAGGCTGCCCCCAAACACATTAAATGATTATCCAGCAAGTGTAGAAACTTGGCAGTCCGAGTTCCGAGTTCTTCATAAAATTTTCATTTATTAGAAATTGATTAAGAACAATTATTTGCACATAAAATTCCAAAAGGTCAGTGTATCATGGTCTTTAGGCAAAAGATAATCATTTGATATATAGGGAATGAATTGGGTTTAAAGCAGGCTTACCACAAGTGAGCCGTTAAACGGCAGATGCGACAAAACTACCGGATCTGCCGCAAATAGCAAAAATCGCTGATGTGAAAGCAGCCTAATTTTGGTTTTGCAGAAAGCAAATTGATTCAAACTATGGAAAGAAAAAGTGATTTTTAGTCCAAAATATATGCATTTAAAAAGAAAATGTCTCCAAAGGTGGCCAACCCCGGTAATTTAATATATACTTGTCATTGATTTAGTTGCTATCTTTCCTTTTACTCATTATAGTAGTATTGACCATTTAGTTGCTGCTGAGTCCTTAAGCAATATTAGCCCTGTAACTAAGGTTGCTATGTTAGCCCCATTTAAAGAGGAAATCTGCAATTATAAAAAATACTAGAAATAGGCCTGATGCTATTGCATCGGGAGAGCGGTCTCGTGCCTGTGTCCTGTTGTGCGCTCTCTCCTGTCTATGCTGTCTCTTCCCTGAGCCACCATATGCAGTGCTAACCATTGAGCCACCATATACAGTCCTAACCACTGAGCCACCATATA
Organism: Allobates femoralis; assembly: GCA_033576535.1. Lineage (NCBI taxonomy): Eukaryota > Metazoa > Chordata > Amphibia > Anura > Aromobatidae > Allobates > Allobates femoralis. The sequence goes on along the minus strand of JARQOC010000002.1, from coordinate 561,317,875 downwards.
CAGTGCTAACCACTGAGCCACCATATACATTCCTAACCACTGAGCCACCATATACAGTGCTAACCACTGAGCCACCATATACAGTGCTAACCACTGAGCCACCACACAATGGTAACCACTGAGCCACCACACAGTGTTAATAACTGAGGCACTACACAGTGCTAACCAGTGAGGCACCACACAGTGCTAACCACTGAGCTACCATACAGTGCTAACCACTGAGCCACCATATAGAGTGCTAAATACTGATCTAATACACAGTGCTAACTACTGAGCCACCGAATACAGTGCTAACCACTGAGCCACCGAATACAATGCTAACTATTGTGAATTCATTAAGAAGGAATTCTGGTTGTGAGTTCCCTCCGGTGGTTGTTGCAGGTAATGCAACTGGCTGTGTATCGGAGAGTTCTACAGCTGATTTTGATGATTGGCAGTCAGGTTCAGATTGGCGCATACAGTGGTTTGAAGCTGATCAGTCCTTGCCAGTTGTGAATGTTCCTGGAGGTGTCCACACCTTTTCCTGGTTTCTCCTGGTCTGCTGAAATCTTTGCAAGCTAAGTGAATGTTTTTTGTTACTTTGTGGCGCACATATTGTGTGCTAGTGGATCTGTTTTCAGTTTGTCTTATTCTGAGTTGTGGGTTTGAAATTTAGTCTGCATATTTGTTTAGCTGCTCTCAGTTAGGAAGTTTTCTTCCTGGACAGAAATTGCTATTCACTGTTATTTGCTATTTCCAGTGTTGTTGGTATCGGTACTTGTTTATTCTTGTTTGATTCACAGACGTTCTGCAAATATAGATGGCGGCGAGTCTTAGTGGACTCAAGGTAATTTTTGACACTGTCTGCTGTTGGAGACTTTTTGATAGTATTTTAATACTGACCGCAATAGTATTCTATCCTGTCTTTACAATCTAGCTAGTGTGGCCTCTTTTGCTGAACTCTATATTCTGCCTGTGTGTGTCTTCTCCTCTCCTGTTTCCCAGTTAAAATCTGTGGAGGGCTTGCTGCTCTTTTGGGGTTCTGCTCTGAGGCCAGATAGCTTTTCCTATTTTCATCTCTAGGGGTAGCTTGTTCTCCGGCCGTGTTGAAGTGTTTAGGGCATAGTTAGTTACACCTCACGGCTACTTCTAGTTGCAGTATTGAGTCAGGTGTCGCAGTCAGTATAGTTACCAACGACTTCTGTGGAATCTTTATGTTGCTCCTAAGTCATCGAATCATAACAGCTAACCACTGAACCACCATACAGTGCTAAGCACTGAGCCACCCTACAGTGCTAACTACTGAGCCACCATACAGTGCTAACTACTGAGCCACCATACAGTGCTAACCACTGAGCCACCACACAGTGCTAACTACTGAGCCACCACACAGTAATAACCACTGAGCCACCATACAATGCTAACCACTGAGCCACCTTATAAAGTGCTAACCACTGAACCACCACACAGTGCTAGGCACTGAGCCACCCTACAGTGCTAACCGCTGAGCCACCACACAGTGATAACCACTGAGCCACCATACAGTGCTAAGTAGTGAACCACCCTACAGTGGTAAGCACTGAGCCACCACACAGTGCTAACCACTGAACCACCATACAGTGCTAACCACTGAGCCACCACACAGTGCTAACCACTGAGCCACCACACAGTGCTAACCACAGAGCCACCACACAGTGCTAACCACTGAGCCACCACACAATGATAACCACTGAGCTATCATACAGTGCTAAGCAGTGAACCACCCTACAGTGGTAAGCACTGAGCCACCACACAGTGCTAACCACTGAACCACCATACAGTGCTAACCACTGAGCCACCACACAGTGCTAACCACTGAGCTACCATACAGTGCTAAGCACTGAGGCATCACACAGTGCTAACCACTGAGCCACCATACAGTGCTAAGCACTCAGCCACCATACAGTGCTAACCACTGAGCCACCATACAGTGCTAACCACTGAGCCTCCACACAGTGCTAAGCACTGAGCCACCACACAGTGCTAACCACTGAGCCACCATACAGTGCTAACCACTGAGCCAGCATACAGTGTTAACCACTGAGCTACCATATACAGTGCTAACCACTGAGCCACCATATACAGTGCTAACCACTGAGCCACCACAACAGTCCTAAGCACTGAACCACCATACAGTGGTAAGCACTGAGCCACCCTACAGTGCTAAGCACTGAGCAACCCTACAGTGCTAAGCACTGAGACACCCTACAGTGCTAAGCACTGAGACACCATACAGTGCTAAGCACTGAGCCAGCATACAGTGCTAAGCAGTGAGCCACCCTACAGTGCTAAGCACTGAGCCATCACACAGTGCTAATCATTGAGCCACCACATAGTGCTAACCACTGATCCACCACACCGTGCTAACCACTGAGCCACCATACAATGCTAACCACTAAGCCACCATACAGTGCTAACCACTGAGCCACCACAGAGTGCTAACCACTGAGCCACCATACAGTGCTAAGCACTGAGGCATCACACAGTGCTAACCACTGAGCCACCATACAGTGCTAAGCACTCAGCCACCATACAGTGCTAACCACTGAGCCACCATACAGTGCTAACCACTGAGCCTCCACACAGTGCCAAGCACTGAGCCACCACACAGTGCTAACCACTGAGCCACCATACAGTGCTAACCACTGAGCCAGCATACAGTGTTAACCACTGAGCCACCATATACAGTGCTAACCACTGAGCCACCATATACAGTGCTAACCACTTAGCCACCACACAGTCCTAAGCACTGAGCCACTATACAGTGGTAAGCACTGAGCCACCCTACAGTGCTAAGCACTGAGACACCCTACAGTGCTAAGCACTGAGCCACCACACAATGTGAAGCACTGAGCCACCTCACAGTGCTAAGCACTGAGCCAGCATACAGTCCTAAGCAGTGAGCCACCCTACAGTGCTAAGCACTGAGCCATCACACAGTGCTAACCACTGAGCCACCATACAATGCTAACCACTGAGCCCCATACAGTGCTAACCACTCAGCCACCATACAGTGCTAACCACTGAGCCAGCATACAGTGTTAACCACTGAGCTACCATATACAGTGCTAACCACTCAGCCACCATACAGTGCTAACCACTCAGCCACCATACAGTGCTAACCACTAAGCCACCATACAGTGCTAACTACTGAGCCACCACAGAGTGCCAACCACTGAGCCATCATAAAGTGCCAACCACTGAGCCACCATAAAGTGCTAACCACTGAGGCAGCTTTAAATCTCCCACCAACACAGCGCTGCTGGGTAGCGCGCAATCAATCAGCTGAGCGGTATTGGCAGGCAGATTTAAATCTCCTGCTAATACCGCACTGCCTTGCTGATTGGTCGCCGGTGACCCCAGAAGCAACGAATAAGGGAGACGCCTCGTGTCTTGGCGGGAGATTTGAATCCTGCTCTGCTCATTGGCTGAGCGGAACGGGATTCAAATCTGCCGCCAAGGTGCAAGGCACAATTTAAATCACGTACCAAGGGCACTGATTGGTTGGCGCCGATGTCGGCGACCAATCAGCGCTCTCGGCGCTTGACTTAAATCTCGGCTCGCTGCTTGGTTGCCACGCGGTCATCTCTGACCAATCAGGGAGGCGCCTCGTGGCTTGGCGGGAGATTTGAATCCCGCTCTGCTCATTGGCTGAGCAGAACAGGATTCATATCTGCCGCCAAGGTGCAAGGCATGATCTAAATCATGCACCAAGGGTGCTGATTGGTTGACGCCAGTGGCGGCGACCAATCAGCGCTCTCGGCTCTTGACTTAAATCGCGGCTCGCTGATTGGTCGCCGCTTATCGCGCGGTGACCAATCAGGGAGGTGCCTTGCGGCTTGGCGGGAGATTTGAATCCTGCTCTGCTCATTGACTAAACAGAGTGGGATTCAAATCACGCGCCAAGAGTGCACGTGACCCCGGCTTTGGCGGGGGATTTGAATCCCGGCCGCCATATCAGACTACCCGTAACTTTGGTGTTGCAATATGGCGGTAGGGGCACTCCCGGCTGCTTTTGCGGCGTGCTCCGAGGCGCGGGAGGTGACCAGAGGCTACCGTCAGGAGATCAGTGCTGATCTCCTGATGGTAGCGGTGGCGCCGGTGTCACATTCTCCCGGATCATGTGTCGCTATCCCACAATGGCATTGTGGGATATCGACATAAGCCCCGGAAATCAGTGACAACATTATTGGTGATTATATATTAGATTATAATGATAAAATACATTATGAAGACCAAAATATAATAAAGTAAAGATAATACATAACAAATAAAGCCACTTAAAGTCATAGCTTCTAGCCCTGCTCAAACAAGTCAAAACAAATGTTATATAAAAATACAAGAAAATTGGAATGGAGACATTATTTTATAATAAACATTGGCAATGTACTTTTAAAAGATAAGAAAACTTACCTTTTCTTTCTATATTTTTCCTGACCTCACAAAAAGTACTGCTATAAAAAGGACATAAATTACATAATATAAAGCCCTTAAATATCAGAGAAGTATGACACAAAAATAATTTCAGTATCTGAACAGGAAGACACTATATAGATTTCAAACTTGCATGCTAAAAAATAAGAACCAAAGTAATACGAACACAGTAAAAAATTCAGCTAAATATCAGGCTACAAATCATATAATCTTTTATGGCACACAAAGATAAATGTGTAGGTAGAGCAAACAAAGATAAATGTGTAGGTAGAGCCATCTAAAAAATTAGAGACGGTGTTTACTGAGTGCCGAATGTGAGAGAGGAACAATTAGTGAAGAATGAAAGGGGATCACTCAGAAACAGCTGACAAATGAGCATATAAATCAAAAGTCTAAGTGAATCAAGTCTATACAAATCAATATTGGTACGAGTTTCTTTAAGAGTCATCGAGCTTTGCAAATCTGAACAATTTTCAACTCAGTTTAGGCAAATTTCCTAAAATGGCTTCCAAACTTACTATAACTAGCTGAAGACTAGCTGTAGCCTAGTGGGCATTCCCATAATATGTTAACCTCTTAATGACGGCCCACTGTAAAAAAACGGCTGCATTACAGGGTCCTTATTCTGTTCTAACGTGAAAATAAGTCAAAACAGAAAAAGCCCTCTAGTGCACCCCAGTGGCATAACATCTCCAGGGTTTCAGTTACCGGGGGTAGCTGAGACCCTGGAGATCATGAATCGGGAAGTTTTTTCCCGGTACTGGTAATGTGATGACTGGTAAACATCCTTGAAACACAGTTTACTGGTCAGCACATTACAATAAAGTCACCACCGGTAAAATTACTGTTACCCTCTAAGGCTCCCAGGTCCCCTGGTGCCGGAGTTCTCCCCCCACCCCCATCCCTCCCCCGGACCACCCCAAAATGGTGGCGGCGCGTGTGACATGGCGCCGCCTCTCCTGCATGTCACACATGTCAGTTCGCATGGTAATCACATCCCCTGAGCCCCTCAGTCTCCCCTGGTTCCTCCCCACATTGCAGCCTCGGATCCTCAATCTACCTCCTCCCGCCCCCAGTACCTGCGCACGCCGCCTCCTGTCCTCCGCTCCTCCAGCCCCTCTGCTCCACTAATCCAGGCCCTCTTCTCCACTTCCCTACCCCCCTCCTCTGCTCCCCCAGCCTTTCTACTCCACTCCCCTAGCCCCCATCCTCTGCTCCTCCAGCTCCTCTTCTCCTCCAGCCCTTCTGCTCCGCTAATCCAGGCCCTCTACTCCGCTCCCCTACCCCCCTCCTCTTCTCCCCCAGCCTTTCTGCTCAGCTCCCCTAGCCACCATCCTCCGCTCCCCCAGCCCCTCTTCTCCTCCAGCCCCTCTGCTCCGCTCCCCCAGCCCCTCTCTCTTACCCACCTTCGGTGGTCTCCGGTGGACGCGCGATCCTGGCACCGGCCGCCGGCGATGTAAGTTCTTCTGTGCACGCCGCCGTGCAAACACCTCCTCTGTGTGCGCGCCTTTTCTGTGCACGCACTCTCCCAGGGGAATGATAAGTCATGAACTTACAGAGTTCATGACCTATCATTTCCCTGAAGTCATATAGGATTTAACTGATCTTCAATTATGATCTCTAAAGCAGATCATCATGAAGGTAAATTAACCCCTGTGTGACCCCTGAATCGTGATGGGTCATGAACTTACAGAGTTCATGACCTATCATTCCCCTAGGGTCACATAGGGGTTAACTGATCATCATGCTGATCTCTAAAACAGATCATCATGAAGATAAATGAACCCTTTGTCTTATAGCATATGGGGGATACCCCCATATGCTATAACATGAGAATCATCGCGAGACCACCCACTGGACTACGTCGGACATCACCGCCCATTGGACTTCGTCAGACATCACCGCCCACTGGTGGGGTCTAAATAAGTGTTTGTGTTTTTTATTCCAATAAAAATATTTTACTCTGTGTTGTGTTTTCTTTACTATTTATTAGAGATTCCTAATGGCTGGGTCTAATATTGGCCCAACATTATGAATCTCGGGCTTAGTGCCAGCTACCAAAACAAAGCTGTCATTATCCCCATATTACCCAGTCTGCAACTGCTACACGGCAGCTGGAAGAGTCGGATACAGCGCCAGAAAATGGCGCTTCTATGAACGCGCCATTTTCTGGGGCGGCTGTGGGATGCAATTTTGAATGGAAAATTAGCTCTAAAAGTCAAATGGAGCTCCTTACCTTCCAAGCCCTACCATGCGCCCAAACAGTGGTTTATGACCACATATAAGGTATCAGTGTACTCAGGAGAAATTGCCCAACAAATTTTAGGATCCATTTTATCCTGTTGCCCATGTGAAAATGAAAATAATTGAGGATAAAAGATAATTTTTGTTGGAAAAATTAAAATGTCCATTTTTTCCTTCCACTTTGCTTTAGTTCCTGTGAAGCACCTGAAGGGTTAATAATCTTCTTGAATGTAGTTTTGAGTAGATTGAAGGGTGCAGGTTTTGGAATAGTGTCACTTTTGGGTGTTTTCGTCATGTAAACCCCTCAAAGGAACTTCAAATGTGATGTGGTCACAAAAAAAAATGGTTTTGTACATTTTGCTGGAAAAATTAGAAATTGCGGCTGAACTTTGAACCCTTATAACTTCCTAACCAAAAAATGTTTTTTTTTCCAAAATTCTGCTGATGTAAAGTAGACATGTGGGAAATCTTATTTATTAACTATTTTGTGTCACATAACTCTCTGGTTTAACAGAAAACATATAAAAAATTGAAAATTGCTACATTTTCAAACGTTTTGCCAAATTTTTGATTTTTTTTCACAAATAAATGCAAAAATGATTGACCTAAATTTACTACTAACATGAAGCCCAATATGTCTTGAAAAAACAATCTCAGAATTGCTAGGATCCGTTGAAGCATTACAGAGTTATTACCTCATAAAGGGACACTGGTCAGAATTCCAAAAAAAGGTCTGGTCATTAAGGTGGAAATTGGCTCCGTCACTAAGGGGTTAAAAGCTTGTTGTACTGTATACAGCCAATCATGAAAGTGTACAGGTGTAAAATGGTTGATGACTCATTGCCATAATAAAAGCTAAGGCAAAAGATTCTGCTAGCATTTATAAAAATATTGGAATATGAGAGTCCTCAGTGGTTGATACCTTTTAATGGCTAACTGACAGCTTTCAGGACACTGTGGTCCCTTCGTCAGGCAAATAATGACATAGATTCTTTAGTAAGGAATGAGAATAAGAGAGAGGACCTTAGACCTTAGGCAGAAAGACAAAGTACATAAAATACAGATAGATAGTATATAAAGAAAAGGTAACACCACATTTTTCGGACTTTAAGACGCATCCAGATTTTAGAGAAGGAAAATAGGGAATAATGATTAAGAAAAAAAATGTGGTTATAATGCATCCAGCTTCTCCTAAACAAAGCAACTTAGATGAAGCTTGAGGAAAAAGACATTTTGACATACTGCAACCACTGTAAAGAGTGACAGTGCCAGTAGAATGACTGTCTGAGCACACCATAGTGCTGAACTATTTCACATAGGAATTTATGGGAAACCTCCAGGTTGGGACTGATATAAAGGAAATAGCCTAAATGAAAGAATGATGTTTACAAGAACACAACACACACAAGGACCCATTGTGGGAGAAATATTCTCTGAAAAAGCCAATTAATTCAAGGGTTTATTTGGGTGATTTTCAGGGATAAGACACACCTGTATGCATCAGGTATTGTGCTGTAAATTTGCATATGTAGCAATAAAAAGAGCTACTCTATGTTATGTGTGGCGCCCCTGTGGATTGGCAGCCACTGTAAGGTACTGCAGCTGGGACATATAGGCACGTCACTTCGCACAATCACCTGACACATCCCCCAAATCCCTACTACTAGTTACTCTATGTCAAGCAAGGGATAGGAGGGGAACCGAGTGGAAGATGGAGCGAGAGGTAAAAGCCCAGGAAAGGGGCAGAGAACTAGATTAAAACCTAGGAACACAGAGTTAAGGGAGCTCAGAAAGAGTTCTGGTTGACGTTCCTGGTGAGAGTGAGAGGGTGAGGAACGATACTCCTATGTTGAGACACCTGTAAGCCTAATAAACTGTAGACTACAGTGGAAGAACAAGGACCTGGTGGCCTGTGCCACTGTACGGCCAGTCCGACT